>NEWO01000049.1:1684077-1731847 GCA_003013225.1 Phalaenopsis aphrodite
AAAGTCTTCACTCTTGAGTGGCTTGGTAAAAATATCTACAACTTGGTCTTGAGACTTCACGTACTGCACTTGTATCTCCTTTCTTTCGATGCGTTCTCTGATGTAGTGATAACGCGTATCAATGTGCTTGCTTCTATCGTGGAAAACAAGATTCTTTGCTAGCGTGATTGCAGACTTGTTATCGATACAAATCTTAATCGCCTCTTCTTGTGGTAAACTTAACTACTTTAATAGATTTTGAAGCAAAATTGCATGACAAACACATGAGGTTGCAGTCACGTACTCTGCTTTGCAAGTAGAAAGAGTGAAAATTGGTTGTTTCTTTGACATCCAAGTGAAAGCAGTGTCTCCTATGAAGAACACGAATCCTGTAGTGCTCTTTCTATCATCCATGTCTCCAGCCCAATCACTGTCGCTATATCCTACAAGCTTGAAATTGTTGGATGATGAGTAAAATAAGCCAAAATCAATTGTACCTTTTATATAACGCATAATTCTTTTAGCAGTCTTCAAGTGAGTAACAGTTGGAGTCTCCATGTAGCGACTGACAGGTCCAACAGAATAAAGAATATCAGGTCTTGTGCATGTTAAATAGCGCAAACTTCCAACCAAATTTTTGAAAAACGTTGGATCAATTCTTTTTCCTTCATCAAACTGTGATAGCTTGACTCCACATTCTATAGGGGTTTTTATAGGTTGACTATTCTCCATCTTGAATTTCTTTAATATTTCCCTTGCATAACCTTCTTGAGAGATGAAGATCCCATCTTCCGTTTGCTTGACTTCAATGCCAAGGTAGAATGTCATGAGCCCAATATCTGTCATTTCGAACTCCTTTGTCATCGCTTCTTTTAACTTTTCAAATATGCTTGGATTGTTTCCTGTGAAAATCAAGTCATCGACATATAAACAAACAATCAAGACATTTTCATCCTCATTCTTGATGTAAAGAGCATGCTCATAAGGATATTTCATGAAATCTTTCTCATGTAGATACTTGTTTATTCGGCTATTCCATGCTTTTGGTGCTTGTTTTAGCCCGTATAGAGCCTTTTTTAGCTTTAGAACCTTGTCTTCTTGTCATTTGACTTCATATCCTTGTGGCTGCTTAATGTAGACTTTTTCTTCGAGTATTCCATTCAAGAAGACAGATTTTACATCCATTTGATGTATTCTCTACTTATTTTGAGCTGCTAAAGAGATGATTAGTCTAATAGTTTCTAATCAAGCAACAGGGGCAAATACCTCATCATAGTTGATGCCTGCTCTTTGGATGTAGCCTTTTGCCACCAATCTTGCCTTATATCTTTCAACTTATCCTTTCGAATTCTTCTTCTTTTTGTACACCCACTTCACATCAATTGCCGTATGCCCTTTAGGAAGTGAAGCTAGCTCCCATGTGTCGTTCTTCTCGATTTCCTTGATTTCTTCATCCATTCCATCTTTCCACTTCTTGCTTTGTATGGCTTCTTGGAAGTCAATGAGTTCACAGTCGGCAAAGAGACAAAAAAGAGTAACATTATCTTGATTCATAGTTACCTCATAAAGATCTTCTAATCTTTTGAAGTGTGCTACTCTTTCACTTGAATTTTCTCTTGGAGTTGATGATGATGAGTTGCATTGATTGCTTGTTGTTTGTGGAGTAGTAGGTTCTTCTCTTGTTTGCTCGATCCTTGGCTGCTCTACGTCTTCTTCTTGAAAGTATTGGAAAAAGTTATAGTCTTCAGCATGTAGTCCCCAATCACATTCTCCTCCTTTGTCGAATATGACATCTCTGCTGATGGTTTTTTTCCCTGCATTTGGATTGTATAACTTGTAGCCTTTCGAGTTGTTGTCGTAACCAATGAAAATAAACTTCTCGCTATTGTCATCCAGCTTACTTCTTTTCTCTTCGGGTATGTGTACATGAGTTATGCATCTAAAAACTCGTAGATGAGAGATGTCAGACTTCCTTCCATTCCATGCTTCTTGTGGTGTCTTTCCCAACATACTTCTTGTTGGTGATCGGTTAGCCAAATAAACAGCACATGCAACCGCTTCTGCCCAAAACTCCTTCGGCAATCTCTTGCTTTTTAACATGCTCCTTGTCATGTTAAGGATGGTTTTATTCTTCTGTTTCGCTACTCCATTTTGTTTTGGAGGATCTTGGAATAGTTAGAAGTCGACGTATTTCGTTGGCTTCACAGAATTCTTGAAATTCTTTTGAAGTGAATTCTCCTCCTCGATCAGATTGCATAACTTTGATCTTGAGACTACTCTCTTTCTCTACATTTGCTTTAAACATCTTGAATATTCCAAAAACCTCAGATTTTTGTTTTAAGAAATACACCCACGTTTTTCGTGAAAAATCATCTATGAAGAGAAGAAAATAGTTGCTCTTATTGAGTGAGTTTGACTTTATTGGACTACAGACATCTATATGTATGAGCTCAAGAGACTTTTGGGCTCTTGAACTTGACTCCCTTGGAAAGTTTTTTTTAAAGCGCTTTCCGAGTAAACATCCTTCACATAATTGATCAGGGTGGTTGATGCAAGGTAATCCTCTCACCATCTCTTTCTTTGAAAGCAAATCGAGTCCTCCAAAGTTGAGATGCTCAAATCGAAGATGCCAGAGCCAAAAAGCATCTTTATAACATGTTTTCAGACATTTGACAATATTGTTTCGAATGTTGAGTGAAAACATTCTATTTTTAGACATTGACACCTTAGCAATCAAGTTACCAATATTGTCTTTTAAGAAAAGAGTATTTTCTTTCAAGTGAATATCATATCCTTTCTCCAAGTGTTTCCCTAAACTCAAGATGTTGTTTTTCATATTCGGCACAAAGTAAACATTAGAAATAAATTGATGCTTCCCATTTTTCTGACGGATAAGAATGTTACATTTGCCTTTCACCTCTATCTTGGACTCATCTCCAAAAGACACATTGCCACTTACTGATTCGTCAAGCTCTACGAACATGCTTCGTCTCCCACACATATGGTTGCTTGCACCGGTGTCCAAGTACCATGTACTATCTTCACCTCTTTCATTGTCTTTGTATGCTAGAAGTAGAGTATCATCTTCTTCTCTTTGTTCTTCAATGTAGTTGACTCTTTCATTCACTTTGTACTTAGGTGCTCTACATTCTTTCGCATAATGCCCGAATTTGTTCTCGTCGTCTATTGTGGCTTCTAATGTTGTTGAAGCTTTCATCTTTCTGAGTTGGTTGGAGATTCGTCTTGAGAAGTTGTCCGACAATCTCTTCATTCATCTTCTTCTTTTCTTCATGGGCTTGCAATGAACCCAGAAGTTGCTCTATCGTCATGACTTGTAAGTCCTTCGTCTCTTCAATAATGGTTGTGATACTATCAAATTTTGAATCTAACGATCGGAAAATCTTTTCCATGATAGCTACATTTTCTAACTTCTCACCATTTCTTTTTAGTTGATTGGAAATTGTAATGACTCTAGAAAAGTAATCGGAGACCAACTCACCTTCTTTCATATGCAAAACATCAAATTGACTTCTTAAAGTTTGAAGTCGTACCTTTTTAACCTTCTCTTCTCCCTTATACGAAACCTCGAGCTTCTTCCATGCTAGTTTGGCCAAAGTAGGACTTGAGATCTTCTCAAAACCATCTTCATCTAAATCTTGATAGATGAGGAAGAGAGCCTTCTTGTCTCTCTTTTGCAAGTCTCGTAAGCTATCCTTTTGTGTTGTGGATAGAGCAGACTCATCACTTGGCTCATCGTAGCCTTTCTCCACAACCTCCCAAACGTCATGCGCTCCAAGGAGTGTCTTCATCTTGATACTCATCGTAGCATCGAGACTTGGAACGAAATCATGCCACCGTTTGTCATTTCTCTGTAATGGAACCTTTAGTCTCTGATACCACTTTGTTGGAATGGATAAGCTTTTACGAAATGACAAAGGCCAAAAACAACTTATGGAAGAAACTTCACTCTTATTTATCACCTTTACTTGACTTGATACAAACTCAAAGACTCCACCCATATTTATACTAGTGGCACCTCCTAAATTAAAGGCTAGGATTGTGCCACCACAATTACAATCCAATGGTTACAAACAATTCAACATCTACCACAAAATAATTCCACACCTACCATACCTACTACACAATAGTTTCATACCTACCACATATTCTAGAATAAGCTTCTAGAAATTAAGATCTATTTAAACAACTAAAATCAAGTTTATATTTCAACAAGTGTCTGTGTGTGTGTGAGTAGGTGATCCTAAAAAGCTTACTTGAATCGAGAATTAAAGGTTTGATAGATTCTTGAGATTTGAGAAAGAGGTGGATCAAGACACACAAAGAAGGATATAGTAAAGATTTATAAACTTTATGCATTATATAAATTGGCTTAATTAAAGGTGGTGTTAATTTCATATCAACAATTTCATGAATTAATTTAGTGATTTATATTTATCAAACCTTTGAATTAAAACGAAGATAAAGAGCTCAATATGCTAAGGGAAGTGAAGTGAAGAGAAGTATTTTAGAGGTCTTTTAAAATAGAGGAATAATTATTTTTTTATGCATTAAATTAATAATTTATTAAATGGTTTACAACAAATATTTTCTTTATGCTTGAATTTTGAAAGTTTGAAACATGTATTACAAATGAGAGAAAAATAAAGAGCACATGAAGGTATATTGTAAAGGATTTTAAATTGATATAAAATGATAAGTAAATGATTATGTCATTCAGGAATATCCTAGATGATACTGGCAGGAGATGCAATGTAATTGTGCACGATAAAGAAAATACGTAAAATTTTTCATGCTTATATGTCTACTCTATTAATGAATAGGTTTTCATTCGAAATCATCTAATTTATAAATTTAACTCCTAAACATACAAGTCTTTAGCCATTTCATACTTACATATTTTTCATTTAATTTATTTAAATTCTTAATAATAACTTTTGTGATAAAGATATTTTTCACATGTATATTTATGGAGATTATCTTTTTCATGTGTGTGAAAGGTAAATTTAAAAAATTAAAGCATGCATTTGAAACGTAAGTGTACGAAATGTAACTATGAAAGAATTAAATGAAACGCATCTTAGAAAAGTAAATCAATAGTAGAAATCGAATCTAGGAAGAAAATCAATGGAGAACACCTACTTCGGATAGGAAACTGAGTGAAAAACTTTAAACAAAAAATGTCTTGATTTTCTTGTTTACTCAAACTAGGAACTGAATTAAATAATGATTTAAATGTCAAACTTCAAAATAAATTCAAAACTCACAACTTAAATAATGGAGACTACAACTAGGTAGATCATCTATGAACCCTAGGTTAGCCAACATAGAAAAAACCCTAGGATCACACATTCCGTATAATACCTTAGTGAAGAAACTTATGTTAGATTACCAGGTACTTCTAGTTAATGTTAAGGACAAAAACCTATAAAACTACAGCTTTTATCCTCTTAGGTTTTGTTAGATACCCTAGGTTGAAGTAACCCATGGTTACTAACAAAGTTAACTCAAAACACCTAATCGTAAAAATTTTTATGCTAGCCATTACTATGATATTAAGTAGAGACCTCTAAATATTTGGTTGGTTAATAATCTAAAAATATTAATGGATTGTAGAAGGTGAGAATTCATGGGCATCTTGACTCGAGGGATTATACCAAAAAATTAGGTTAATTCTCATATTTAGCATTCTTATAGATTCTACATTTATTTTAGGGTTAGGCTTTTACTTCTATGTAGAAATCCTTTTAACTAATCCTGTCATTTAGTTTAGGATTCACCATCTTAAATCTAGTCCATTATCAATTTAAAACTTCATCTTCATTCTAACCCTTCTTAGCTCAAGTCAAACCATATTCAAACCAAATCAGTCAACTTATATCAATCAACTCAAGTTAAACCCTAAAATTAATTAAGTTTAATCAAAGTTTATTCTAAACAAATCAAGTCAAACAAAAAACTCACATTTCAAATCAAAATCTAACCGTTTTTAATAATCTTATAATCTCAATCCTTAGGCTACTCATTCTTCCCAAAGTTGGTTAACTCTTTCGTCGAGTCTTTCCATGACACAATGCCATTGGACTAAAAGTTTCAACCTTTGAATTCTAGGAAAAAATTTTTCAAACCCTAAATCTATCCAATTGATTTCTTAAAACATTAATCTTAAGACAAAAACCTTGTAATCCTGCATAATATAAGTTGATACTTTAATCAAAAGTATTATCGAGAGGCATAACTTTTGGGATGTAATTAATTATGATGACTTGCCCTTGTAGAAATACCATACCACAAAATAAAATAAACCTTATCTTACACCCCCAAGTTAGGGGAAAATTTTTTGTTTAGATAGATCCATAAATTTCAAAGATTTTTCTCATTTAAATTATTATATCCATGTATTGTAATACTTCTATCTCTTAGGCAATATATTATTCTTCAAATTACGTATCTAATCATTTAGGGTTTGTTTGGGATCATTTTCTATTTTTATTATTATTTTTTTTTAGTTTGTTTTGTTTTCATTTTGTTTTTTAATTTTTTATTTTTAGAAAAAAATGTTTGGTACTGTTATGATTTATATATTTTTAAAACTAAAAAATATAAAACATGTTTGGTAGGGCATTTTCTTTTAAAAACAATTATAGTTTTTATAAAATGGTTAGGTTTTTGTGTGCTCCTATATTAAGTTCTACTACTCATTGGTTATACAATGTTTTTCTTGCTCCACCTAGCACAAATCATTACATATGGGTGCGCAGCAGGCAGCAGACAACAACGGGCGTCGGGCTGCGGCTATGGTTGGCGTGGCAGCGGGCCGGTGATGGCTGGCTAGGGCCGACAGCAGTGACGGCTAGCTGTAGCCAGTTGGTGGCGGAAAATAGCAAGTTGAGTGACGAACAACGACTAGCTGGTGACGACTGTCAGACTAGGCGAAGGGTTGTTTTGGTGTTTTAAAAAATGACAAAACATGTTTTTTTTTTTTTTTTAGTATTTTAAAATCAGAAATATTCTTCTAAAAAATAAAAAAAATTGAAACAAATCAAAAAACAGATAAGCAACACTGTTTTTATGTTTGTTTCCAATTTTTTTTTCAAAAAAAAAACAAAAAATAAGAATTGATCTCGAACAACCACTTAGAAAATTTTCAAGATTTGTGGTAAACACAACAACAAAATCCTAAAATCAAACTTGGAGAATAATTTTCTTTTTCCCCCAGTGGCAGAAAAAAAATTGTACTATTCCTAATATGGTGCGAAGCATGATTAAAAATAAGAATATGACTAAGGAGATCTTGGCTGAGGTAACGACGTGTTGCTTATATTCTCAGTCAATGTCTCACTTCAAGTTTATATGATATGACGCCTCCAGAAGCTTGAACAAGGAGAAAATAAAATATCTCTCATTTGAAGTTGTTTGGGAGCATTGCATGCACATTTTCCTAAACAATTAAAAAACTAATTTGGATGACAGAAGCTCCAAACTCATCTTAATTGGGTATTATTCTAAATCTTATAAATTACTTGATCCTAACACTTTAAAAATTATTTTCATCAAAGATGTTGAGTTTGATGAAGGAGCATAGGAGATCACAAAATCAAACATAAGCACCTCATTAACTACCTCAAGCAACAATCAATGAAAAAAAGAAGATAAGAAATTTATGAAGAAACTGATAAGCTTAACTTAGTTTGCTTATTTGCAAATAATGAGGCATTTAATTTTGAAGAAGCCATAAAAGCTAAAAGATAGAGATGCGCAATTGATGAAGAAATCAAATTTCTATTAAAAAATAATACATGGGAGTTCTTAACACTTCTAAATGGACATACAACAACAACAACAACAATAAAACCTTAATTCTACTACGTGAGAAAAATGGACATACAAATATTGGTGTAAAATTAAAAAAGATTGCAAGGAGAGAATTTGGAAAGTATAAAGCACATAGAAAAATGACACATGCAAAAGGAATGCATCGACTATAATTAAGTATTTGCTTTCTGTTATTCTCATGAAGACTATTCACTTTATTATTTCTCTTACAAACTAATTGGTTTGTTTATCAAATTGATGTGAAATCTACTTTTTTAAAATAAATTTTTTGAAGAGTAAGTATATTTTGAATAACCACTAGGATATATTAAAGAGGGGATATATTTTATTAAATAAATATATTGTGAAGAGTAAATATATTTTATTTTGTTTATCAAATTGTGAGAACTAAAAATCATGTTGCAGATATTCTCACTAAGTCGTTATTTGTAGAACGACTCATAAAATCGAAGACATTTCTTAGGGTAGCAAAGAAAATTTTGGTTTAAGGGGGGAGTGTTTTAAATTAAACATAAATTATTAAATAATAAAAATATTAAAAAGAATAAATTTACAAAAGTGCCTTTTAGTATTCCACATCCACTAGAATCTAGAAAAAGTTTAGTATAGACTTCTCTAGATTATGTGTGTGTGTGTGAAAGATTTCTAGAATGAACTTTGTTTAACTATAAATATGTCTTTTGTTTTGTTTTTTCGAGAATGAATGAAAAAAAAAATATAATTTGTCTTCATTTATTGTCTACGCAAAATTTTCATTCACCTCGTTATATTTCTTCATATATATTTGTTTTATCAGCGACCTAATATCACTGAGATATATTCTCCATGAATTTATTTTTAATGATGCATTAGTTGATGTGGAATGATTAAACTTCGTCAGAAACATGAAAAGCATTTATTGATGGCTACAATTGGCTTTTGCTGGAATTTGAGAGGTAGATAACCATCAAGTTGACCAAGGTTAATATCATTCAGTCTATCACATATTGATATGTATATTTAGGAGCCGTAGTACTTTAGTTGCTAGGAAATTTGCAGAATCATTTAACTTGAAACTTTAGCTCATTGAGGTGGATAAAAAAACAGTAATATTATTCTAAACTCTTTTTTGATGAATTGCTTGGGTCATTAATGAAGCTTAATTAATAAAATATCTTAGAAAATGTCAAGGTGTATTGATTTATTATAGAGCTGTTAAACCTGTCTTTCTTATTATTCTAAGGTTATGTGTTGCTTATAAGAACCCATATGCAATTTAGAGGCGATGTTGCAGCATAAGTTTCCCCACTTAGCACCTCATTTTATCTATATTGTTTGCGGTTGAAAGCGTCGAGCATCCATTGTCGCTAACGAACAATATTATCAAGAAGTTTTGGTGTTACCTATGTGTTGTGAAAAACGATGGCAATAAAGAGAAAAATGGAACGAAAAAAATTGCACGTAGAAAAAACACCAGAGCGACACACAAATTTACGTGGTTAGACAAATTTGTCTACGTCCACAGAGCTGCAGATGATTTTACTACTTTGAGGAATTACATCGTCGCGCGCCTTGACGTTTATAATAAAATCTATATTTTCTTCTCTCTCTCTCTTCCTCTCTTTCTCTTAGCTCTCAAGATGACTTGGCTTGGCCTTGTCTGGGTTGGCTTTCCTTTAAAGTAAAAGAGACTATTTATAGAAACCATGAGAGCGGTAGGTGGGAGATAGGTGAGCGGTATGTGGGATGTGATAGATGAGCTGTAGGTGGGTATGGTATGTGAGCGGTAGGTGAGATACTTAATTAAGAAGCTAATTAAATTCGGTGGACCGGGTCTCCACATTACCCAACAATTCTCCCACTTGGAGACTGGGACGCTGAATGTATCACCTACTAACTGCATCATCTATTAGCTGTACCGACATTTTCCTCAAACATGATATCCTCCACCTCTGCAAATTGAAACCCTTGTCTTCATGCCAGAAGACCAACTAAAGTCGAGCACAACTTCAGCTTCTCATGAGTAACACCCTTAGTTGACATATCCCCATCAACGTAACCTTATACCACCAAGATCTTTCCTGGGTTACTCTTGTATCTGCTTACAACTCCCACTGCATGAGCAATATCTTGCCTCTGCTGAAAGTCTTTTTCAACAAGTTCAACATTGTACCACTTACTGCCACCAACACAGTCTTCACCCGGTACACCCACTTGTTATGCAATGCCTTCTTCCTTGATAGAAGTTTTGCCAGCTCCCCAGTCTGATTCCCTGGTAGAGAATCCGTCTTCTTCTTCTTGGTCAGCTTTCACTTGCTCGAATTCTCATCTTGCAAGATTTCTTCATAACTTTGTGGTTCTCCACCATTTGTCTGTACAAGATTTGGTTTTCCTGCTTTTGGCGCTCTGTCACTTTTCAGGAAATGAACCTTCTTCTGCTTCCCCATAATGCACCTCTGACACATGTGTCTACGCCTGAGTAAACCTGTAGTCATATATAGTGTGTCAGTTTTCTTACCCTGAGTAATTACTAATGCTCCTTTGGTAACATTTCAGGTGTTATTTGAGAACACTACTTAATGACCACCCTCATTGAGCTGCCCAACAGAGATGAGGCTTTTCTTCAACTCAGGAACGTGTCTGACCTTTTGCAATGTCCATTTGCTCTTATTAGGGAGTGCAATATCAACGTCTCCCATCCCCACCATGTCCAGAGCTTTTCCATCAGTCAGATGTACATTCCCAAAGTTACCTGCAATATAATTTCACATTATTTCCCGACGAGAAGATGTATGGAAGGAAGCTCCTGAATCCAACATCCATTCATCAACAGAACTGTAAACTGTCAGAAATATTGCATTCTGTATTTCTTCAGTTACCACATTAGGGCCATCATTCTCCTTCTTCTTAACATTCCTACAGTTCCTTTTTATGTGGCTAGCCTTGCCACAATTCCAACAGGTTGCCTGTTGACCAGACTTTGATTTTGATCTTCCTCTGTTTGAGTTCCAGTCATGTGATCTCCCTCTGGAATTAACATTCAACGCCAAACTTGAACACGAGGCCTCGCCAGAATCCTTCATGCGCACCTCCTCAGTCAAAATCAAATCACGAATATCATCATATTTCAGCTTGGATTTAACTGCAAAACTGCTAACAGCCATCCTCATGGCTTCCCAGCTATTTCACAATGAAACCTTCATGTGCACGTATCTCATCATCAAAATCAATTTCAACAGACGATAATTGATTTGTAATAGTATTGAAATCATTCAGGTGTTGAGCAACAGAGACACCTTCCACCATCTTCAAAGTTGAATAACTTTTTTATCAAATGCACCTTGTTATTCGCCAATGGTTTTTCTTACATACCTGATAAAGCCGCCATGAGATCTGCAGTAGTCCTTTCCTTGATAACGTTGTGGGCAAGGCAACCAATCTCGACAGGGTTAATCGTATAACCCTCAGAACCTGTCGATCCAAAAGATTCCATTCCGTCTCATCTATCTTTTCTGGTCGCTTTCCTAGTAACGGAAGATGAAGTTTCTTCCCATAGAGGTAGTCCTCTATATGCATCCTCCAGTAAACAAAATCTGTGCCATTGAACTTCTCGATCCCCAATGTCATCACTTCGTCTCCGCCCATCGTTCTTCCTTCGATCTGAATCAAAGCTCTGATACCAGTTGTTGTGAAAAACGACGACAATAAAGCAAAAAATGGAATGAGAAAAATTGCAGGCAGAAAAAACACCAGAGCGACACAGATTTACGTGGTTCGACAAAATTGCCTACGTCCACGAAGCTGTAGAGGATTCTACTACTTCGAGGAATTACACCATCGAGCGCCTCGACGTTTACAATAAAATCTATATTTTCTTCTCTCCCTCTCTCTCTCTTTCTCTCTTCCTCTTAGCTCTCAAGATGACTTGGCTTGGCCTTGTCTGACTTGGCTTTCCTTTAAACCAAAAGATTATTTATAGAAATCGTGAGAGCGGTAAGTGAGATGAAGGTGAGCGATAGGTGGGATGTGAGAGGTGAACGGTAGGTGGGTGTGGTAGGTGAGCGGTAGGTGGGATTCTTAATTAAGAAGCTAATTAAATTCGGTGGACCGGGTCTCCATATTACCCAACACTATGAACACATAGGAATTGAGTGGTATGTAGGTAAATTTTCCTATATCAAACACACTACACCTTAGACTTGATCACATAAAATTAATGGAAGTTATGATAACATGGGAAGTAGTTCGCTCTCTTCCTTTATTATTATTATTTTTATTTTGTTCATTCAAAACTACTTTGGATAGGTTGATTTAATGATGTAGAAAATAGATCATGGTCATATACATGCTTGAATGTGACTTTGGTCAGGTTTTTCTTCAAATAAAAAACAAAAGGATACTAGGTAAAAATGGCTGTCCTCATCAAGACATAATATATATCTCAGTCAAATTAAAATCTATGAGGTCAACCACTAGCAAAAAAAAAAAAACAAAAACAAAAAATACAATTAAGAAATACTAGAGTAATCCCAGAAGTATTTAAAAGCATCTTAAGAAGAAAATCAATCTCGTTCTAGCTAAAAAATGGATTAAAAAAACTTTGAGTTGACATCAACCACAAAATACCACACTTCGTGCAAAAGGTCAATGGCATACAGTTAATCTCCTAGACTTAATCCAAATGGAAATATCATTTGTAAAATATCTACAAGAAAGAGCAAAATCATTTCCTTGCAAAACTAAAAACTAGGATAATATGATGAATGCCCTTGGGCTTACAATCTTAGCGTTCTTACAAAATAGCCTCAGGAAAGTAATGTTAGGATTATCTTAAAGCAATATAACCATCATATCAAAAAGTTATTGAATGAAGCCCTATAAGAGCAAATAACTATAAATTTCTAATATAAGGGAGACTTATTTTATTCAGATTTATCTGACATTTTAATTTCTTGAGGAGATTAAAATAAAAAAAAATCAACATTGAGTACAATTTAGCTCAAATATTAGCAAATTTTCTGCACAAGCATTCCAATCCCTATAGAGATTTTATAATTGAAGCTCTGTAAAGGCAGTTTGATCTCTCTTATAATATAAAATAAAACATTATTAAATAGTTCGCATAAAAAATTATTCATAATTAATTGATTCACAGATAGCAGAGAATTAACTTAATCCAAATACACTGTAGATTTAAAGGTTTGGTAACAATTAAGCTATATCTAATATATATCAGAAATATTTATGCGAAATGTAAACTTCATTATCTAGGTTGCTTTTGCCTTTAATTTTGATTCCTTCTTATTATAAGTTTGTGGCATCATATATTTCAATTAATGGCTTTTATAATTGTTTGTTTTCTTCAGAGGAGTATAGCTTTGGGTTCATGATATGGTGAAGAACTTTCGATAATTCTTTCTATTCCTAAATTCTCATTATGGAAATCCAACTTAATGGATTAGTTCAATTTTATATGCTTTTACTAGCGGGACGGGAGGTGATCTACGGTTAGGATATATTTTAGTTTTTTTTTAAAAAAAATTTTAAGTGGGGCCCACGGAAATACATCCTGACCGTAGATCGTCTGATCTACGGTCATGATTGGACACCGCATGCAGAGATGCATGCGGTGTCTGTCCGTTTGCAATAATTTTTCGTGGGGGTGGGGGTGAGGATGATGGATAAATAATTAATATTGTGAAAGAAAATTATTATCATAAGATTTAGTATAAGGATTTTCTATTTGTACTAAGAAAACCAAATAGATAAGGGGAACAACTAAAAAGTTGAGTTAAAGGATTATTCTATTACAATTATGTTAATGATGCATAAAATAATTAGAATAAATAATGGTGACTTGAATATATTAAGGATAAAAAATCAACATGTTTGATGGCTAAATAAATTGATAAGGGGGGAGAAACGACAGAATTAATGTATTATCGATAAAAAAAATTATTCAAAATTATTCATAAAGTATAAAACTGACATCTTAAATAATTCAGCATAAATGGATGTAAAATAAAGTTAATAAAACCACCAAAAACATTTAAACTATTGTGATATACTAGCTAATGATAATAATGATTCAGAAAACTGCATGAAATGTTTCCAACATTGAAGTTTGCTGAAATGATATTGTATCGGTGATAGAAAATCCTTTCGAACACTTATAAAAAACTGTAGATAATGCGTCACTGCTTACTGGAAATTTGTGCTAGAAACCTTAGGACTTCAATGCCTTTTCCATCTTCGGAAACCTAAAATTTTCTCATACATTTTCAACACACATTTTCACAATTTCAAAAGCATTACCCATAGAAGTGTCATTCAAAAATATATCATTTTAATACCTAGAATTCAACTCAACAGTAATAGAATTCAAGGTAAATTTCAGCACATGGAATAGTAACCTTCTAATTACATCAACTCGCCAGTTTAAGGCGCATCACTACTACCTCCACCCTCTTTACTTGTCTCACCTCCTTGCATTTGCCCTGTCCCTTATAATATCTAGCTTGTTTCCTTCAAGACAATGGAGCTGGAAACTGAATAGTTAAAAATTGCATCGAGTGCAGCTTCTGTGAGAGGGCAAGTAAATGCGCCTGTAGAAATAAAAAAGAAAAACACACGAAATGCATGCAAAAGCATATTTAGGATATTTAACATATTGATGATCAAATCTATATTGAAATTAGCTTACAGTTTTATATTAAAGGGAAGCATGACTAACCAACTAAAATGCGAGAAAACATGTTCCAAACTAGAGTTTCTATTTACATAAAATCATACTTTCAAAAATATTAACAGATTTTTTATCTTAAACCAAATTAAAAAAGAAATGTAAAACAATTATGAAACTTAAATGATTGTTATAATTCATATTTAAACTATTATTGATTAAGCTAAAAGAATTTGTTCATTAATTTGTACAAATCTTGAAGATGAAATTTAGTTGTAATACATAACCTTGAGGAGGTTGCAGTATTAGCGAAGCCGCTGGAAGATCATGGTCATATTTGTCTTTAAGAGAGATGAAGACAATTTGACGCAACAATGCTAATGTAGCTGTACAAGCCTTAGTTATAATAACAAAATATCTGTAACTTTAATAACTTTGGCAGGAAGGATGGTCACTATAAAGGTACTTGGTGAGATTTTTGAGTTTACCAGTGAAATGATAAAGCCCAAGTGAGAAGAAAGAAAAGAAGAATTTCTAGGCTAGGTTATCCAGACAACAATTGGTCGGCTATGCCATAAAAAAGAATCCAATTAAACATGAAACTTGATGTAGGCTTTAATTGGAAACTTTTAGAATTAAATTCAGAATAACTTTTGGCTTCATCAAATTATAATCAAATTGAATGTCTTAACAAGTTAAATCTAAACATATTATAAGTTAAACCTAAACATATTAAAACTGATCTGATTTGAGTCCAAATAAACTGAAATAAACCATTTTAAGTACATGGTTAATGGTTAGAAACTTCATCATAAAAATTTAAAGGTCAAAGAATCTTGGATTCTTGTGTGATTATAGTCAAATTGAGCATCTCCATAACGGAAATTCACACAACATGAGATCACCCGATTTGTCATTAAGGCACTTAAATTAATGGTGAAAGAATGGTTCAAAGAAATTAACCTAAGATGTCCAATGGAGTTTTTAAAAAATTTTGATTTACCAAAATATTACTTTTAATTTTTAAGTAGAACCATTCTCTTCAAAAGAAGGAGAAAAACTCGAGTTTGTGGAGAGCATAGAGATAGCTCTAGAGCTCTTCAAGGTATGCAACACTAACAATCATTGTTACCTGATTAACATTATTTGACTGTCATCACCAAATTGACTT
The DNA here is from genome assembly GCA_003013225.1 of Phalaenopsis aphrodite. NCBI lineage: Eukaryota > Viridiplantae > Streptophyta > Magnoliopsida > Asparagales > Orchidaceae > Phalaenopsis > Phalaenopsis aphrodite. Next base: position 1,699,743 of record NEWO01000049.1, read on the forward strand.
CTTCCATCCTTAATGAATTACTCATCATCATGTGACCATCTTCTTCTGACCACAATCATCTAACAAATGTATGTAACCAAAGTCACTCAAATATTATTTTACAACTATTGTCAAACCACCATCATTTTCTCATCATAAATATCATCTAATCATCATAATTATTACGCAACCATCATCACTTGATCATTGTATAAAGACTTGTTGTTTGATTGTCATAATTATTGTCTTCACCTCATTATTTCCATAGCAATCACAAAAGATCGAGCTAATAGTGATTCCAATTCTCTATGACCATATCTTTTCAATAAAAAGGAAGAGTAGGATTTTTTAATCGTAACTTATAAAATAAATCACTTTATTCAGGCCATGCCAATTACTTTTTCTGTTTTAGGTTTTTCATGTAAAAATTATAGTATTTTTTGTGTTATCTTTTATCTGTTTATGTGCCAAGTTTTCATGCAAATTTAAGATGTAAAATTTTCACCTTACTATTGAAAAATATTTAGAATGCATTAATGTCCTAATTAAAAACATATTAGCAAAATGGTACTATTTAAAATAATGCAAACATGTTTGATAATACTTATGATGAATTTTTTATTAAGAAAATAACTATTATCATAAAAATGATATGTATTTGTTGGCAGATTAGGGTCAATTTGCAATAAAAAAAAATTTAGTTACCATTTTCTTTTTTGACCACTTTTGATAAATTAGCTCAACATAAAAAGGTAGTTTCCCATAGCAACCACCCAATTTTTTTAGTAAATTAATAATACCAGAATATCATCAACAAGAATCTTTTTCCAACAACTAAACAAGCATTTTTAGCATCATTTTCCCAATGAGCATAACTAAATGTCAATAAAAATAAGCTAGTCTCCTTGCAGTATTCCACCTTGACTACATGTTGTGTGCATGAAAATCGCCAAATGGTTACATAAGTGCTGCTTTCATACTAAAATTTTATTTTTAAAAAATGTTAAATGTAAGCACCTTCACACAATGTTTTCAATTCACCCATTAGAAGTCATACGTAAACATGTACATTACTAGTTAGATTTTTTTACATTGACAATGATCATAATGCTGTAAAAAAATTTTATGTACATCTTATAAGAGAGAATGTTTGGTGTAATTATGCCCTAACCAATTATTAGATAATCTTGCAAGAAATATTTTTTGTTAATCAAGCCTAAAGTTTTTGCTACTGGTTCTTAACACATTTTTGGTATTTTTTTAAATGTTATAAATTATACCTAGAAACATGAAAGGATAGTAACCTATCTTTGTATATTATATAGGTAAAAGATTATTCACCGCAATTTTGTAATGTTAATACTTTTGATAAAACAATGCAATATAAATAAGCTAGTTTCTCTGTGTTACTTCACTCAAATTTCATATTAAGTTTTATAAGAAAACCAATTGTTAACATTAGTTTTGTGTCAATCTAAAAATTGCATCATATGCAAGCATCTTTTAATAATAATTCAAATTTATCTATAAAATACTATAACTTGACATTAATTATACATTTTGGATTGAGTGGATTGGGATTATCATGAAAAATGTATGAATTTATTATGCCATCTCATAAGAGATTGAATGGCATAATTATGCCTTTCAACATGAGTGCAATAAGGTAAATTTTTTTCATGGAATAAAATCGTAAGCATAGTATCCAATCTAAATTTCTTTGATCTGAATAAAAACTCTTGATTTGTACGATTAAAGTGTTTTAACGAACTTGACAAAAATATTTTTTGAAGGTCCAAAATAAGTATAAAAAATTTTCTAACAAAGCTTCTTGTAGAAATAACTAAAAATGGTGGTAACACCTTTTCAGTCCAAAAATATTTTCTCCTTCAACGACAAATCATTAGGGTGTGAAATAGAGGTGTGTCATTAATGGTTCTTTTGTCAAATAGGTTGATAAGAGGTTAACATATGGGTTGAATCACAAAAAACCTAAAGGAAAATGATTAATTCATTTAGGTAAAATGAAGTCTTAAGGGGAAATTGTTTGGTTGATATATTTATTTTGGAAACTTAAATCTATTGAAGAAAGATAATTTATGGTAAATAGTTGCATATTCTGTTAATAATTGGCTTTTTTTTCTTATAGTATAATACACTATGTATGCTGAGGAATGGAGTACACGTAGCAGAGTGGAATGCATGTTTAATTAATTTTGCTTTATTATTGCATTTTAGCCAAAAATAAAACACTTATGTTTGGCACCTTAAAAGATTGATATCAATTCACCTAAGTGAGTTTATCATTATATGTCACATGTTTAATATTTTGATTAAATTTTCATTATTACTGTTATTTTGACCCTCAATTATTAGACTAAGGTAAAATGACACTTTTGTAATGTGGTACCGCTCACCTACCACATCTCACCTACCACTCACCTACCTCCCACCTACCGCTCACCTACCTCCCACCTACCACTCACCTACCTCCCACCTACCACTCTCTTGCTTCTATAAATAGAGAGGGTGTGAGGCTTAGAAGAGCAAGGGAAGAGATCTTAAGCTACCACAAATGAGGAGAGAATAGCTAGAGAGCTAGAGAGGAGGAGAGCATCTTGAGGTCTTGTATCAATGTGTCGCTTAAGAGGGTGGTCATAGAAGGAAGATGAGGGCTCATCTCTATGTATAAGCTATGTATTCTCCATTTCTTTTGCCTTAGTGAACTATTTGATTGATTCCCTCCCATGGACGTAGATTCAGTTGGATCGAACCACGTAAACGATCTGTGTTTGCTTGTGTTCTTTGTGTTTCATTTTTATGCCAGGAAGTACATATCTCACAACAATTGGCGCCGTCTGTGGGAAGATCCATACTTCTTAGCTAGAGGTGTTCGCAACCAGCGACAAAGAAGAGGAGTTCGACATTCACGAGCAGAGGAGCAAGCAGATCGCATCGCAGGTAGCCGAATCGCGACAGATTCGGTGAGTAATGGAAGCTTTGATCGACTGGATTAGCACCGCATGTTGTGCAGTTCGGCGAGACAGAGGAGAAACTGCCCGCGAAGAAGCAGAGGAAGGCGGGTCGTTCGGTCCGCGAAGGGGCAGATCTCGCGAAGGAGGAGGATTTCCGCGACAGCTAGCACACGCCGCGACAGAAGCACGCAAAGCACGACGCGACAGCTCTCGGAATTCAGTAGGTGCTCAGCGGAGTGGATTTCAGACGTTAGTGGGGATCAAGCCACAATAATGGGTTTCGCCAAATTCGACATCGAGAAATTCAACGGGAATAATGATTTCAGCCTATGGAGAGTAAAGATGAGAGCTATACTGGTTCAGCAGGGTGTTGTAGAAGCCTTGCAAGGGTCGACGGCATTGTCGGCCGACATGACCGAGAAGGAGAAGATCAGCATGCTGGACAAGGCCGAGGGAGAGAATGACTCAAGTACTTTGGGCCAAACTCGAGGTACTCTACTCGAGGTACTCTACCTGACTCAACTTTCCTTGTAGTTGCAGTATCTTTTCAGCTCCATCGAACATCTTGATTTTGGTTTAAGTGTTTTGTGAAGTGTTGCCGGTCAAAGACTTGATCTCATATGCTTTAACTGTTGCCGAAGAGATAGAAGAAGCAGAACCGAGCAACTACAAGGAAGCCCTAAAGAGCAGGGAAAGACTCAGGTGAAAAAGGCAATGGACGAGGAAACGACTTCTCTGATGAAGAACAAAACCTGCGAACTTGTGGATCGACCAAAGAACAAATGAGTGGTTGGTTGCAAGTGGATCTTTAAGAAGAAGAAAGACACGCCAGGTATTGAGAGGATCAGGTACAAAGCCAGACTCGTTGCAAAGTGATTCACTCAGGTAGAAGGGATCGCCTTCAACGAAATCTTCTCGTCCGTCGTGAAGCACTGCTCCATTAGGATAGTCTTAGCACTAGCGGTTCAATTAAATTTAGAATTAGAGCAGCTAGATGTTAAGACTGCTTTCCTACATGGAGAACTTGAAGAAACCATCTACATGAATCAACCAGATGGGTACTGCACACCTGAGACAAAGGATAAAGTTTGCTTGCTGAAGAAATCTTTATATGGACTGAAACAAAACCCCAGACAATGGTACAAACAATTTGACGAGTTCATGCTAAAAATTGAATTTGTCAGATGCAGCTACGACAGTTGCGTGTACATGAAATGGCAAGACGGTGAAATAAGTACCTACTTGCTTCTTTATGTGGATGATATGTTAGTAGCCAGCAGAAACAAGGATGAAATCCAGAAGATCAAAGGTATGCTCAATTCTGAATTTGACATGAAGGACCTAGGACCTGCTACAAAGATCCTAGGGATGGAGATTACTAGAGATATGAAAAATGACACCTTATTCTTGTCTCAAAAGTCATATATTCAGAAGGTTCTAGCAAGGTTCAACATGCATGAGGCTAAGCAAGTTGCAACACTTATTGGTCAACACTTCAGATTGTCAAACTCTCAAGCACCAGAGACTAAAGACGAGAAAAGGTACATGAAGGGTGTCCCTTATGCCAGCGGGGTTGTAACATCATGCATGGGATGATTTGCAGCAAACCAGATTTGGCCTACGCCGTCAGCATTGTAAGCAGGTTCATGGCAAACCCAGAACAGACTCACTGGGAAGCACTAAAATGGATTCTGAGGTACTTGAGAGGCACTACAAACCTGGGTCTACTCTTTAAAAGGCAGGAATACAAAGAAGAAAAGGTAGTAGGTTACGTGGACTCCAATTATACAGGAAGCATTGGCACCAGGAAGTCACTGACCGGATTCATTTTCACTTTCTTCGGTAGCGCAGTCAGTTGGAAGTCTAACTTTCAATCCGTTGTGGCCCTCTCAACAATAGAGGCCTAATACATCGCTATGACTGAAGCAATCAAGGAAGCTATGTGGCTAAAGGGCATGACTGAGGAACTTGGGATACATTAGAAGGTGATAACTGTGTTTTGCGACAACCAAAGTACCATTTACCAAACCAGAAATCAGGTATTTCATGAAAGATCCAAACATATAGATATAAAGCTTCATTTTGTGAGGGATGTCATCGCCAATGGTTCAATAGTAGTGGAGAAGATACATACTGAAGAAAATCCTATTGATATACTCACTAAGGTGCAACCGACAACTAAGTTCAGACACTGTCTAGACTTAGTAAACTTCACCAAGGGCTGAGGGCCCCTCAGGGGCCAGGTGGATGGAATCTTTACTTCGAAGCTTCTCGATTGAGGGTCAAGGTGGAGAATTGTTATTTTGACCTTCAATTATTGAACTAACGTAAAAAGACACTTTTGTAATGTGGTACCGCTCACCTACCACATCCCACTTACCTCCCACCTACCTCCCATCTACCACTCTCTTGTTTCTATAAATAGAGAGGGTGTGAGGCTAAGGAGAGCAAGGGAAGAGATCTTAAGCTATCACAAAGGAGGAGAGAATAGCTAGAAAGCTAGAGAGGATGAGAACATATTGAGGTCTTGTATCAAGGTGTCGCTTGAGAGGGAGGCCATAGAAGGAAGATGATGGCTCATCTCTGTGTATAAGCTATGTATTCTCCATTTCTTTTGTCTTAGTGAACTATTTGATTGATTCCATCCCGTGGACGTAGATTCAATTGGATCGATTCACGTAAACGATCTGTGTTTGCTTGTGTTCTTTGCGTTTCATTTCTATGTCAGGAAGTACATATCTCACAACAATTACACACATTTTTCTTAATGTATATGATTAAAATAATTTTTTCCTCGTGCTTTCTTACCTCCAGCTATTCCTTTTATAATAGTAACTCTTATTTGGTAGATAAAATTAACGGTGACTAAAAATGACTATTTAGCTGCACTTTTATAGATTCTTATGCCATAATTATAATCAAACAATAACTTCAATTCTTAAAAAAACAAGGGGAAAAAAATAAAGGCTATAATTAGGACTAATATTTTAATGGAACTGTCAACTATATATATAGCTAACAACTGATTGCATTTATTTCTCCCTCCTAGTTCAGCAACTCCCTAAAATTACGTCATTATTTCTTACAACCACTTGCACTAAGAGGAAGTGATCTTTGATAGATAGATGGTAAATTTCTAGATAATTGTGTATTCCCCAAAATATACTTCGGATTATTAGCAAGCTTACATATTTATAATGAAATTCATGTCATGAATGTTCGAACTTTTAGACAGTATTGACATGTAAAATTTGCATGGAAGGAACAACATGCCTTTCCAACTCATGGAAAAAATTATATATCAAAATATCTATAATATGCTGCCATGCATGCTACTTTTCTATTTTATTTTTGTATTAAATTAATTATATTTGAAAAGTAGCTTAGCTTGATGGTTATTTTATATTTATTTCTTCACTCTTAGTCTTAAATCTTACCCTTTCTTTTTTTATACCTCAATTTTTAACCATGAGGTCATGGTTTGTACTTTTTTTCATTATGTACGAATATATGAGATGTGTATTACTATTTGGTTTTTGTATTATGAGAACTTTTTAGTATCTCGTGTTAAAATCTTTTTTTTGTTGTTTGTCTTGCATTAATGAAATAATTACATGAATGTAACACTAATTAATTTTTTTTGTCTAGAAAATCAATACTGACATGAATTGATGCATACAAATTTTCTTGTTTAGTAAGTTGCTTAAGATTTTCATGAAAGCATAATTTTTATTTTTTCAATTTTTAATAACTCTAAGCATCATTACCTTGAGCTTGAATTGGCTACTTTTGACGAAAAAGTATCAATTAGGTACCCTCTACAATGCCCTTTTATTCCATCAGAGATATATTAGAATTAAATCTAGCACATCAAATGTAATGGATTCAACCGTTAGCGAATATTCATCACAACATTTCTTGGTATTATGAACATTTATTATAGATTCTTACCACATGCATTGAGAGGAAGTGATCTTTTATAGATGGTAGCAAATTTTTGGACAGTTGGATTCTCCAAAATATACTTCATATTATTAGCAAGCTTGCACATTTATAATGAAATTCAAGTCATGCATGCTAGAACTTTTAGTGGAAATTGACAAAAAAAATTTGCAAGAATGGAAAAACATGCTCTTCCAACTTTCGAAACAAATTACATATGAAAACATCTCTGATATGCTTCCATGTATGCTTCTTTTAAGGTTATTCTATAATAACTATATTTTGAATTGTGGCTTAGCTTGATGGTATTTTTCTTTTGCCTTAGATCTTACTCTTTTTTTTTATATCTCAACTTCTAATCATCATGTCATAATTTACGCTAATTTTTATTTTGTAGGAATATTTTTGTTATGTAATTCTGTTTGGCTTTTGTATCGTCAGATTCCCTTTAGTATCTCTTGTTAAAATCTTTTTTATGTTGTTTGTCTTGCATTACTCTTATCTCATGTATTGTAACCGTGAATGGTTATTTTTCTATTTAACATATTCCTACACATTTTATTTGAAAGAAAGGAATAATCTCTCTTATAAAGAGTGATATTGAAGAAGACATATATTTTAGCATAGGTGATAATGGACAATAATTTTTAAGAAAAAATAGTTGAGTGGAAGAGTAATGCCTTCAACTCATGATCTGAATGACAGAAGTAGTGATATAAATTAGTAGGTCAATATTTAGTTCATAGTGGTTGTCTTATTTTCTTAAAAAAAAATGTTAATGAGTCAGACACTGGTTTATTGCTTCATACTATAGTTGCAGCCATGAGGTCATAAGTTTTATCTCTACTCTACTTCTCGTAGTATTCCTCATATATGTTGAGAAAAATATCATATATGCATTTTCATGTGCCTTTCATATCAAGAGTTTAAAAATTTTAATGATTTGTTTATGTTTTAGCATCATGTTGCTTTATGAAGTAAAACAATAATTTGTTTACTACTACTATGAAAATATATAAATCTGATCATAGTTTCAAAATAAAAGAAACAAAGAGTAGAAGAAGAGAAGTTCAAAAGATAAAGAAAATACAAGTCTCCAAACATAAAATAAAACTAGCTAAAATCAATCTCCATTCAAATGAGTCGCTGCTTTCTAAGAAGTTAATAGATACTTAGTAAAATAAGGGCATTCTCACCTTCTCAAAAAACTTTTCTTTTTTTACCTCTTCTAGACCAATTTGATGAAGATTTTTTAAAATATGTTGTATAATCCAAAGTATCATTTTCTTTAGATATACTTGTTTCATAAATAAAGCCTTTTGGATGTCTTAAGCTATCAAGAGCAAGATGAACTTTTAGTTGAGATTCTAGCTTACTCTAGCTAGCTAGAGGAGAAGTGAATAGATAAATAACTTCCAATAAGAGATTAATAGTGTTAAAAAAAAAATTCAATTCTAATTGTAGTAATACTAGCTCATGAACAAAATAAAAATTAGATTTGATATATTATGCTCTTAAACACAATTTGATCATCTTGATTTAGATGAATTATTAACCAAACCTCAAGGAAAGGAAGTTTTTTGTTGCCAAAGGAGGAGGCAATAGTGATGATACATAAGCAAACATGTTTGTTGGGACCTACTTGAGGGATATAGGAGCTTATTTCATTAAGTCGGGAATATTTGAATTATTAATATTTATATTCATGTGGTTGTTAATCAATCTACATAGGGAATCCTGATGCCTAAATATTAATAAGTTAGTATTTATAGGGCTTTGTAGTACTTTTCAATACCATTCTTTTATTTAAGCATGCTCTTTAGTAACAATCCATATATATATATATATATATATATATATATATATATATGAAATTTTTGAGTTACATATATTCAACTAAAAGTTTTGCAAATAAGGGTCAATAACAATTAAAACATCAATACTAAAAGATTTCACAATTAATGAAGTTAGAGTAAATAGAATAAGTCATTATAAAAATTAGGCTAATATGTGGAAAAGAAATCCAAAAAAGAGCACTTAAAATTTTAAATAAATAATTTCATTATAGAGACTACTTGTTAATCCTCATGAAAAGCCTCATAATATTCAAGACTTTATATAAGATCACATATAAATAGTTTTACACTCAATCAAATTTATGAATGAATTCTTATGATTAAGAAAAGAAATAAAAAGTTGACACAAAAGCAGTAACCCATTAAAGCACTATATAATGAAAGCTTGCAAAGTAGACCTCCTAGACAAATATAAATCTAGTTATCCTAGGTGACAAATTAGATTTACATTTCACCCCGAATTCTGATAGAACCAGTTCACAAGCTGTCATGTTGAGCCTTGTCAAGCTCTAATATAAGAACTATATGTTTTGCTTCAAACTTGTGTCTTGATAAGTGCGAGCTTGTTAATTTGTGAAGGTCAAGTTAGCTTTTGTGCTCACATGGATCTTTAGATAGAAACCACTTCCATATATCTTATAACGAGGCTCAATTTCATTTATAAGATTTTATGAAGAATCTCTGAAGGGGATAAATTTTTGTTATAAGAGTTAAGTAGAATTGCACGCTTTATATTTTTCAGGAAATGAACAACACTATTGTGAGTAGAAATTGACTTGATGACTTCATAAATTTAAGTTAATGTGACAATTTTATTCCTCTCCCTACCACCAATTCTCATGCCTCTCGTTTTATGTTTCTTTCCATCTAGTTTACTCTAGCATATCTCTTTTAAATTAGTCTTAATTAATACTCCTTTTTTATTTTGTCAGTTTTCTCTTCTTGCAGACTTATAATCCTCTTGTCCTATGACACTCAATCTCTTACTTTTTCGACCATTTCAGTTTCTATTATTTGAGCCCCTCAAAATTTGATGATCTTTGGTTTCTATAAATTTTCCCATTATCCCTGGCATGACTTGATCACCTTCATCAGCCTTACGTCATGTGGTTTCTTCAAGACATTAACATCCTCCTCTTCCAGGCTTTTAAATGACTTTTTATGAGATCTCTTGGTACTTTCTCAATAAGATTTAATTTTTTAAAGTAGCTTAATTTTTTTTTTACTTAATTTCTTCTACTAATGTTGTTTGGGATCACCACCACCTAGTCATGTTTAATATAGAATGTATTGGCGTTTGCATTTTTTTCAACAAATATTTAACCTTTTTCTTCCTCACTCCACTAAAGTAAATTTGCTCTTTTCATAGTTGATATTTGCTTTATATTATAAAATCCTTTGAAATTTTCTTAGGTGGGATATTTAATGCTTTCTAGATATCCACTTTAATATATTTTATTTGCCTGCAATGATCTAATTTTTTTTTTGGTTTTTTTTCCTTATCATTGTTTGTTCATAAAAATATTTTAGTAAGATTCAATTAGAGTTAAGATTATACTACCATCTTTTTGAAGAAATATGGATTGATTATTGGCTATGTTATAATGTTCTTTAAATAGACTACTAATTTTTAAATTCTATGACGAATTCATCATTGTAACTTGTTTAAATCTAATTATAACATTTAAAAGTACAGTTTTCTCTAATAATTTTATTCTGTTTTTATTTAGAGAGCTGTTTGGAAACCATTTTAGTATGGGTTTTACTATTATTTCAGTATCATGGGTATCATTTGCTAGACTCTTGTTAGAGGCTATTGTGTTCAAAAATCATTCAAAGATCATTTGATTGGATATTATGAAATAGATATTTGTATCAAGTGTTATTTGAGAAAAGGCCTAGTTGTGCTTTCATTGCTTTTTGCTTGAACATGATATCCATATTTGTACGTAAAAAAAATTATCAAGAAGTGAGCTTAACTTCATTAATTTTAAAGTGACTTTCCCATTTTAGAAAATTTCTACACTACTTTTCTAGTTTAACCTTGAGGAAACTTTTCTATAAGCTTCAATAACATTTTAATTTTCTCTCATCAATAGATCAATAACATGAGCCCAACACTTTAAAAATAATTAGTGTCTTCCTAGTCTCAGACTACTTTCTCAACATTAACATTCATATATGAGCTTTAGAGCATTATCTCGTTTTTTGTTGGCAACTAAATGTTTTGATCTAATTAATAAATAAAAATAGAATGTTATTTGATGATTAATTTGCTTATTAAGTTTTCACCTCACATCTTTAGCAAGTCATGACATTACTACTAACACTTTCAATTAGTCTATTGGTGTCGATTTTCTTCTCGAAAGTTGTGTTGATCCATCTTTGTTGTATTTCCAATTACAAGTCATATGCTATTTTATTTAGATTACAAATGCTCAAGAAAGAATCAAATTTATTCATGTTAAGCTACGTTATGAGCCCATTAGCATGAATTTTCTTAATATGAATAGAAATTGCTTAGTTGTTTTAGTATTTTTATTAATTATGATGATTATGCATTGTTAGAGGAATCTAATTTTTACTTAATATTGGCAAGCTTCCAATGAAGGTCTTATATTTACAAAATTATCCTCAAAATGTATTTCTTTTTGTGATGTGTCTAATAAAGATACAATATGTTGCTATGTTATCTTTTTTGTACTCTTTTTATTCTGTTTCCTTATATTTTTTATGTAAAAATCATTTTTATTAATAATATTCATTTAATTTAAGAAATATTATGCTAAGACCCAATTAATATCTTATTCATTAGGATTTTAGAGAGTTGTTTGTTACAAGAATGAATGTCATCATAATAAAATTAAAATTTCTATTGCATAAAGGCTTCGTGGCATTACCAATCACATTTCTATCAAATCACTTTTAAATTTTACTCTCAAATACATACCAGTAACTTCCATTAAAAATATTCTTCTAATTCTTGATTGTGATTGATGGCAAGTATTGTGGAAGGCAAACAAAAATGTATGAGCCTCTTACCATGTGCCTTATAGTTAACCACCATCATCTTCACTAAAACTACTATTTGGATAAAAAATAATTGTTATTTGTAATTTCAAATTCTTTCAAAGAAACTAATATATATATATATATATATATAGGTGTAACTCCCCAAACTTAAAGCTGTAGAGCCATTTATCCAAAAAGGAGGATTAAGAAATAATTACTACTCTTGAAAAATAAATTAGAAAAAACAAATTAATACATTGTAGAATAATAGTAATAATTTTGAAGGTTTGCTTAGATTTATATTTTAATTTTGTGTATAGTTATTGGAGACGCTTCTCGAAGGGTATTAGCTTATAATATTATTCACCTGTATCCTGCTTGGGAATAACTGAGCTAAAAAATACTATTTACATTTTTGTTTCCCTTTTTAAAAAAGAATTCTTAAATTTTGATAAAATATTAAGCAAGCTTTTGTAATCTAGTAATTTAAATTGTCTTGTGATATGAATTATTTCATATTCATGATTTTAAGGATTCCTAGAACTAGAGGATGAAGGTCATATTGGATATAACCTAACTATATTAATCATTTGTTTCCTACAAATTGGCTGAATAGTACCTTGAAAATGCATGATATTTTAATAAAATGAACTCTATCAAAATTTAGTTTGGCCTTGCTCATATAGTTTAATTTGTTTACAATTGAATTTAAGAATTAAGGTAACCCTGATAATAATGATGATCCTCTTGTTATTGTTGTTTTTTTATAGTGTAAGACTCAAAAGAGGTATTTTAATAACCATCAAAATAGATTTTTATATGTAAATTTTCTTGCAAAATCTTGCCTAACTATAAAATGTGCATTTGGATGAAATAATGTTTTACCTAACCAGAAAAATCTATAGATGGACCACATCTCATTCTCAATAAATTTTTTTGGGCATTTTCTTAACATGATGAAATAGCTTGTTCTACTACCATTTGTTGGTGTTTGTTTATGATGCATATTTTTTGCATTTAGATGATTGATTAACATGGACATTGCATAGCCTTGCATTGTTTTTCTTACCTCTATTTTTATCATCAAGATCACAAGCTCAAGGCTTCTCCAATCAACTTTGATCTAGGGTTACGTGTACCTTAGTTTATTTTATAGATGCAAATTACATTTTTTTCTATATTTATATACAATTTTGGTCATGCCTTTTATGTTATAGATCACATTAAGCTAATGAATTTTTTTTGTAAATGCTGCGATGAGCCTCTCAATTTGATCCTTCTGGAGAAACATCTTTTTTCCACTATGACTGAATTTTTTCTCTTTTGTGAATTCACCACATCGAATATCATACCTTTTTTATTTTTTGATAAATCCTTGCTTGCTTACATGTTTATTGCTAACCTTACTCATCCCTCTATCGATAGGATACTTGTCGAGAATGTTATAACATAAACATTTCAAAAAAGAAATTTTTATTAGTATCAATTTTCAGAGTTATTAGAAAATGATAAAGTTTGAAGGGCAATTATTTTCTAAGTAAGAAAACATGTTCTCTCTAATTTCTAAAAGGATGCTTCCAGGGATATGGATCCTAACATTACTATGTTGGGCGATAAGAGCTAATGAATTGGTTGTCAATGAGCACGATTTTTCTATGATAATTAATGCCTAATTTGCTTTGTTAAATCCTCAGGAAATTATTAAAATTGATAAGATTGCTTCTAATTACTTTAGATCTATGTAACAGCGGTACAAACGAGAATTGTTAGTGGCATCACTCGATTCAAACAGATTCTAATATTGTCATACTTGAGATGCTAGAGAAATATGGTAATTTTTATTTTGTCATAAAGGATAAGCTCAGAAGCTCTTTTTTTAATTTGATCCTACATTACCTTTGACTGACATTGTTGGAAACAATAATGATCATGATATAACCCTAGAGAATCATAAACATAAAGAACGTTAAACTTATGGGCAACACCAAAAATTAGATTATAAGAAGAGGAAAAGGAGAATTTAGCAGAAAGGAGAGTTCATTGCATTCTTCTATACAATATTCTTCAATCGAGACTATTTATAAAGATGCAAAACTACCCAACTTAATAACGACCTATCAAGTTACCATAACTCAATTCAAGGTAGATTACATTTATTTTCCTTATTGTTAACCCAATATAAAGTAAATGTTCTTCGATTGGTGATTTTATTCTTAAAGTCTTTTCCCCCCCTTATGCGTCTTATCCTCCCTTGCCATTCCGATTTCTGAATTGTCTATCTACTTATCGATGGTGACTCTGAAAATTTTGTTAAATCGTTAATCATGTAATCTAAAGGGTCCTCTTTGGAACAAAGAGCTCGTTTCACATAGAATGCTGGTTGCCGCTACTAGAATCACCAGATCAATGTCATGCAGCTGTTTCTTTTCCTCTCGTAACTGTTTGGGCCTCATTTGATTTGAGCTTCGCTGGGTAACAACTAGGAATAATCTTTTTCTTTTCTTGGAGATTTTAAAGTTCTTATTTTAAGCAATTAAAATTAATTACATGCTTTTTAAATGAAAACAGATTTATATATAGTCCGTTGGGAAATTGAACATGAGTTTTAAGTCATAATTGGCAATTTGAAATAATTAAGAATGCTTCATAGAGTGAGCTTAATTGATTTCATGCAATTCGTAGGGAATTTTTCTTGTTCCTTCAAAAATTTCAATATTGCTGCGAATTTTATGAAATGAGACATATGATTGCTTTCCTATGTCGACCATCAATTCGTTAGGTCACTTGATCTACTTTCTGAGATTACGACAAGATAACTGACAGAATTGAATGGATGTATTTATGGTCAAAAAAGGAGGCTTGCATAAAATAGTATGGCAAAAATACTTTAGCAGAAACCGTAAGAAATAGTATCTGTGCAAAGAAAATGACACATAAAAGACAATAAATGTTATTTAGCACCAAGTCTCACATGATACAAAACGTGGAGAAGCCATGACGGGGAAATTAATTAATACAGAGAAACATGCAAAGGTTTAGAATCACATACCAAAGCATTTTATTTCTTAGACATGATCAAACATTGATGGCGTACTAATTCCCCTCCCGTAGCTGGTCTGTAGTAAAGCTTCACCAAAAAGAACCTTTTCGTCGATATAGTTGCTTGGAAAAGCACTCCTGTGATCCCATTGTTCTTGAAATAAACTAACAGCAGCTTGCTGATTACAGTCAAACACTACTGCTGAACTTGAACAATTATGATCAAGTTCCTTTGCATATATAATAGGAGAAGTTGAACAGTGCTCTTCCATCTCTGCCACAAAGTCTAAGGAAGATTTCAAATCATGGGAGCTAGAATATTCCTCTTGCAGAAAACCGCCTAAAGGAATAGACTTTAAAATATTGGCCTGTTGGTTACTTTTACTTCCATCCTCTGGCCTACAACATCTCATCATCTTCTTCCCCAAAGTCCTCTCCCTCGCCCTCGCCCTCGCCTTTTCTCTTGATTCTCTGGCAACTAATTTAGACTGAACTATGGGCCTCTTCTTAGGCTTTGCGTTCTTTTCAAATTCACTTGCAAGAATAGCTGATTTAGTTTTGCCCTTGTTATCCGATACAGTCGAGATGTCTTTTTCGCCTTCAGAAGAAGAAACAACCGTACACTTGGAAGCCGAGCCGACCAGCTCCTTAATGGCTGCTTTTGACATGGTGAGAAGCCATTGAACAGTCTTACTTGCTTTGTCGAAGCCGAGCAGATCCTGGAGGTCGAAAAACTTGCGTGCAACGTCTAGGGAAAGCCTCATCCTCCTGTCTCGAGGTCCTTGCGCCGTGTCTATCTTGCTATGTCTGTCCTTCCTCATTTGACGCCTCCGGCCGGTGATTGGCTGAGCAGCACCACTGGAAGATGTCCTCTCCTGTGCTACTGGTGCCGGAGCACCAGCGGCTGCTGGGATAAGAATGTCATGGAGATTGTCGTGATGAAAGGTTGGCGGAGAAAAATGGAAGAAGAAAGAGGAGGATATATCCTGCTTTTCGGCATTGTAATAGAGCTCATTAGCCTGAGAAAACATCTTCGGTGATGAAAGATGCTGGATAAGACTGTAGCAGTCCTTGCTAGCTGGCCATGCACCGTACGTGCATAAAATAAGGCTTGGTTTAGTTTGGCATGGGGGAGAGAAGAAGCTAGTTAGCTAGGCACAACATATATAAGTCTTGGTTGTTGAAGTTCGTCCTTGAAGATTAAAATGGCCATGGCTAGGGCTACAGTAGAAGCTAAATGGAGGAAGAGAAGTTGATGAGAGGTGGAATCGGATACCTCCCTCACTTACTCAATTATTGTTAGTATGCACCATGCTTGCTTTGTTTTCTACATGTCAGAAGCCTTTTAATGAGTAAGAGTAGAGAAGGGAGGTAGTGGATAAATGGAATGCAAATAGTATGGTGCTGATCTGCATCACGTGGGAGCAGTGTTTTAGTGGCGCGCTAAAACTTTAAGCTCTATTGAAACTTTACATCTCGTTATGCGTCGCATAGCCCCCGTTTTGTTTTTGGATTCTTATGAACGCCTCCTGTAGTAAAAAGCCTTTCGAAAGAGACCGCACAGCTGAGGCAGCGCGCGCGCGCCCGCGTGAGAGTGATTCATTCACTGTATAATACTGTAGTGATTTATATGGAGACAACATAGGGATGACGGTTGAATGAGTAAAGTTTTATGGTTTTTATGTTATTTTAAACTTCAATCTTGATGGACAACATTTCTGGAATAAATTCATACATATATATTATATATATCATTTTTGTATAAATGTTTAACTAGTATATAAACTTGTTTTCTCGTCATTAAATGTGAGATGATTTTAACACCTGGAGTCCTTAGCAACCAAGCAAAAATATCAGGTCGGTTGATAAAACAAGACAGCTACACAAAAAAGAAATGTGGCCTAGAGTGATAGCTTTTTTCTGTCCTGTTTTATTTTCCATCTTTTTTCTTTTCTCTTTTTAATGGTCTCATTTGTTACGTATTGTTTCTTCTTTCTAATGTTTGAAATCTACACTTAGTTGTAAACGTCTACAGTGACATTACATGGTATTAGTAATTGCCTGTCGTTAAAGAATGATTACCGATTGAGAAACAGCTGTAGATAAAACCAAACTAATAATCTTTTTGTGAAATGAACCAACGAAGCAGAAACCTACATTGACACTGACTAAACACTTACGGGTAATGCCACCAAAAGTTATAGTACATCAGAAAATATTTTGCGAATTCTTTCTGCCTTAAAAAGTTTTGTAAGAATATCTATTCCAAACAAAGCAGTACTTAATACTGATACAAAAAAAATATTATTTTTTGCATGTTACTTGCTTCTCAAATATATGTATTATCTGTCCTAGTTCTATTGATGTTGTATATTTAAATTTTTATTTATTCGTAGCCTTAAGAGTATTTATATGTGAAGTTTCTATTGATGTTTTAAATTTAAATTTTTATTATCTATTTATAAATCATTTTTTTATTATATGATCAAATATGTACTATAAATAATTTTATTAATTATATATATATATATATATATATATATATAATTAATAAAATTATTTATAGTACATATTTGATCATATAATAAAAAAATGATTTATAAATAGATAAAATTAGAAAACTTTTATAAGCCTCCCACGTACTGTAGCTTTATTGTGGGGTCCACTAAAAAAAAAGTAACAATTCTATTTAAATGAGTGCTTATTAAACTACTCCTTTCCTCTCGCTCCTAATTATTTATTTCTTCTTCTGTCACTGGCAAGCACTAGCTTGTCCTCTGCAACCCTAGCTCCTCCCCACTTCTTTGACCATCTCCCCCTCTCCCCTTCCTCTCTTCTTTCCCTTTTTATCCCTCTCTCACACTCATATGATAACAGTGTAAGTGCTCGTGCTAATCCATATGTTTTAAAGCTTAGGCCATTGTTATTTCGATCTCTTGATCCATCATTTTCATCATCATCATCATCATCTCTCTCTCTCTCTCTCTCTCTCTCTGCACCTTTCTTTATCTATATTTTTAGGAGAGATGGCTTGAACTGTTTAAGGCGAATCAGAAGTGGCCACGCCTCAGGATTTGGGGCCATCATAGTGATGAACATTGGCGCTTCTTATTTTTTTTTTTTTGACTATTAAGGCTTCAAAGTATTCCGACACCCATGTTTTTACTATTTATACTTGTCATCTTCTTTTGATTGGATCTTATCCTTTGTCTTCCCACTCATATCTCCATCATCATTTTCTCCTCTGGGAGTGCATGGCTTTCCTTTCTCCTTCCACTGTTTTTTCATTCCTTGTACATTAGCACCACACATGCAGTATATTTAATTAATCATTTAACTTGAACCACCATACTAAATCTGAGAGCTAATCAAAGAGAAAGGCAACTCCGAGAGAAAGTTATGCCAAACCAAAAGAAGATTTGATTTGATTTGGTTTTCCTAAACACATGCATTAAGATTGAAAGTACAAGAATTCACCTCAATTTAAAGAGGTGAGCATAGTTATTTCAGTTTTTCCACTATTTGGGCATTTGTGAGTTTTCCCTTTTGACGTATTTATGAGTTTTCTCATTTCAAGAGAACTTGTGATTTTTCCCACTCCTAGGGCATTTGTGAGTTCTTAGTTGCACAAGGTGGGGGCGAAACCCTAAGGGATATTACACTTTACCGAAATAATAGCCAAAGCATTCTAAAGTGCAAAATCTAATTTTCAATTTTACATGAAAGACTTGATATCTTTTATTTAATGAATTTTTAATTTTGTTTTATTTAAAGTTTCAGGCTTAGCGAACATTTCAAGTGTTTATATTTTGATTATTTTCAGTTGGGTTAGAAGAGAGTTGATATTTGAGATTTTGAAGTTTAATTGAATTTAGTTTCATCTAAGTTTGATTTTAAATTTAAAACATTGGCAATCCAATATTTTTTTAAGGATTTAGAGTATCAGTATTCCCCCTAAAAGTAAATTTTACTAAATGGAATGACAACCTTAGTATCATGAACAAACCAAGTATTACTTTTACAAAAAGAATGTGTTGTTTTTTTAATTTTATTTTGATAAGATTAATGCAAATTACTACTGCTTTTCTAATTTTGTATTTTATTCTGTTTATAATTTATATTTTTTCATAATTCCAAGTGTTCAAAGATTGTTTCTTGTCAAAGACTAGAATGTGAAAGATTAGTAATATTCTTTAGAATTAAAACAAGCCTACTTATACTTTAAAGGAAAGATCGGTATTCATTGTAGTAGATGACATGCACCTATCACAAGAGTTTAGGTTAAAATATTTCCTCTTAGAAACATCAACCCTTATTAGAATGATTTTTGAATTAAGTTAATCTCTTTGAAAGTTGGGTTTCTGATATTGCTTATATCTGAATAGAATCAATCTCGATTCTGCAATGATATGCTCAAAATTCTAGAAACTTTCATAAAGTCACTTTTTGAAAATGCACTTTATAGATTAGGTCATATATTGATTTTAGTGGTAGAACTCCTCAAAGATAATTCTAAAATTACTAAATATAATTTTCTCTTTAAACAAAATTATCAACGCATTCTTCAATTTGATATGAATAAACATGATGAGCATTCATGTCGTGGCCCAATGATGATTATAAATCAACATTTTTAAGGCCCAAGAGATATAAATCTTGTTAAGAGTGTAACTTGCAATATATTTCTTATTCTCTGGCATCAAATGTCTTAAACTTGAACGAGAATATTATGTTCAATCTTCAAGCACATGCAGCAATGTGCTTACTTCATATTATAATATATTAGGTTGTAATTTGAGTTTAAGGATTATCACTTTTAAGGAAATCCCAACATATATTTGGGACTTATATGACAAATTTTCCCAAGCTTCAATGATAACCTAACGAAATTTTTGGCTTCATATTCACTTAAAAATAAACAATTAAAAGGAATGTCAAAGATTGTATCCCTCTTTAAAATATTTTTCTTTGGGAAATTCTATTGAATTGAAAAAGTTCAACTTTAAATTTGATTGGCTTCAAAGCTCTAAAGAAATAACAATAATTATGGAATTTTTAGAGATTTATTAGAAAGAATGTATGATAGTGTGACTTTAACTTTCAACTTTGTAAGAAGGTTTGAAGAAAGTGATGTTGGAGCAAAAATTATCATATTAGATAGTTTCTTAAACGTAAATTAATTAGATCCAAACATTTGTCTTCCTCCAAGCTCTACCATTATTGGCATCTTTCTTTAGAGACACATTTATCATTTTATGATTAATGATTTGATCAACTCAATTTCTTTTCTCTTTATTTTTTTCTTTTATTGTATGTTTTCTGTCTTTGTCTTCAATAGGATTTTATTGAGTTGCTTCTCCAAGAATGAAGGTCATCATCATAAAGTTTAACCTTACTTTGAATAAAGGCTTTGTGGCATTACTAATCAAATTTATACCAAATCGCTTCATAATTTACCCTCATATACATTCCAAACACTTTCATTATAATTATTCGTTTAATTCATGATGGTGATTTAAGGTAAGTATCGAAGACAAGCATAATTGTATGTATCTCTTACCATGCACCTTATAGTTAACCCGCACTAAGGCAAAAAATGAGTAGTATTTGTAATTTCAATAATTTTCAAAGTAAATTGAAAAATATTATATAGTTAGATATAACTTCCCTAACATAAAATTTCATAACTATTTATCCGAAGGAGGGCTAAGAAATAATTACTATTCTTGAAAAAAAAATAGATAGAACCAATTAATACATTGAAGAATAATAGTAATAATTTTGAAGGTTTGTTTGGATTTATATTTTAATTTTGATAATATCATCATGCTTGTACTATTACATACTTAGTATTCATGTATCCAAGCAATGACAACTTGTATCCTAAATTGAGAATAATTGAGCTAAAAAAAAAAAAACTATACACATTTTTGTTTCCCTTTTCTTACCTTTTCTTAAAATTTGTTAAATATTAAGTACACTTGTGTAATTTAATAATGTAATTGTCTTGTATTATGAATTATTTCATAGGCATGATTTTATGGATTCTTAGAGCTAGAGGGTAAAAATAATATTTGATTTAACCAAGATATATTAATCATTCATTTTAAAAAAAATGACCAAGGATAATTTTTCTATTTATTTTTTTCTAAATTGATGTTATAATAAAATGAAATCCATAAAACCTGAGTATAGCCATTACTCATAGAGTTTTATGTGTTTATAATTGAATATAAGAAATTAAGGTAACCCTAATAGTGATGATAATCCTCTCATTAGTGGAGTTTCTTTTAAATTGTAGAGATGCAAAAGAAGTAATTGTAATCATCAAAATTGATTTTATATGCAAACTTTTGTCTAACTAACCAAATTACGTTTGCATAAAATAATGTTTTACCCAACTAGAAAAATCTATACATGGACCATATCTCATTTATAATAAATTTTTTTATTATTATTTTCTTAAGATGATGAAATGGCTTGCTTTATCATTTGTTGATTTTTTTTTAAGGTGCAATCATGTTCAGAAGAAAATTCGAGTAAAACTTAATTATGTAATACCAAAATTTTTTTCTGCTAAAAATAAATTTATTTATAATGCATATTTTTGCATTTAGATGATTGATTAGCATTGCTCTTGCATGGCCTTGCCTTGTGTTTCTTATCTCTAAATGCATATTTTTGCATTTAGATGATTGATTAGCATGCCCTTGCCTTGTGTTTCTTATCTCTATTTTTATTATCATTATCTTAAATTCAAGGCCTCTCTCCAATCAAATTTTATTTTTTGAAGAAAAAAATATCGAAGACTATTGTTTAATATCTCTTATATTAATGTGTTTGTCCTCTTTTATGTCGCTGCTATAATGGGATTTGAGCCTTCCTTTAATAAATATTGTATGATGATAAATCTCTCTCTCTCTCTCTCTCTCTCTCTCTCTTTGTGTGCAATGGACTTTGTGCCTTGCATTTTGAATTTCATTCACAATACATATTCTAAATATTTTTCTCAAGCATTTAGAAATAGCAACTCCAAACTTATCTATCTTCAAATATTGTAAAATATATACCCTTATTTTTACTAAAAAAGAAATCAATGCAAGCAACTCTTTTTAAATTTTCTCAATGGGAATGTTTTTTAATTATAAACCAATGTTGAATATCTTCTATAAATTTTTTTAAAATCTCGGGTTACTTATACCTTATTTATTTGATTTTATAGATAAAAATTACATTTTTTTTTTAACTTCAATCCAAACATTTTATTCAAGCCCTTCCTCTTCTTGATCAAATCAAGCTAGTAGATTTTTTTTTGCGAATGTTGAGATGAGCCCTTGAATTTGATACTTCTAGTCAAGCACCATTTTTGTCAATATGAGTGAAATATCTCCTTTTGTGAATTCACTACAAAAATATCTATCTTGTTTTCTTTTTTGATAAATCCTTGCTTGCTTGAGCTTTTATTGCTAACCTTACTCATCCCTCTATCGATGAGAAACTTGTTGAGAATGTTATTATGGAGAAATTTGAAAAATAAATTTGTATTAGTATCAGTTTTAAGAGTTAGAAAATGACAAAATTTGAAGGACAACCGTTCCCCAAGTTAAAAAAAAAAAATTTCTAAATGGGTGCTTTCCAGGATATGGATCCTAACATTGCTATGTTGAGCAACAAGAGCTAATGAATTGGTTGACAATGAGCATGTTGAGCAACAAGAGCTAATGAATTGGTTGACAATGAGCACAGTTTTTCTATTAACGCCTAATTAGCTTTGGCCATTCTTTAGGAAATTTTTAAAATTGATGAGAATGATTCTATTTTTTTTTTTTTTATCTACGTAACATTAGCATAAAAGGGAATTGATAGTGGCTTCCTTCGATGCAAATGGATTCTAATGTTGTCAGACTTGAGATGCTAGAGAAATCTAATATTTTTTATGTTGCTAAAAATAATAGGTTTATAGATCTTTTATATTTGATACTACATTACTTTTGAGTCACAATGTTTAAAACAATAATGATCCTACACTCGCACAATATCTTTCAAAGGAAAATTGGTATGAACCTAAAATGTCACAAAGGTGAACAAGAACTTTAAGCTTATCGGCAACTCCAAAATTTAGAGACTAAGAAGAGGAAAAAGAGCATTTAGCAGAGAGGAAAGTTGATTGCATTCATCTATACAATAGTCTTCAAATGGAGATTATATACAAGGCTATTAAACTTAAAAATGACCTAATAAGTGCTTAAGTAAACAAAATCAACTCAACATCTATTGCATTCATTTTCCAGATTCCTGTTAACCCAAAATAACCCTAAACCCTAAACCCTAACAAAATGTTTTTCAAATCCTGCCATGTTCTGGAAGTGTTAGTCTTCCCTTCATGTCAAGATGGTCCAAACAGTTGAGCCAATGGAGCAAACGTTCTACTAGTGGTGATTTTACTAAAGTTTACTTTTCTCTCTCATTGCGCCTCCTCCTCCCTTGCCAAATTTTTTTTTGAAATTGACCTATGTTCTTATAGAAGGTGACTCTCCTTTGAAAATTTTGTTAAATCCTTAAGCATGTAGCCCAAAGGGGCCTCTTTTGATTAAAGAGCTCGTTACACTTAGAATACCAATTGCCACTATCAGAATCACCAGATTAATGTCAACCTGTTGTTTCTTCTCCTCTCATGATTATTTGTGCCTCACGTGATTTGTTCTTCTTAGGGTAACAACTAGGAATAATATTTTTCTGGTGATTTTATAATTTTCATTTTATGCAATCAAAATTAATTACATGCTTTTAAAAGATAAGAGATGCATATATAGTTGGTGAATTGAAATAATTTAGAATGCTTCATAGAGTGCACTTAATTAATTTTCATGCCCTTTGTAGGGAATTATTCTTGTTCCTTCAAAAAATTCGATATTGCTGAGCATTTTATGAAATAAGCCATATGACTTGTTTTCTTATGTTGACCATCAACTTGTTATTTGAAAATTGAAGTACATGTTAGTTCACTTGATCTACTTTTCCTAAAATTATGACAAGGCAACTGACATAATTGAATGGATGTATTAAACCTTCAGCAAACATTCATGTTTTCCCGATGGGAAACAATAGGCATGATTTCTTAGCATTCTTAATTTTTAGTGGTTTCCTTGCAAAACTTGAAACTAGAAGTTACAATTGAAGTTAATTCATGTTTTGATTTTGAAGATTATAATTATATCCATAGAGTTTCTGATATTTAGATTTATTGAAGTCTCACAACAAATATGGAACTTTTATGTTCAAATAAAAACGGCTTGAATGACATAGCATTGCAAAAACCCTTTAGCAGCAACCATATAAAACACTATCTAGGCAAAGAAAATGACACAGAAAAGACAATACATGTTATTCAATACCAACCATCCCATTATCCAAACATAGAGAAGTCATGACGGGGAAACTAATTAATACAGACAAATGAGAAATAAGCAAGGGTGAGAATCACATACTGTAGTATTTTATTATTTAGACACGAGTCACATGATCAAACATCGACAGCCCGTAGCTGGTCTGCAGTAACACTTCACCAAAAAGAACCTTTTCGTCCATATAGTTGTTAGGAAAAGCACTCCTGTGATCCCATTGTTCTTGAAATAAACTAACAGCAGTTTGCTGATTACGGTTAAACACTACTGCTGAACTTGAACCATTATGATCATGTTCCTTTGCATACATAATAGAAGAAGTTGAACAATGCTCTTCCCTCTCTGCCACAAAGTCTAAGGAAGATTTCAAATCATGGGAGCTAGAATATTCCTCTTCCAGAAAACCGCCTAAAGGAAAAGACTTTAAAATATTGGCCTGTTGGTTACTTTTACTTCCATCCTCTGGCCTACAACATCTCATCATCTTCTTCTCCAAAGTCCTCTCCCTCGCCCTCGCCCTCGCCTTTTCTCTTAATTCTCTGGCAACTAATTTAGGCTGAGCAATGGGCCTCGACCTCAAAATCCTACTTTTAGGCTTTGCGTTCTTTTCAAATTCACTTGCAAAAATAGCTGATGTAGATATGCCCTTGTTATCCGATACAGTCGAGATGTCTTCTCCTTCAGAAGAAGAAACAACCGTAAACTTGGAAGCAGCCCCCACAAGTTCCTTAATTGCAGCTTTTGACATGGTGAGAAGCCATTGAACGGTCTTACTTGCCTTGTCGAAGCCGAGCAGATCCTGGAGGTCGAAAAGCTTGCGTGCAACGTCCAGGGAAAGCCTCATCCTCCTGTCTCGTGGTCCTTTCGCCGTGTATATCTTGCTATGCCTATCCTTCCTCATTTTACGCTTCCAGCCGGTGATTGGCTGGGCAGAAACCGGAGCACCTGCTTCAGCCCCGCTAGCTGCTGGGATAAAGATGTCATGGAGACTGTCTTGATGAAATGCTAGCGGAGAAAAAGGGAAGAAGGAGGAGGATGTATCATAAGGCTGAGAAAACATCTTTGGTGAAGAAATGTGATGGGTGGTCTAATGGATAAAAAGAGATCCTCGATAGAACTGCAGCATGGCGGGGAGAAGAAGCCTATCAGCCACAACAAATATAAGTTTTTGTTATTGATGTTTGTCCTTGAAGACAAAAATGGCCATGGCTAGGGCTACAGTAGAGGCTGGTTGAAGGAGAGGAGATGGAGAGGTGGGATCGTACACCTTGCTGACCTCTCAATTATTATTAGTATGCAGCATGCTTGCTTTACTTTCCAGATGTCAGAAGCTTTTTAATGAGTAAGAGTAGAGAAGGGAGGTAGTGGATAAAGGGTTTGGGAATAGTATGGTGCCCTACATCACGTGGGAGCAGTGTTTTAGTGGCGCGCTAAACGCTAAATCTTAAGCTCTTGAAACTTTACATCTTGTTATACGTCGCAAAGCCCACGTTTTGTTTTTTGGATTCTTATGAACGCAAACTGTAGTAAAAGTATTTTGAAAGAGACCGCACAGCTGAGAGAGCGCTGGTGAGAGGAAAAATTATTACATAATGGAGATGTTTCTTGCGTGCGTATGAACGTATTTTGGATATATTCTGATGAGTATGCTTAAAATACATCCTAATTCGTATCTATATTATCCAGGTATAATAATTTCTCCAATGACTGAGATTCATTACACTGTACAATGCTGTACTGATTTAGATCAAGACAGATGGATGACGTTTGAAAGAGTGAAATTTTATGGTTTTTATTTAATTTTAAACGGTGTAATGCACACACATACACGGTTGAAAAGTGTAAGTTTACTCTCATTGGAAAGTTCCAGTTGGGACATCCTAAAATGGACATAATTAGAAAGGTTTTCATGAATAAAAGACGTGATTTTAGAGTTAATTTCCCAATTCTCTGCTCACTTCCTCTCTTTCACTCTATATTTCTTTTGTGTGTCTCCCGGATAGTTTTGGATTTGACATCCTAAAAAGTGTGGTGAGCATGGAGTCATACTATCAATAAGAGGATTACAACAATCACAAAGAGAAGAGAGTTATCAGTGAGAAGTGTCCAACGTGGAACACTCTAGAGGAGACATGGAGGAATACATGCAACGGGAGATGCAAGAGTTAAGAACCCAGATAATGGATCTGGTGTCATGCCAGATTCAAGAGGTCTTGAGGGTCGTCGCAACCATATCAAGAGTTTGGGCCCCCCTAGAGGAAGAACTCAAAAGGTGGTGTCGACACACAATGACAGAATGTTGAGCAACGACCCTGAGAGGGCCAAANATAATAGAGATAGTATAATTTTAGGAGGGAAGGAGGATCCCTACTAAAAAACAAAAAGATACATTGAAACTTAAGGGTTCCTCCGTCCACGTACAACACCACACAAAAAAGGACATAGAATAAACTATCACTTCCAAAATTACATATAACCCAAACAGATATGTCAATCAAAAGTAGTATTCCAAAAATGAACTTGTATGGAAAGTGCAAAACGGAACTATGCAATCCGTAAGTCTAATTATCTTGCAACTGCACAATCTTCCAATCTAAGCGCAAAATTGTGACAAAGTAACAGTCCTTGAGAGAAAAAAAAGTTAAATGACGTCGTCTAAGAAACTGAAATATTGCCACAAGAAAGGGAGCCATGTGCCTCTCAATAAAACCTCTTCTCTTGCCTCCAAACAAAACATATATAAGTGCTTGATGTACACGACCCAGCAAAAAAGAAAGATCCAAATGAGAATGGGATAAAACAAGCCATCAAAACTCTGCAGTACAACAACCTCAAGCACGTAAATAGGGGACATCAATAATATCGCCATGAATCAAATTTGAGAGGGGGGAGGGGGTTTGCCTAATATAAATGTCATTGTACCCATGCTTAGCCAACCAATCTGCATGCTTATTTCCTTCCCGATTAACAAAATTATACTGAATAGAGATATTAGAGCTAGCCACCATACAACCTATTTGATTAATCAAAATCATCATATTCCAAAGAGGCTTTACATTGCCCGTTAAAGTGTGAAAAAGAACTTGAGAATCAGTTTCAATAATGAGATTAGAGAAGCCAAAGAAAATGGCAGTATGTAGAGCGCCCAAAACAGCCCTAGTTTCAGTTTCCAAAGGAGAAGATGCAAAGCAAGGTGAAGCAAAGAAAACCAGACACTGACCACTAGCATCCCGAAATAAACCTCCAATTCCAGACTTCTCATCATTAAAACTACCATCAATATTACCCTTAATCCACCCAGGGAAAGGAGGATACCACTTAATTAAGGTTGTTCTATGAACATTGCACTGTTGAGAAATATTGCCTCCCAGCACATTAGAGGCTTTAAAGAAGTTGACAAAAATAAGAGCAACCAGATTATGGGAGGGTATGAGGTGAGTTCTCATACTTGTGACTATTTCTTCCAACCCAAATAAACCACAGAACAATCATAGGGAAATAATGAAGCTTCTTGTGATAGTAATAAGAGTTCTTCCAAGTTTTCATGATATTCTTAATGTGGAATCTAATAGGCCATCTTAAACCAAAATATGAACCAATATGATGCCAAATAATAGAAGCAAAATTACATTCATAAAATAAATGAGTAGGAGATTCAGCTTCTTGCTTACAAACATAACAAACAGAGGCCAACTTTAAATCCTTCATTTTAAGGATATCATCAAGAGGTAGAAGGTTATGAAACAATCTCCAAATAAAGAAAGAGATAGAAGGGGAGATGAATTAGTGCCAAGTATATTTACTCCAATACCACTGAGGATGGTTGTAAAGTTGAGTGTATAGCATTTTAGTGATAGAGACATTAGAAAGTAGTTTCCACATAGGAACATCTCTAGAGGCAGTATTAATAGGGATGTTAGCAATGGAAGTAGCTTTTTCACCAACAAGAGTCCACAACTTGGCGATATTCCAATATCCGTTAATCCAACAATCCCTAACCATAAGATCTTCATCAGAGATGGAATGAGGTAAACTTGACAGATGGGAAGCACTCCAGTGATCATTCCAGAAAGAGACATTTCCTTCCCCAATATCCCAAAAAATAAAGTGGGAAGCCACCTCCCGAGCAAGAATGATAGCTTTCCAAATTTTGGAATCACCCACATGCCAGGAAGCAATAGAAGGGTGAACATGAGTGCAATACTTGTGTAAAAGAAATTGAGACCAAAGAGAATTTTGGGCTTTGAACTTGTACTAAAGTTTGCACATATTAATATCAATAATTTCTTTAAGGGATTTAAACCCAGGCCCCCCTGAATCTTGTGTATTACATATATATGTATGTATGTATGTATATATATATATATATATATATATATACATACACACACACAATACAGTTGAAAAGTGTAAGTTTACTCTCATTGGAAAGTTCGAGCTCGGACATCCTAAAATGGACATAATTAGAAAGGTTTTTGAAGATTTAAAATTATTGGGAAAATGGAACGTTGACCTCTTTGATGGGAGACATGTGATGATATAATTGTCAGAAGAAGAGTACTATGCCAAAATATTTTCCAAGAAGTAATTAAAATTGATGGGAAAAAACATGAAATTGCTCATGTGGTCTCCTGAATTTGATCCTAGCCAAGAAACCCCCATAGTTCCAATCTGGTTTAAACTATCTTGCCTAAACCTGCAATACTTTAATCGTGGCAGTTTAGAACCATCAGGAACAGTTCAAGGGTCATTATCTATCTGATCAGCTTCTGCGAGCCAGGAGGAAAGTGATCTGAAGGCGGACAGGATTTGACAGTTTCCCCAAAAGTCTACTGGCATAAAAATCACACATACAAGTTCATTGGCATCCTTTAACCAAGTTGAATGAGCAATGAGAACAACTCACTCAGTCCACCCTTCGGCCAGACCGGCCCAGGAAATGGCCCAACTGGTCATTCCATTAGGCTCTTGATATGTATTCATCATCCTAAAAGTGCGTCGAGCATGGACTATGCCCTACTTGGCCAAAAAATGCAATCGTATGTCATCCCTGGCTCTCAACACCATCCTGTCAGACTCCATTTTAGGCTCCTGGGCCTACAATTATGTATTGATCTAAATGCCCTCCGTCATACCTTTTTTTTAGAGGCACAAAATGTAATTTTACATCCCCCTTTATTATAAATAGATGCTCATTTCATGAATAAAAGACATGATTTTAGTGTTCATTTCCCAGTTCTCTGCTCACTTTCTCTCTTTTGCTCTATATTTCTTTGGTGTGTCTCTCGAACAATTTTGGATTCGACATCCTAAAATGTGTGGTGAGCATGGAGTCATACTATCAATAAGAGGATTACAAGAATCACAAAGAGAAGGGAGTCATCAGTGAGAAGTGTCCAACGTGGAACACTCTAGAGGAGACATGGAGGAATACATGCAACGGGAGATGCAAGAGTTAAGAACCCAGATAATGGATCTGGTGTCATGCCAGATTCAAGAGGTCTTGAGGGTCGTCGCAACCATATCAAGAGTTTGGGCCCCCCTAGAGGAAGAACTCAAAAGGTGGTGTCGACACACAATGACAGAATGTTGAGCAACGACCCTGAGAGGGCCAAAGACTACCAAGACAATCTTAGATTTGCGCAGGAGGAGATAGCGATTCAGGCTCACTGAGGAGCCACGTCAGCTAGGAAATCCCTTCTTCCTCCACATTTCAAGAGCTGAACCCCTAGAGAAGTTCAAGTTCCTTGTGTTGGACGTGTATCGAGGTCGATTGGATCCAAACGAGTACATTGCCTCATTCAAATTTTTGGTGTGTCTATTGAATGTATCAAGCCCATTTAAGTGTCTCTTGTTTTCACCACCCTAATGTCATCAGCCCTGAAGTGGTTCAAGTCACTCCCAACTTGAAGAATAGGCAACTTTTCAGAATTCTAATGACTTTTCTTGATGCAGTTTTGGATCTTGAATAACAACGTTGGTTCAGACACGGAGGTAAGGCATCTTGAGGCCACATTATAAGGAAGCGAGTCCATAGTTTCTATATAATTAACTAGCTCTAGGAGACACTGTTGCTTGGCGACCAACTTCTCGCTTGCTACCTTTTCCCTGATCACCTTGTCAATATCTGAGAGGGGTCACTATTACTTGCTCATCTTGCCCCACAACACATGATTAACTTTTGCCTCGATGGTGTGCCACGGAATTGAGAGATGATTACTGGTTAGCATGGCTTTGTTAATGTCCATACTTGATGAAAGAGACCTTGGTCTGTCCACCACTCGCTCCAATGGCTCATTCTGAATCCCTCAATCTCCAGAACAAGAATTTGCTATAAACTTCTTCTTCCAATTCTTTATATTATTCTCCACTCCTGGTAGGTGGAGTTCCTTTCTCACTGAAAACATGGTAATACCCCCATTATCAACCTTGAACAATAAAAAGTGTTTAACTAGGTCGATCGACCACTAAGAAATATGCACCCAGAGATAATAAAGGAAGAAAATCATTATTGCGGATATGAAGTTTGGCAACACTTGACCCCGAACGTATTGAAAATACTCTGGAGCTCATCACACAAAGGCAACCAGAGGCCATACTTGAACTGGTCCGGATAAAAGACCAGATCCGTACGCAAACCCGAGCATCCTCCGAAGATCGATCTCGTCGTAAAGAACATACATACCCATAAGTCTATCTATCAAAGAAAGAGCATTCAAAAGCTATTCTCTCTCACGATACAAGGTAACTCCGCCTCTCGAAAGTGGTAACTAACGAGAGATGATGATCGTTGCTCTGTTCATCTCTCGTTCGCTATCCTCAGCACCTGCCACAAGAAAAACTTGATGACCTTGACAATCATGTTCACATTGGGCATGGACACCAAAGTATTATGAAGAAGCTTTTTTTATGATCGTTCCTCATCGCCATCAGATAAGTCGACTTTATCGGCCGAATCAGGTTTGGGCCTTAATCATTTTTTCTTTCTTCCCACTATTCCTCTTCTCTACAGGGGTTGGGGTCTGTAGCCCGACTGGGCCAAATTTTGGGATCCACGTCGACCCGGCTCATACCATCAACGATGTGCCTTAGCTATCTGGAAAAAACTGGCAATTTAGGATACAACTCCAAGTTTTTAACTTTATTTATAGAGCACACTAGGCACAAACTTCAAAAGGGAAGTAAATTGTTCAATCAATTCTTGATTTTGATGTCACTGATTGCTTAATAATTTCTCAGTCCTTATCATAGCTGTCATTATCAAGGAACAGTGAAACTCAGGGAACTAATATGTACACATCAATATTGTTGGCACAAATATCGAAGCAATCCACAGGCTAAAGATTATGACACATTGATCGAGATATTGAATTCAAGAAACATGATCTGAACCGGTCATTTGAAAGATCAACAAACAGATCAAGTCCTCCCTCAGCAAAGTCGGTCGACGGGCTAATCTACAGTCTCAACCGGCGAAGCTCTCTAATAAAAGTCGGTCGACCGACAACACATACCTTGGTAGAAACGACCTCCACTAGGTCTGTCACCTTGGTAGATCGAATCAGAACAAGTTGACCGACTGATTATCGCTATATCCGAATTCAAATTGTACTATAAATTTTATATTAAATCAGCACATTGATTGCATTAAAGACGGTTTTCATAATCGCTCTCTACTTACTGTAATTGAGGGTTATTTTCATAATCTCTCTCCTTTTTGTAATTATACAAGAAGACCTCCTATAACTAGCAGGTTAGACGATGAATAAAGGGACACCCGGTCTAAGGCCTCCTCGGTCTCTCGACTAAGAATCTCCTAACTCTTTTCCTCTCTCTCAACTCTTCCCTGCTCCAACTCTCAAAGCGTGTATTTCTAAAGGACAATTCGGAATTCAACA
>NEWO01000049.1:1732013-1760548 GCA_003013225.1 Phalaenopsis aphrodite
TAATTTATCTTTTCTTTCAATAATTTATCTTTTCTTTCAATCAGTTCTATCTGTACTCTGGTTCTTGCAATAGCTTTAATTTACTCACTGACGTTGCAATTTTATCTGTCCTTTTTTTTTCTCTTTAATGTTCGAAACCTACAATTAAATATTCTTCATAGTTGTCAACGTCTACCTAAAATTCCACAGTGACATTACATGGTATTAGTAATTGGCATTTGGTAAATAATAATTACTAATGGAGAAGACTACCGTTGATAATTTCTTTTTTTGTGAAATGGACCAATAAGCCGGAGTCCTACATTGTCAATGACTAAACACCTGCGCGTAATTCCACCAAAAATTCCAGTACATCAGAAAATATTTTGTGAATTCTTTTTGCCTTAGAAGTTCTGTAAGAATATACATTCTTGATATAATGGTACTTAATACTTGTACAAAAATATTAATTTGTATTTGTTTAAAATGTTTACATGCTTGTCAAATCTCTCTCTCTCTCTCTCTCTCTCTCTCTCTATATATATAAATGAATGACTAGAGGCTATTATATGAGTTTCAATTATCCTCATGCGTCTAAGAATTCGAGTATCACACCCTAAACTAGGAGGAAATCCAACGCCAAACCAGAGGGGACTTACAACTGACAATTAGATAACCGACCAACTGACACGAACACTAAGTGTTACTTCTTTTTATAAATGAAATATTTAAGAAAACTTTTAAAACATATTAATTTAGAGTATATATTTGATCAAACAGCAAAACAAAATTATTTATAAAAAGATAACTTTTTCGAGGAACTCCTAAACTTTACAAAGAAGTTAAAAAACTTGAATCCCATCCATCCATCTATGTACCCATGGATTAGTACAAGGTTCTGTAAAAATAATTAGTTCTATTTAAACCAATGCTTAATGGACCACTCCTTTTCTCTCCCTCATAATGGCTAGCTCGTACGCAATAAACACTTGTTGAATAGACTGTTGTCCATCTCCCATAATTCTATCAGACAATTATTCTACTTCACCTAATGTCACTGTTCAGCCCTAGCTCGTCCTCTGCAACCCTAGTTCCTCCCCACCTATTTCACCGTCTCTCTCTCTCTCTCTCTCTCTCTCTCTCTCTCTCTCTCAAATGGTAACAGTTTTAAGTGTCGAAAGTTAATCCGTACATTTTAAAGGCTGGCCCACTGCTACTTCGATCTATTTATCCTTTGCTTTCATCATCATCATCAACATCTCGTTCCCTTTCTCTCTCTATGCACCTACTTTTACCTCTATTTGTAGATGAGATGGCTTCAAGCTTTCAAGTTAAATCAGAAGTGGCCACTCCTTAGGCTTTTGGGCCTTCTCCATTATTGCCTATTAAGTCTTCTAAGCATTCCAAAGCCTATGTTTTACTATTTATACATGTTGTCGCTTCTATGTTATGCTTTATCTTCCCACTCATGTCTCCATCATCATTTCCCCCTTCTTCGTGCATGCAAATGGGGTTCTTCTACTCCTTCCACTTTTTATTGCTCCCATCACTCTCCCTATTAAGCTTATTATGCTTTTTCTAACTTTATTATTTCTTTTATCATTTGAAGTTCTTTCTAACTAAGATAAATGGTACACATATGTTTATTTATTTGATTTTAAGGGTTTTAAGGAGGTGGTGGAGATGTTGTTTCTTTATAATTGCTTGTAAAATTAAAGCTAACATGTTATTAAGATTATATTGAGTTGATGCTTCAGAGTAATAATATTATATGTATATAATGTTACCTCAAATAATGTGTACATTATCACAAAACTTCTGGCTAAAGTTAATGAATTAATGATTTCAAACTCACTTTTGTAAGCTAGCTACATTTTTTTTTGAGTTTGGTGATTAAGGGTCTATTTGGCGTAGCTGCAGCTGCAGCTGCGCTGCCCAAGAAGCTACCGCGGGGAAGTTGACTGTATGTTTAGTGCAGCTGTGTGAAAACAGCTGTGGAGTAGTTTTTCTGTAAAAATAACCAAACTGCCCCTATTTGTTAAAAATGTAAAAAAACTATTATGTATTTATATGTGGAGGTGTAATATATGTAAAAATTTTAATAATATTATGCATTAATTATTCATATGAAATAAATTAAAGTTTTATATACGTGTTTATATATTTTTTTTAAATTCCTATAAAAATATTTAAAAGTATGATATTTTGTGTTTATATATATTTATAGGAGCAATTTAAAAGTTTAATTGATTTACTATAAAAATAATTTTGAGTATATGTATGAAAAAATTTTAAATTTAAACATTTTTAAAAACTTGTCTTCATCCTCGAGGGGAGGGGAAAATCGCATACCGGATCGAGTTTCGTAAAAGAGGGCAGCGAGGTAAAAGTGGTGTCGAGGAAGCTGGGCAGCGGCACATACCCAGCTTCTCGCTTTCCCCTACGAACCGTGGGAAGCGGCTGCCTCACCGCCGAAACAAACGGCGAAAAAAAAAAAATTTGGCTGCGCGGCACCGCGCCGCATACCCACTGCCCTCCCAAACGATCCCTAAATGTAGATTTTACAAAAGGGTGATTTAATTCTAGAATCTTAGTGCAAATTTTCCTTTTTTTTATTTAAACTAGTTGGGGATATATTTTTTTTATTGTACACATTTTGAAGAGATTGTTGGCATCACCTTTGATGTTGTATGTTTAGGGTGTCCATTTGAATGTTATGGGATTGTGCTCTATTTCCTGTGGATCATGACCGGTACTGACTCTGTCCTGCCCGGGAAGGGTCATCATTAAGCGGCGATAGTTACAACACGAGATTTGTCTATTGCTCATTTTAATGTTTAAAGACCATAGTCCATCTTTTTTTAGCCTCCCTCAATATTGGACTAGCACTTCAAGTGCAAGGGTCCGGTGTGACCACACCTGAAATAGGTGTGGCCACGCCTCACCCTTGGTGTGACCATGCCCAATTCCAGCATGGACATGCCTTAGAAAGCCTGGGCTAGAGTTGAAACACACCCAGCAAGACTACACCTGAGGGCGGCGTGACAACGTCGCAAGACAAAGATCTCAACGTAATTACATCGGATCTCAAGTGTGACTACGCCAAAACCTCATTTGTGATGCCTTCTACTTTGGCTTGACCACAATCAATCTCGGTATGGCCACGCCGCATCATCCTGATTCATAATGTTCGCACGACAGTCACCAGATTTTTGCTAAAATCGCGCTTGCTCGTCGGTTTAACCTCCATTGACCAGTTGGAAGCCAAATATGGCACCTGGACCCACATGAGACCCTTCCTAATGAGGCAAGTGGTCATTCTTCTGCCTTGAGCCACAAGATAACAGGCCAAGGGGATTGCCATTTTTTGTTTGCAGAGGAGCTAAGGGGAGAATTTGGGAGGAGCTGAACAAGGAGATCTCCTTCCTCCATTTTCTTCTTGTTTCTTTGGATTTCTTCTTCCTCCTTTTCATCTTCTTCTTCTTCATCCATTATTCTGATGAGAAGAGTGTGGTGGAGCTGTTGGAGGGATTTCTTGGAGGAACATTTTGGAGTTTCGTCCAAGAGAAGAGGGCTTTATCACCTTTAAAGGGGAGCTTCATCATGCTTAGAGAAGAAGGTTTCATCTCTTGTGAAAAGGAGAGCTTCATCTTGCTAGGAGAAGTATTTGCTTGGAGCTTCCCAAAATCCTCCTTCAATATGAGAGCTTCTTAATCTCTTGAGGAGGGAGCAGAGCTAACTTTGCCGGAGCAAAGTTGGAGCAAGGTCGGAGCAAGGATCAAGCAAAGATCATGCTTCCTCAACCGTCATGTGGGTGAGACTTTGTATCCCTTGCAAATTTCATTCCTAGAGCCCCCTAGGTTTGGATGTTAGATGATTAAGGACTAAGATTTTGTGCTTATAGAAAGTCGATAGGTTAGGGAGCCTTTCATGGACTTTCCCGCTTGCAACTCCGAGTGATATCCCTTTTAAGCCCTAGTTCAAAAATCCCACAAGCCGAAGTTGGACTAATCTCGTCGTTTGTTTTGGAGACTTCATTTGGATGAAAACTTGAAGCCAACTTACTGAACAAATGAAGATTTTTTTTTATCTTCGTTCTCTCAACTGTAGAGAGTCCTCCTTGCCAGAGACCCTCTATGTTATGTCAGGCAAATGGAGGTGGGTGTTATGTTGCCCCACACAATATGACATTAGTACACCTCTCCATCAATTCGACCTAAGATCCTATTTAAGGTCAATAGAAAGGGTTTGAGGTTTTGTCAAATGCATTAGTTTGTGTGGTTTGAATGCTCATTTGTTGTACTTTTGCATAATTGCATGTTGATTGTGTGAAAACTTTGGCACAATTGTCGCCTGGGCTCGATCATCCAACCAACTGAGTTTGATTGGTCGTCCTAGTCGATCATTTTATCCTTTCGATAAGATCGTCACCTCGGCTTGATAGTTCGGTCACTTCAGTTCGATCGGTTGTCCCGGTCTAATCACCCTATCCTATTGGTAAGACCACTGTCCCGACTCGATCATGCGATCAATTGGGTTCAATCAGTCATCCTCACATGATCACCATATCATTTCTGTACAATCGCCACCTCGACTAGATCATCCATTCAATTAGGTTTAATCAGCTGTCTCAATTTGATCATCCTATCCTTTTTGTATGATCGTCGCCCGGGTAGATCATCCAATCTCTTGAGTTTGATCTGTTGTCCTGGTCTGATCACCATATCCTTTAGATACGATTGTCGTCTGATTTGATCATCTGATCACTTGGGTTTGATCGGCCTTCACGGTCGGATCACCTTATCCTTTAGGTAAGATCACTTCCTGGGTTCGATCGAACATCTCAGTTGATCACCCTATGATTTCAGTAAGATTGCCACCCGGCTCGATTGTCCGATCAATTGGATTTGATCGGAGATCCCGATCCAATCACTCTATCATTTCGATACGATCACCGCCCCGACTCGATCTTCTGATCATTTGGTATTGATTGGCCGTCCTAATTTGATCATCTTATCCTTTTGTTACAATCCTCGCCCCAACTCGATCATTCATCCTAATCTGATCAACCTAGCCGTTCAGTATGATAGTCGTCCCAGCTTGATCATTCGATCACTTGGGTTCGATCGATAGTCCCGATTCGATCAACCTATCATTTCAGTATGATCACTGCCCTGGCTCGATTGCATGATCACTTGGTTTCAATTGTTTGTCCCGATCAGATCACCCTATCCTTTCGATATGATCTCCATCCCGACTTGATTGTCCAATCACATAGGTTTGAACGACAATCCCAGTCTGGTCATCCTATCCTTTCGGTATGATTGCCGCCCTGGCTCATCGTCCGATCACTTGGCTTCAATCAATAGTCTCAGTCTAATCACCCTATCCTTTAGATACAATCTAATTTTTCTTTAACTTATAGCTTATTAAGGATTATGACTTTAGCTCAACCTAATTAAGGAACTAATACATAAAAAAATTTTAGGTTTTATCATCCCGTGCTTAACTCACCTTTTGATAAATCCATATAGGTTAAGTATTGTTTTTTTTAGGTATCTCTTCCTTAAAATTGCCAATTAGAGGAGCATATAGGATGACGTCACTTGAAATCAACAGGCACAACATAAGCTAATATAGATCTTAAAAGTCATAAGAAATTTGTCTAATGGTTTTATTTAAGTATATACTAAAAAATAAAGTAATTCTAATATTGCCATTCAACTTCAACATTTAATTCTATGTTCACAATACTCCACACAACTAAAGTTATATATGTAGGATCACTTTGTAATTTGGTTTTATGTACTATTCCCAGTTTTTTTGGTTATGTGATTTCTATGA
The DNA here is from genome assembly GCA_003013225.1 of Phalaenopsis aphrodite. Taxonomy (NCBI): domain Eukaryota; kingdom Viridiplantae; phylum Streptophyta; class Magnoliopsida; order Asparagales; family Orchidaceae; genus Phalaenopsis; species Phalaenopsis aphrodite. The sequence continues at coordinate 1,737,837 of NEWO01000049.1, forward strand.
AATGGAAAGGGTGGACTATTATAGACAAGTAAGGTCAAGGATGTGATTGCCCTATATGAATAAATTATAAAGGTTTTTCCACTTACATGGAGAAAAGAAAACAAAAACTTTTATAAATACTATATGACTCTGAGAGGACATTACACTTAGAACAATATGTACAATTAATCTTCAATCTTTACTACATCAATTATTATGTCACTTGATTCACTTTTCGATGCTCACTAATTATTTTCTTTTACTTATTAAATGATCAACTTACTGAAATAGGAAGCTTAAGTATGCTTTTTAAATCAAGAGTAAAAATACCTAATTCACCACCGTTTTTAGGCCACATATAAAATCAACATAATCTATATTTGAGCATATAATTTTTTAACTCAAAATATATCACTTATAGCATTTTTTAGAGTGCAGAAGGTAATGACCAAAAATAGTGGTTGATTAAAAATTTAAAAGAGGACTTGGATTGACAACAATAATTCAAACACCATAGAGCCATCTTTTGAATACTCAGAACCTTTCAAAAGCACCATGATCATCACAATGCCATTCATAGCACCATAGTGCCGAAGGAATGTGTTGTAGCACCCAAGTCTCTATTTTGTCGGTATCATTATGAAAAGGCGTATTGTATTAAATTAAGTAGAGTGGCCAAAATATGTTGTATTCTGAGTTAGTGATAGAGAAAATTGATGGATTTTGAATTTAAATCTTAGGTGAGATATATTGAGATTAATTTTTAAAAGTTTTGGGATCTTTTTGGTTGACTTTTTGTTAGAATTTTGAGGCAAAATCTTTAAGAGAAGCAAAGAGCAAAGAAGTTTGGCTATGATTTTTTTTTATTCTTTTCTTGTTGCTTCCATGTAAAATTTTTTTGAATGAGTTTTTATTTTGATCAAGACTCCTACAACTCCAGAGCTTTAGCATGAGTGTGGTCAAGATGGTATATGAAAGAAAGTTTATATATTAAATAGTAACGAAAATGCACGTCATGTTATATTTAGTTTTCTTGTTTGCGTAGTATTTGTTTTTTTATGACAAGCATTTAGTTTGAAATATTGTACCATGAATGTTGATCAACTGAACTTGAATGGTGCACTACACCGTTGTGAGGAAGGGCAACCAAGTTGAAGTAGTAGCTAGCCAACAATCTTCTCAGGATGTGCACTCGACTACTAGGGCCAGGAGTGAGTAAAAAGCAATGAATAAGGTTCAGGAAGATCACTTAGTGATGTTCTTTGTTCCCTTATTCAAGGCTTGGTGATCCAAACATAGGAGTCCATTAAAGTTACTTCGATCATAGGCTCGACCAAGGTGATGTAGCAACTGGGTGGGCTAACACTAAGCAAACTAAGATGTTAGATGGGAAAGTTAAATACCAATGCTTAGTGCGTAATCTAGTCATTTAGCTTAGATCAAGCTTGGTGGGGAATTCATATTGAAACGACTTATTTAGCCTGGTTAAGTTCCTGCTAAAGTCGTTTTACATCCTTGTATTGATTTTCTTTTTTTTCTTTTTAGCATGATTTATTGTATCTGCTTATGTTTTTCGCTAAGATTTGTATCATGCGTAATGAAAAACATCTCTCAATTGGTTAAAAAATTTCTAATTGGCATTTTTGTTGAATAAATGATTTGATGATATATGTATGTATGTATGTATATTTATATGTACATGTATATGTATATGTATATTTATAAGTATATGTATGAATATTAATGTGTGTGTTATATATATATATATATATATATATATATATATATATATATATATATATTAATGAAAGAGCAGCTCGTGGCTCCCTACATGTTGATAGAAAATGAAGTTATAAAAAGAGTGAGGGAAAGAGGATCCCTACTAAAAACAAAAAAATACATAGCGTCCTAGGGGTTCCTCCTTCTACAATACAACTCCACAAAAAGAAACAAAGAAAGAAAAGGAAAAAAGGTATAACATCTCCATAAAGACAAGTATCCCGAGAGAAAGTGTGCCAATTCAAGAAAAAATACCCAAAAGAACATATAAAAATATTGCAAAATTAGTTGTGAGAGTTGTAAAGCTAAAAATCTTCGTTCAAAGCAGCTAGAGTCCGAACCGTAAGAGGCAATATGCATATATTAATGAAAAAGCAGCTCGTGGCTCCCTATATGTTGATAGAAAATGAAGTTATAAAAAGAGTGAGGGAAAGAGGATCTCCACTAAAAACAAAAAGAAATACATAGCGTCCTAGGGGTTCCTCCTTCCATAGTACAACTCCACACAAAGAAACAAAGAAAGAAAAGGCAAAATTGTATAACATCTCCATAAAGACAAGTATCCCAAGAGAAAGTATACCAATCCAAGAAAAAATACCCAAAAGAAAGTATAAAAACATTGCAAAATTAGCTGTGAGAGTTGTAAAGCTAAAAATCTTCATTCAAAGCAGCTAGAGTCCGAACCGTAAGAGGCAATATGCATCAGCCATGTAGATCCTCGATGGAATGTTTGAGGCAAATAATGTGAAAATAAACTTGATCCAGATATGCTTCTCATAACACTTCTAAAATCTCTCCATAGATTTAGGGCTTGCAAAACAGTATAGCAAGTGAGGCAATCAAGTATACCATTTAATAACATTAGCTGCAAAAGATGTCCAATCCAAAAAAAAAGACATAATAAAATCTGTAATAGAAACAAAAATCCAGATAGAATAAACCAGCCTTCCCACCACAAACCGTTAGGCTTGAGAAAGGACAGGCCCAGCAAAGCAGAAACGATTCAACATAAGGTTCTATCAGCTCCTTAAACAAGGAGTGTCCATCATATCACTAAGTATATAACTTTTAAGGGGAAAAGGAGGGGTAGTGCCAACCAGAGCTTTATTTAGGTTCAGCTTAGAAAGCCAATCAGTAGGAGTGTTTCCCTCACGATAGAGGAAAGTAAAGAGAATTTGAAGTTGATTGTTATTGATCACATTATGTATGTGTTGTAGTAAACAAGTTATGTTCCAGATCGGCTCAGACTTCTTGGTGAGGATATCATAAGAAACAGTGACCTTTAAAGCCAAAAGAATAACATAACATTCAGCCTCAAGAGGTGTGGAGGCAACAATATGTGAGGCAAAAAAAACATGGTAAATCCCATTACTATCTCTAAACAAACCACCAGCTCAAGCAGTTATATTAGACCAATTAGCATCTATGTTGGCCTTAAGCCACCCAGATAAAGGTGGTAACCATCTGACCAAAACAAGTCCCTTCCTTCCATCCAAATTTGATGTGGCATTAGCATTATTAATAGCTCTAGTAGCGTAATAAAATTAGCCATGATGAAAGAAACAGTAGTAGTAGGAGAGGGGGAGAAGAGTGATGTTTATAATCATTTTTAGCAAGCCAGATGAACCAAAGAACCATTAAAAGAAATTATTTCATCATAGAGGGAAGAGAGGTGACACCTTGTCAAGCCTCTAATAGTTTATTCAAAATAAAGGGACTAGGCCAGTAGACACCATGTAGCTCACTGACAGTATTCTAAACATTCTTAGCAAAACAACATTAAAAAAATAGATGATGGGAAGATTCAGCTTCTCTCTTACAGATGTAGCAAATAGAAGCGAACTTCAGTCCCTTTAGCTCAAGTATGTCATCAAGAGGCAATAAGGAATGTAAGCATCTCCATAGAAAAAAAATAGGTAGAAGGAGAAATAAAAGGATGTCATATTGAAGAGCTCCATTTCCATTTGTGATAGCAATGAGTATTTCTATATAACATTTTAGTAACAGACCCCGTAGAAATGAATTTCCACATAGGTTTATCTCTTCCACCTGTAAGTATAAAGGTAGTAGAAATAGAAGGAGCTAAATCTCCCACCAAGGACCTCAACATATTAATATTCCAATTCTCACCATCACAAACATCAACAACCAACATGTTTGAAGTAATATCTGAATGTGGAAGGGTAGTAAGATCAAAAGTGCCCCAATGATCATACCAAAAAGATATTTTACCATTTCCAACTTCCCAAAAAATAAGTTGAGTAACAACAGTTCTAGCAAGGAGGATAGCCTTCCAAAGTTTAGAATCACTAGTTTTTCAAGTCACAGTAGATGGGTGAGCAGTGTGGCAATATTTATGATAAAGAAATTGAGCCCAAAGGGACTTCCCCGCCCAAAATTTAAACCAAAGCTTGTACATATTGATATCAACAATTTGCTGCAATGTTTTAAATCCAAGACCTCTAGAGGATCGAGGCATGTATACTCTAGCCCAATTAGCCCAAATTTTGCCCGAGCCAGACACGAGCCTGAGAAATTTATTAAAAAGGATTTCGAGATTTTTCAATGTTCTTTTTTTGGCCTTAATAACCTGCAAAGCATAAAGAGGCAAACTGTAAACTACACTTTTAAGCAAGGTGAGTCGGCCACCATTAGTTAAAAAAAATGTTTCTCCAATCTGTAATCCTAGATTTAATTTTATTTTCCACCTCATCAAATTGATTTTGTTTTCTCCTGCCTTAAGAATATTCACCCCAAGATATTTAATAGGGAGCATAGTACTTTTATAACCAGTGTAATTAGTGGCCCAATTTTCAATGTGATTGGAAACATATTTTGCCAAAGTATATAGAGCATTTAGGTCTGTTGAAAAGAAGGCCAGAGGAATTCTGAAATTCCTCTAAGATATTCATAATGCCCTTAACAAAATTTTTTACTTGCATTAGAGAAGATAATAACATCATCAGCATAAGCTCGGTGGCTAACTAAGATATTAGACTTGTGAGAGTATTATATGTGCGGTATTGGAATTGTTCTCGATTGATAAGCCGAGAAAAGTAATCAAATGCAAGAATGAAAATAGTTGGGGAGAGAGGATCCCCCTACTTAATACCCCTGAAGGTAGGAAAGAAACCATAAGCCTTGCCATTAACAAGCACAATATATTGATTGGTCTCCAGCTACCTTTTGATGAACATACAAAAGTCATTCTTGAAGCCTTTAGCAATCAAAACATTAAGAATAAAGTCCCAGCTAATAGTATCAAAAGCTTTTTTTATGTCAAGTTTGATAACCATATTCCATCCTCTATATTTTTTATTAAGATCTTCAATGATTTTCTGAGCTAGCAAAGTATTATCAGCAATCTCCCTACCTTTGTTAAAGCAGGTTGTTGTGGGGATATAAGATGAGGGAGATGAGGCTGTATTCTGGTGACAAGAATTTGCTTATGACCTTAGATATAACGAAGGTAAGAGAAATATGACAAAAGTTATCCCAGGTAAACTTGTCATTAGTTTTAGGAATGAGCACAATGGTAGAAGAACTAAAATAATTTCCTTGATTTTCATCACAAAATAAACTTTGGATAGCTAAAATGACCTCTTTCTTAATAATACTCCAAGAGTGCAAATATAAAGAGGAGGAGAAACCATCAGGGCCAGGTGGGGCTATCAAAACAGCTCGTTGTTCGCGAACTGTTCATGTTCGATTCGCCAAAGTGTTCGTGTTCGATTCGTTCGATAAGCAAACGAGACGAACACGAACAATTTTTTTCGTTCAGTTTGTTAAACGAACCAAACACGAACAGTGATGCGGTCGTTCGTGTTCGAATTGTTATTGTTCGAAATAAAAAAAAATTAAAATAAATATATATAGAATATTTATGATATTTTAAAAATAATTATATACTCAAAAAATTTGTTATATTTTAAAAATTAAATCTTGTAATGTACAATAAATTATTCAATAATAATATATTTATATACTGCTTAGTAATATAGATATTATATATTTATATAATATAAAGTATATAATTAATATAATAAATTATATTATTATTTTTATATATTAATATACAAAACAAATGAAAAAAATCCTTTTATTACCCGAAGGAAGAAGCCCTAGCCCGTGTTCGCCCTTTCCCCTCTCAAAAGCACGCCGCTCTTTCTCGTCTCGAAAGCACGCCGCTCTTTCTCGTCTCGAAAGCACGCCGCTCTTTCTCCTCTTAGTTTCAGGCCTTCGGCTGCTCATTCGCTCTTTCTCCTCTTAGTTTCGGCTGCTCCTCTCAAAATCGTGAAAAGCTTCCTCTCGGTGACTGCGAGAATCCTCCTTCTTCTTGTCTCAAAATCACGACTCTCGGTGGGAGCTTAAGGTTGATTGGTTGTGTTTGTTCTTTAATCTCTACTTTTATATGTCTTCGATAAAGTGTATTTGTCCTCGACGAGTCGGCGTTGGATCGACCACTCTCGGTATTCTTGCTTTGGTGTTTGGTTGCTCGATATTCCTGCTTGGTTGCTTGTAAGGCTACCGAGTCGTCTTCTTTGAGCATATTTTCTGTAATACTTCATATTATTTTCAGGTTTGTCTCTTAGCTTAAATTTTAAGAAATTTTTTTAGGTTTATTTAATTTTTTTGAGTGAAACCTAGGTTTTGAAGTTTCTGAAACTTCTGTATGAGGCCATGTAGGGCTTTTATGAGTTAATTTTTGTATTATTATTTTTTTTGCATAAAATGTAGGTATCTTGTGTCATAAATGCATAGTTTGGATAAGATCGAATGCTTAGTTGGAAGCTAGTTGAATAATATAGTTGTGTGCATGAGCAGGGAATATACACTTTCACTTTCCTAATGTAGCAAACATCTGTTGTTATCATCCATCAAATGAGCTTCGACATAGCCTTCTAAACTTGATTCATTTCTCATTCATTAATATTTCAAATACAGTTTCTTTTAGGTTCTTATTCATTTCTTATTCATTGTTGTAAGGCAGTTGTTGCATCATTTCTTATTCATTTTTCATCCTAGTTTAATTTCCTTGATTTTGAATTATTTAGTGCCTAATTACTATGATGTAATTGTTAGTAAATTTAAATTTAAATTTTTTAAATTCCCAAATTTGCCTTGTGGGTAAAAGGTGAAAAGAAATGTTATAATGAAACCAACCGGTTTGTTATATGAGTATAATTTTTCCTTAGTGAAAAATAGCTGCTTCAATTCGTCTTTCGCTAACAAAAGCCATGGCCTTTTAGATTCCATGTAAATGTGTCTTACGACGAGATTGAGGCAAGGAGGTCCAATTTTGCCTTCATAATCAGAGCATAATTCCTCTCTAGATTATTTGCTGATTTATATACCTTATTTCCTTTTCTTTATTATACTGTATCACTGAAGTGTTGGTTGTGAACATATATATATTATTTTATTGGGCTTTCTTTATGGGCAGTGGTCGGTTACAATGAAATTCTTCTCCATTTCATCCACTGCTTTCAAATTCAGGGGCTTGAGTGAGGTGTAGCAACTCCCAAAAATGGTGAGAGGGTTGTTTCCCTCTCTCCGCTCCCTGGTTTCAGTTGAGTTGAACTTTTTAGCTGGTTGTATGATTGAATATTTTACTGCAGCTTGAACTGCATTTTACTGCAGTTTGAAGTGCTGGCTTTGAACTTATATATATTATATTTTATTGGGTTTTCTTTATAGGCGGTGGTTTGTTACAATGAAATTCTTCTTTATTCATCCACTGCATTCAAATTTAGGGGCTTGAGAGAGGTGCAAGAACTCCCAAAAATGGCGAGAGGGTTGTTTCCCTCTCTCCCCTCCCTGATTTCGACTAAGTTGGACTTTCTAGTTGGTTCTATGATTGAATATTTTACTGCAGCTTGAAGTGTTGGCTGTTGTTTAGAATACAGAGCTAAAGATGGATATTTTGTATAACTTCATTTGCATCATATGAATGATCTTTCGTCCTCGTATATAAATAAAGATGAGTAATTAATTGTTAGTTCTATTATTTTGATATGATTTAGTACAATTAACTAACTTCCTGTGAACAAAATCTTCTATTTCTTCTCCATGCAGTTTTCTGGCATCTGATTGCTCCTGATAACAATATGAATTAGCCACACAGAATGACTTCACTTGCATCATCATGCATGGCAAATGGGTATATTTTTTTCTTTTTCTTTTCATGGGAATATAGAACGTTCTTATATTTTTTTCTTTTCCTTTTCATGGCAAATGAAAGGGAAATTTGGCCCCTTCTGAAGTATTATTTTTCCCATTCGTTACCATAGCATCTTCTGTATATAGTTATTTAATTTTGATCTTTTACATTGCCTGAAACAAATTTACTTGCAGTGAGAGGTCTCTTCCACCATTCAGCCTTCCAAAATCCTCTGCGTTAAACATCCATCCGCAACAGCCAAATTTGATGGACTGCCACTTATTTGAACCCACGATGAGCTTATCTTCTTCAATCCAACATAGCTTTTTCTTTCAGCAAATACATAGCCAAATTTGATGGAAGCCAACATAGCCAAATTTGATGGAAGCCAACATAGCCAAATTTGATGGAAGCCATACTGCAATTCTATCGATTTATTTGGAACCTCTTCTGTGCAGAATACTTCACTTTTTCTTTAATATAGCAAAAAACTAATGTAATATTTCATGTCTTTTAACTGTCTGTCTTTATGTTGGCTCTTCTACAATTTTCCTCCATTTGAAGATATACAATTTGATAGATAAGGATTTAAATATAATTGTTTTCTTATTTTGAGTGATTTTTTTTTTAATTTTTTGCAATATTTTTTATGCCCAACTAAAGAAAATTCATTTAATTATCTATATTTGGAATTTTTATATGTCATGGAGTGTGGGTCAATTCCTCATAATACAGAAGGCTTGTCATTGTACATTTAACCATTCAAAAATTATAAATAAAAATGAACATTTTTGAACATTTCGAACGTTTCAAACATTTCGAACATTTCAAACGGCTCGAAAGATTTGAACGACTCAAACAATTCAAACAATACACACAATTCAAACAATACGAACAATTCGAACAATACGAACCAAACACGAACAGATCATTCACGAATAATTTTGAACACGAACAATTTCGAACACAATTAATTTCAAACGAACCGAACACGAACACAAGCTCTGTTCATTCGTGTTCTATTCGTTTACACCCTTAGGGTCAGGAGCTTTATTTAAATTAATGGATTGAAAAGCAGAGTATATCTCAGTCTCATCAGATATATGTGATAATATTAGGGAATTAATAAAATCCCTGCCCTCCAGAAATAGAGTAAAGTCAATAGGGGAGGTGTGCACAATAGATTGATAGAGAGCAGTGAAGTGTTGTGTTGCACTTTCACCAATATCATCCATATTAGTAATTATGTCCCCATTCATATCTTTAATTTTCAGGATGTTATTGATGTTACTTTTGTGCTTAAGAGCAGCATTAAAATAGTTAGTATTACGGCCCCTAACTATAAAGGATATATCATTAGCCTTTTGCTATAGAAATTCCTCTTCCAAATTAATAGCGGTAAGGAGATCCAGCTGAGCTTTAGCCATGGAGTCAACCCAACCAGAGGTACATATATCTTGTGTTTCCAATTGATCAACAACACTTTGTGCCTCAGAAACTTTGTGACGGACATTTCCAAAAACTTGGAGGTTCCACTTTCTCAAATAAGCAACAACCCTTTTATGAAGTTGCCATAAGATGTACCAAGGAGAGCCAGCCATCTCTATATTCCAAGCTGTTGTACCAGGCTCAAAAAAGACTCATGAGTAGTCCAAATGTTAAAGAATTTAAAACGAGAGATATTAGGTTTGTAATTGAAATCCAAAGTTAACAAAATGGGTTTATGATCAGAGGAAGCAGAATTTAAATGTTGAACTTGCATAATGGGAAAGTGGCTTAATAAATAGCCATTCCCCAAAAATCGATCCAGCCTTTGAGAAAGCAATCCCCTTCTCCATGTGAAAGGAGCTCCAGCATAGCCTAAATCAAAAAGACCAGCTTGAGAGATAGAATTACAAAATCTATTTATAAGAGCAATGTCACACCTTCTCCCTCCTTTCTTTTCAGAATGCTTCATTATCATGTTAAAATCATCACCACAAAACCAATTGTTAATAATAGTAGTTCCCATAATTTCAAGTTTGTGCCACAAAAGATATTTATCCTACAACAAAGAGCTAGCATAAACAAAGGTGGTCCAGCCAAAATAATCCTCCATCTTATACTGAGTTAAAATAAATTGCTTATCATCCTCCACAATAGAAAGGGTGACATTTCTTTTCCAAACGATCCAGATTTTTTTGTTTTTGTTGCAAAAGTGATGAAAACTTTTGAAATGGCAGAAAATTTTATTGGTACTAACGGTCACCATGGGCTCCAGAATAGCAAAAATAGAAATTTTATTAACCCTACACAAGTGCTTCAATCTATTAAGGGGGGAAAGATCAGCCACTCTCCTAATATTCCATATAAAGATTTTAAACATGATGTCTGGAAGCAATCCTACTAGAAGATCTAGTAGGATTTACTACCTGGTCGCCATCAAAGTGATATGTACCTTCTCGTGAAATGTTAGGATCATTTAACTTCGCAAGTTCTTTATATTTTTTAGCTTTCCTTCTGGAGTGCCTTTGAACTTGTCATTCATTTTCCAAGTTGTTAGTAGCTTCTTGATAAGACACCTATAAAGTAGGGGAAATGGGAGTCAAAAAATCATGAGAATAGACAATAGCATTACCATGTCCTTGTATATGAGGAATGAGAATATCTTGACATGAGATGTGGAGGGGGGATTTTCCGCATCTTGTTGCACATTTTGCTTAGTAGAAACATCTAAACCAGTCGCATTGTCCTGCAAAGGAGGAAAAGTAGGTAATCCAGAAGGATCATTAAAAGTAACAAGTGCAACAGGTATTGGGTTATCCTTTTCAAAGCAAGAGATGGATGTAGCAGCATTAGGTAGAGATACAACAGTGGTTGGTATATTTGGAAGATCCACCTCTTCATTTTCGGTCTCAACATGATTCGTACGAAGGTCAACGGTGGTAGGATTACCATGGAGGTTATTATCTTGGTTATCATTTAGAGTAGTTGGTGTATCTGTTGAGTAAATTTGATTTTTTCCTTTAAGATGAGGGTTTAAGTTAAAACATTGATTTGTATGATGACCAAACATGGAGTTGTGTGTGCAATAAGGAGAGTGACGATCTATCTCTATTTGTTGCCAATAACCACGATGTTGTGAGCCAATCCATATTTTGTTACAAAATGATTGAGTAATATCCCTTTCTACAAGGATACGAGCCTCCGAGGGTCTAGTAAGAGCAAAGGTGACATTGTCCATTTTGAGCGGTTTGTCGTATAGCAGATAGAGAGAACATTATTTCATGATTAAAAAGATGTAGTTTAAAGCTTTGAAATCTGATCCATACCGGTATCACTGGCAATTCAGATTTAGAATCAAAGCCCACTGATCATTTGAGAAATTTAATGACCCAATTTTCAATTCGCAAAAATCGTTTAGAAAACAACCTAGTGTAATCCTCTTCATTTACAAGCTGGATTAAGTGTCTCCCATCTAAAATGCCAACCTTCCGCCATCCCTTAAGCTTCAACATATCAAACTCTCTATGAATTACTTCCACTTTTGGAATATCGTATATGAACTTTCCTACAAGTGTTAAATGACAGGAAGATGCAAGAATAGAAGATTCAACATCAATGATATACATTGCAAGTTTTCCATTATTTCCCCCAATTTCTTTATGAAGGAATAATCTCCACTGAAGTTCAAAGAGTCATGAAAACCCTGAGGGAAATGCTCCCCAGTGCTGGGCTTGGAGGATCCCTTCCTCCATTCAAGACGGCATCAACGAAAGATTTACCCATGGGCATCGCGACCGCGGGTACAAAAAACCAGCAAAAAACAGAGGCAAAAGAAAGAAATGTCTAGTAGAAAGCAGAAAAGGAGAGATCTCACCGCAGATCCAAAGAGAAATGAAGAAGATTTTAGGATCGCCATGAAACGCCCTGAAGTCCCGAAACCCTAGAAGAGTCGAACCTTCAGCCGACATTTTTTCGAAGCGCTACCTCGTGTGTGTGTGTATATATATATGTATATAGACACACATATACATATACATACATACATAACAGGTTTGGTCTCAAAAAGATAGAAAAGATAGAAAACATACAAAAGAGAGCATGTGAAGGAAGGTGAACATGTGGTTATTTTAGATGTCAAGCCATTTGTGAATATAGAAAGCTTTGAAAAAAATTTTAATACTTTATTTTTTTTTAATAAAATTATTTCATATCAAGTTTATTTTAGACTATATAGTTAAAAAAAAAAGCGAGTTTATTTCTAGTGCTTAAAAGCTTTAAATGTCACATTCTAATTTTCCTTTAGTTTATAGCTTATTAAGGATTATGAATTTAGTTCAACTTGATCAAAGAACTAACGTATAGAAACTTTTAGTTTTTGTCCTCCCATGCTTAACTCAACTTTTGAAAATTCCAAATAGGGTAAGTTTTTTTTTTTATGAGCATATAGGATGACATCACTAGGAATCAACAAGCACACCATAAGACAACATAGAGCTTAAAAATAGTAAGAAATTTGTCTAATGGTTTCATTTGAGTAAATACAAATAAATAAATCACACCTTACAGTCCAATATTCAACAAATGAAGATAAATCCATAAATTAATAATATTTAAAAATGTACTTTATTTCAAAAAAATGTAGCATGTACTTTTGAAATATGCCAAAATACTATTTAAAATATTAATAAATTTTGTTGTAAATAAACTAAAGAAAATTAAGAAAATAAAAAGACATTAAGTTTATAAATCTTTGTTAAATTCTATAATCTTCACAAACTATATATATATATATATATATATATATATATATATATATATATATATATATACAAATTTTTTACTACACTGATAAGTAACCAATGTCATGACATTTCGATCCTTTTTATTAGTGGGCCTCCACAAATGTTAACATGTCTCTAAAAAGCCCATTAGTAGATTTGTTTACATATTTATGACAAATGATAATTAAACAAAACCAACACATTATGGACATGGATTTATTTATAAAAAATTGATTAATTCAACTACATAAATTCCTGAAACTTGAATATTTTTAAAGTTTTTAATTATTTTTTTCTTTAGTTTTAAATTACACAATATGTGTATATTTAAATGAAGAAAACAACTCTTTTATCAACCATATTGAAAACCTAATTTTTTCTACTAAAAAGCCTAGATTTTTATTACAAAATAACTTCATCCTGTTGAAAGAGTTTTCAAAAGAGAAAAGCTTGCTAATATTCCTATTCAACTTCAATAATTAATTCATTGTTCATAGTTCTCCACATAACTAAACTTATAAGTGTAGGATCATTTTGTAATTTGGTTGTGCGTACTATTCCCATTTATTTGGCTATGTTGTTCCTATGAAATGGAAAGTGTGAACTATCACCGACAAGTAGGGTGAAGGATGTGATTGTCCTTAGAGGAGTACATTATAAAGGCTTGTCCACTTATATGGAGAGAAAAAAAAAACTTTTATAAAGATAGTAAAACTCTTAGGGGAAATTACACTTAGAAGCATATGTACAATCTTCAATCTTTACCACATAAGTTATTATGTCACTGATTCACTTTTCTATGCTCACTAATTATTTTTATTTTACTTATTAAAAATCAACTTACTAATATAAGAAATTTAAGTATAACTTTTAAATAAAAAACCTAAAAATACCTAATTCACCACTCTTTTAGTCCACATATAAAACCAACTGAGAAATTATTATATTTTGGCTTTTAATTTAAGAGTTATTTTTTGAACATATAATTTTTCAACTAAAAATATACCACTTATAGCATATTTTAGAGTGAAAAGGGCATGGACCAAAAAATAGAGGTTGATTAAACACTTAAAAAAGCACTTGGATTGATAACCATAATTCTAATACAACAAAGCCATAATCCAGATACTTAAATCCTTAAAAAAGTACGATGAGCGTCCTAGTGCCATTCATAGAACCATGGTGTCTGTTGGCAACAAACTTTGATGTTGCATGTGTGAGATATCCACTTGAATGTTACGAGACTGTATTTCACTCATTCACAGTCTTTCGTAGTCCAATTCATCCATTGGGGCCTCAGAGTACATGTTTTGAAGCATGGAACTGGGGTGGGTCAGTTTGGCGCAGCTGCAACTTTTTAGCTTCTCAGCTGCAGCTGCTCTACCCCAAGAAGCTGTTGTGGGGAAGTTGACTGCCTGTTTGGGGCAGCTGTGTGAAAATAACTTTGGGGTAGCTGTTTCTGAAAAAATGACTATTCTACCCCCTCTTTAATAATAATGTTGTGCTTAACAGAACTGTGGTAGCTATAACTTTAATAACTTTCTGGCAAAAGTTCACTTAAAAACAGTAAATTACAGATGCACACCTCACTTCATAGTTAAGAGTATTTCTCCGTGCAGTTCTCAATCATTCTTTTGTGTTATTGACATTCAAAATTAAGTGTTTTGTTGATTTTTCTGAAAATTAGAAACAAAAGTAACTTTCTTATAATATACCTCAAAGTACAAATTCTCTAGAAAAGGAGGATGGATGTCTATATAGTGTTATTCATATGGCGGGTAAATAAAAAATTCATCGATCACATCCACTTCTCAATCAAACATTAAGACAAACCCATTTTGAATCATTCTTTAAAAATCAAACGGTATTCTCTAGTAATTAATGTGATATTGTGACTCTGAAGGAGAAAAGAACTACCAAGTAGTACAAAACTTTACAAGGTCAAATAATTTACACCAAATATCTGGAATTTTTTAAAATAAATAAATAATCACATAATATTCTTTATTTTTAGCCCATGTTCTTCATCAAACTCTTCATATCCCACTCAAATAAATACAAACACTAAACACTCGCACCCAAAAAAGCAAGTGTTCACAAAACTTTTCCAATAAGGGCTAAAGAAGAAGGGATTAGAGGCCAGGAAAAAGAGAAAAATATGAACAACAACTTGGAATCTAATCAGCATTTAAGAATTCATGCATCAATACCCTGTTTGGCCTTCAGATGCTAATGGTAACATCTCATATGCCTCTTTCCTCTTCTTGGTGAAACAATTCTTATGACTGGCCCCATTACCTTCCTCTTCTATTCTTTTTTTTTTCAGTCTCTAATGTAGCCACATAATTTTTTCAACAAAGTGGGGTGGAATTTTAATTTTCTATAAATTAAAATGCTCTACTTACCTTTGATTACCTTGAAAGGCCTTGCACTGAAGGAGAACATTATCAGGAGTTGTTTGGATTGATGTCGTTCAAATGTTGGAGGTTTAATGGTTGAGGCGGAGACGATCATCGACGAGACCCAGCAATCTGATCTGAGACCTAGCAATCCGATGCATCTAAAACGACGACAGTGAGCAGGATGAGGCAGAGATGATTATCGACGAGATCTCCATAGAAAAAGCTTCTGATTCCTCCTCTAGGATTTATCGACCGCTGACAACGACTTTATATATGCAATAAAAAATAAGATAAAAATGGATGTAATAAATATTCAATAATTGTAAAGTCACACTTATCAACGCAAGTATACGTATCGCTCAAGTAATATAGGGCTCTAATGGAGTCCTCGATATCGATCACACAGGAAGTAGTTTAGAGTTACGAACTAAGATTTTAGAAAAGCAATACTTTAGTCGCAACAACGAATTTCAATTTGCTTATCTGTCACTAATGGAAAATTGAAAGAAATAGGTAATTTTAATAACTATTAAATAACTAATGATATTAAGTAAGGTTTAATTGTGATATTCAATATATAAGAAATCATCATTCTCCTTGTCAAGAAATCATAGTGAATGGATAAAATGAATTAGTTCAACTTATATTGTGCCAAATAGAAGCATACCTATTCTTTACCCTTTGTTCCAGGCATAAAGAACATTGACTAATCCTACGCTTGTTTACTGAATCTGCGGCTAGGCTGGGAGGATACCGGCTCTCACTTTCAGAGCTCCCACGTTCCCCTCACCTGAGGGATAATATCTACACTTCAGCACCCAAACGATAGGACCGAATTGAGGATTTTAGTCTGTCATTCTAAAATCTCCAATTCTACGCCTGATAATATTATTTCCCTATTTATTTGCACCCAACTTCCAAGGGCTTTGACCTATATAAATCTTGGATGTAATCTTCACTTTAGCTGTAAAACTCAACATATTTTAACAAATCAATTGACCAGATTGAAAGTAAATTAAGATTGAAGTGAAAATATCATCACAATTTCTTAAACATTTTCATGATTTTACCAATTCAAATCACTATTTCACAAATCTCAAGACAAGGACAAAGACAGAGAAATTACTCAGATCTCATGGGGAAACACAACAAAACTCAGAATTCATATATAAAATCAAAATCATACGAACTACAACAAGTAAATAACTTATCTCTAATTTCTCCCCAAGAACACTCCTCGAAGTTCTTCTGAATCTTTTCTTTTCTTTACAGCACACAAAATTTTTCTTTGAAGTAGCAAGGAGGAAGAAATCTCTCACTTTCCCTCCACTCTTACAATCTCTCAAGGAAATCCTCACAATTGTAACACACTATTGGAAATTTTACACACTAATGGAACCTCTCTAACCTCTAGGACCTCTCTAACATCTAGGACCTCTCTAATTTTTGGCCAAAATTTTCTTTTAAAGTTGTGGATGAGCTTTCCCAAGAGTTTCCTAAACACCCCTTCAAAATTTGGCCTTATCCAAAGCTTGAGTAGGCATAACCGTTGATCGCGCCGTCGGCGGCCTCGAGGTCGCTGTCGGTGGACTTCTGAAGAATTTTGTCATGTAGTATCGGGAAAAACTCGACGTTTGCGGGGACAAGGGCACCGTCAGTGGGGACAAGGGCACCGTCGGTGGCCTAGTTCAAATTTCCACATTTTGGTCATTTTCGCTCCAAATTCGCTCATTTTTGCATATTTTTGCTCCAATGACCCTAATTCATCATTTCTGCAACAAAACATCAAAAATACCTTTCTTTAAAGTGCAATATCATTAAAAACAATATAAAATAGGTATGAAAATCTCAACATATTTTTCTTGGGTCGGCCGTCTATGGTGGAGGCTCAATCGCCAGCAAAAGCTTGATTACGAGAGAGTAGGGAGCACAGAGCAAAAAAGGAAAAGTCGCTCCACAACGCGGGGCCGCGGGGTTGATCCTGCGGCCCGCGTTCCGCCTATTTTAGAGGTGGGTGGTCACGAACGCAATATCCAAATGATAAATTTGAGCACTGCTTCGTGGTTTAGGGCAGCACAACGAGAAAAATGCAGCCCCAAACGGACCCTTGGTCTTACCAAGAGAGCTCGTTGTTGGGTGACACTAGTTTTGAAACAAAACACATGTTTTTTTCCATTCTAATGTTCAAAGTCCATGCCCCATCATTTTAGAGCCTATTGTGGTGAAATGTAGTCTTAGAACCCTCTCAATGAACCACCAACAACAGTATTGATAATAATTCTAAGAGATCTAACTAATCCATTATAAAATGTTTGAATTATTAATCAATCTGGTATAGCATGGTGTGAACAATTTCTCAGTATTTCTTTAAATTATTCTCATGCTTCATAAAATAGATTCCCCTTTAAACTGAAAAAAAGAAGTAATATCAGTTCTAAACTTTATAGTTTTTTATGGTGGAAAATTTTTATCAAGGAATTTATGTGCAAAATCACCCCAAGTTACAATAGATCCAGGTGCTAGCAAATGAAATCATATCTTATCCTTATCCCTCAGTGAGAAAGGAAAAAGATTAAATCTTTTTGCATCATCTAAAACACCAACATATTTAAATGTAGCACACAATTTCACAAAATTGACAAGATGTAAATTTGGATCTTCAGTTGGTGCTCCCCCAACCTGAATATTTGATATCATTTGGATAATAACAACTTTAAGTTCAAATGAATTAGCTACTACAACAAGTTTTTTGAATACTACAATAAAGCTCATCCACCGTAGGGTTTGCATAATCTCTTAAAGGTCTAAATTCTTGATTAATTTCAGTATTTTGATGATTTTGGTTTATCATTTCTTGAAATTTTTGGTATTTTTTTTCTAATAGTTCTTTCAAATTCAGAATTGTATGACACTAGTCCTGTAGAACCTGAACTACACATACATTACTACAAAAACACATAAAATATAAAATCCACAAATAAGAACTTTAAATAAAAACAATACTACAATATTCCTATAATAAATTTAAAAGTTTAAATAAGACTTTCTAAAAATTAAAATTTGCTTTCTAAAAATTTCTTTAAAAAATTTTATATTTGTCCCCAACAACGGCCCCAAAAACTTGATCCTGATTTTATATGTCAGTATGATGTATGCAGTTATATTCTTAATTTTTCTTTACTTATAATTCTTAGTTTGCAATGACATCAAAAACTTGATCACCAGCTGCAGCTAGGCAAAAGCTTAACTTCAAAGCAAATAAGAATACAATTATAATATTTAATTATGGGATACTGCGCAAGTATACATATCATTATCGAGTAATATAAGACTTTTTTATAAGCCCCAAATATCGAACCCACAGGGACAAAACACAATATGCAGTTAAAATCACAAGAAATTAGATAACTTCTATTTAGCAAAATGTTCTTACTCAAACTTTATATGCTATAACATGAATGAAAATTTGATTTATTTTTTTGTAATTTTTGCTAAAAAAAAAGCAAAGTAAAGTAAAAAACTAACTAAACTTAACTAGATATTTGTAAAATGAATGCAATATAAATAAAATATATTTATCCTTTACATGAATCAATAACAAATATAAGAATTATGTTATTGAAGTATTCAAATTTTGTTGTGTCAAATAAGAGCAATAATATTCTTCACCATTACTAGAAATGATATAAAGAACATTGGCTGATTTAAAGTTGAATATTCTTGAAGATGGGTTAGGTAGGGAGAAAACTAGCTCTCACTCTAGAGTTCCTCTACTCCCTCCACCTGGGGTCTAACATCTCGTATCAAAACCTAAAATTATAAACCAAATTGGGGGTTTTAGCCCATCACACTAAAGTCATCTAATTCTACACTCTTCAAAGTTTAGTTCCCTATTTATTTTCCACTCATTAATATTATAAAGTTGTTCATCAGTGAAACTGTCTGTAATTTCATTGTTAGTGTCGGATAATTCTTGATTTTCTAATCTTGACAAATGATCGGCAATTTGATTATCAGTTCCCTTTTTATCAATAACCACAAGATCAAATTCTTGCATCAAAAGTATCCATCTAATTAACATTGGTTTAGCATCCTTCTTTTGCATCAAATATTTAATAGCAGAGTGATCAGTATGCACAACATATTTAGCTCCAATTAAATAAGATCTGAATTTATCTAAAGCATACACAATTGCTAGTAACTCTTTTTCAGTAACAGTGTAATTAATTTGTGCATCATTAAGAGTTTTATTAGCGTAGTATATAACTTTAAAAATCTTTTCATACCTTTGTCCAAGAACAACTCCAATAACATAATCACTAGCATCACACATCAGTTCAAATAGTTTCTCCCAGTTAGGTGGAACTATAATAAGGGCTGTGATTAATTTTTCCTTTAATAACTCAAAGGCATTTAAACAGCTTTCAGTAAATTCAAATTTATTGTCCTTTTCTAAAAGTTGGCATAGAGGTTTAGTAATTTTTTAAAAATCTTTAATAAAACGACTGTAAAATTCAACATGTCCAAGAAAACTTCTAACATCTCTTACATTAGTATGAGGTGTTAGTTTAGATACAACCTGAATTTTTGCAGGGTCTGCTTCCATACCATCTTCCAAAATTTTATGTCATAACACAATTCCTCCTGCAACCATAAATTGGCATTTCTCCCAATTCATAACCAAATTAGTGTTTTCGCATAACTCCAAAACTTTTTCAAGGTAATTTAAGCATGTGTCAAATGATGTTTCAAATATAGAGAAATCATCCATAAAGACTTTCAATCCATCATCAATTAACTTACTAAATATGGACATCATACATCTCTGGAATGTTGCGGGTGTATTACATAATCCGAAAGGAATTCTTTGAAAAGTAAAAGTTCCAAAAGAACTAGTAAATGTTGTATTTTCTTGATCCTCAGGAACAATAGGAATTTGATGGTAATCGGTATATCCATCTAAAAAATAAAAATATTTGTGCCGAGCAAGTGTATCCACTATTTGATCTAAAAAGGGTAAAGGGAAGTGATCTTTCCTGGTAACAGTGTTTAATTTTCTATAATCAATGCAAATACGCCACCCAATAACTTGTCTGATAGGTATTAATTCTTTATTTTCTTTTGTTTCAAAAGTTACTCTTCCTTTTTTAGGAACACAATGAATTGGACTTACCCACGCACTATCTGAAATAGAATATATAATTTCAGTGTCTAACCATTTCAAAATTTCCTTCTTAACTACTTCTTTCATCATCAGATTTAATCTCCTTTGTAGATTAACTCTTGGTTTATATTGTTCATCTAATATAATTCTGTGCATACAGATTGAAGGACAGATTCCCTTAATATCAGCTAAGGTCCAACCAAAAGCTTTCTTGTATCTTTTTAATGTATCTAACAGTCTTTGCTCTTGCTGATCATTTAATTCTGAAGGTATAATAACAGGTAATGTAGATGAGTCTCCTAAAAATACATACTTTAAGTGGCTAGGCAATATTTTCATCTCAAGTTCAGGTGATTTTATAATCGATGCAAATAGATTTTTATCGGCATTTTTCGTAATATCCAACATCTCAAATTTTTCCAAAACATAATCTAATTCTTCATTTTCTAATTCGCCCAAAATAACTTCATCATTCTTTTCAAATTGTTCCTTCTCTACAAAATGTTCTTCTTCTTCAAAATGCTTTTTATCTTCAAAATGTTCTTTAAAATATTTGTTCACTAAATGTTCAATAATTTCCATGCGAAAACATTCATTATCTCTTTCAACAGCAGGGTATTTCATAGATTTCGCAATGTTAAAAGTCACTTCTTGATCATTAACTCTCATAGTTAATTCTCTTTTTTGAACATCTATCATAGTTTTTCCAGTAGCTAAAAATGGTCTCCCTAAAATGATAGGTATTTCTTTATCTTCGTCCATATCTAAAACAATGAAATCTACAGGAAAGATAAATTTATCCACTTTTACTAACACATCTTCTATAACTCCCTTAGGATATGTAACTGAACGATCCGCTAACTGTAGAGTTACAAAAGTAGGTGAGACTTCTCCTAATCCTAATCTTTTGAAAATTTATAGAGGCATAAGATAAATGCTGGCTCCCAAATCACATAAAGCTCTTCCATAAAATTTTTCACCGATAGCACACGGTATAGTGAAATTGTCAAGATCTTTTAATTTTTCAGGAAGCTTTTTCTGAATAATTGCACTACACTTTTCGCTAGTGCAACAGTTTCATTATCCGTGAACTTCCTTTTCTTGTTCAGATTATCTTTCATAAATTTCACATAATTGAGCATTTGCTCTAAAGCTTCTACGAAAGGAATGTTTACTGTTAACTTCTTAAGAATTTCTAAAAATTTGGAAAATTGTTTATTTTGTTTGTGTTGCTTTAATCTTTGAGGAAACTGTGGTGGAGGTTTCTCCACAGTAATTTTCATTGGTGTAAATGGATACTCTAAATCTGAGTATTCATGATCCTTCTCTTTTTTGGTTTCCACTTTCTCTTTTTCAGTTTCTGTTTCTTTTTGCACCCTTGTTTCCAATTCTTTTCCACTTCGTAATTGTATCGTTTTGATCTGTTCTTTTCCTTGGTTTTTAGGATTTAGTTCCACAGTACTAAAAAAAGTTCCTAATGTTCGGTTACTAAGCGTAGTAGCGATATGCTCTAATTGGTTTTAATTATTCTTAATAGCAGTTCCTTGATTTTGTAATTGATTTCCTTGAATTTGTAATTGATTTCATTAATTCTGCAATTGTTAACACATGTTTAATATCATCTCTTCCATTGACAACTTCTTCTCTTTAATTTGAGTATTACTGTTAAATCCTGAAGGATAAGAAGGTCTATAGTTAATATTTTCTTGGTTGGATGAATTTCCTAATGGGTTCACAGTGTTATTTGTCCACTGTTGATTTGTAGAAGAATTGTTATTCCAATTAAACTTTAGATGATTCTTCCAACCTGGGTCATAATAGTTTGAATAAGGGTTGTTGGGTTTATTAATAACATTTAAGGTCTCATATGAAGGTTGAACATCCACAAATTGCCTATATGAATTTTCTTCCATGATAGGAGGTGTTAGAGAATAATTCATCCCATAATGATCTAATTATTTGATATTGCTGCAATCTGTGAAGCTAACATAGATATTGCATCAGAATCATGGATACTAGCTACTCTTTTAGGATTTACCCACTCAGAGGGCCATTGAAAATTGTTGGTAGCCATCTCTTCTATTAATGAATAAGCATCATCAAAAGGTTTTGACATTAAAGAACCACCAGCCGCAGCATCTATAATTGATCTAAGAGATCCGACTAATCCATTTTTAAAAGTTTGAATTATTAACCAATCTGGTAACGAATGATGAGGACACTTCCAAAGAAGATCTTTAAATCTCTCTCAAGCTTTATATATTGACTCTCCATCAATCTGACAGAACGATGTTATGTCATTTCTAAGTTTAGCAGTTTTGGATGGAGGGAAATATTTGGATAGAAATTTCTGTGAAAGTTCTCCCCAAGTTCTAATAGATCCCGGTGCTAATGAATTTAACTACATCTTAGTCTTATCCCTCAATGAAAAAGGAAAAAGTCTAAGTCTCACAGCATCGTTT
>NEWO01000049.1:1771210-1798819 GCA_003013225.1 Phalaenopsis aphrodite
ACGCTTGCAGTGACAAGTCAAATGTCGCGCACGTCACGGGGTCCCCTATGTCTTTCAAATTTCTATAGGAGTTCAATTTGAGCTTCAATATGTCAATTTTTCAATCGACTAAATAGAATATTGAGGATCTAAAACAGTCCATATGAAACTGCAAGGAGCGAAGAAATGACTTGAATTTTTAAGTGGTGTGGGTCCCACTCTAGTCTTCTAAAAGAGCCAAAATATAGAAATCTTAAGGCTAGATCCTAGGATATCTAGAGAATGGAAAACCTCAAAATGAGGTCAACAACTACCTACAAACAACATCACAACTCACCAATACATCCTACGCGACCAATTACGACTCACAGCTTTTGCAGCTTTCTGCTACGTCTATGTGACCAACCGACACTTCTAAAACAACCATTCATAGCTCACACAACCAACTACCACCATGACTCATACGAGAAGTTGCAGCTACAACCATCATCTACAACATCCACGACAAACTACTGCATCCATAACAATCGATTATGACTCTTGTAGCCTACTATTATCAAAAACTATATTCATTACAACCCGACTACAATTATTATCGATGGACTGCGATTGTAAACAATGATCAACTTTATAACTTCACATTCCCTAATTCGGATGAAGAGTGTATCTGTATACTCATCATTCATTATGGATTATTTCATTAAGATTGACTCTGTGTGTTTTTCCATTTCCACGATTTTCCACATAAAAAAAAATCGAGGTGCCTCCTCCTCCTTTTCATTCATTATTTGAGTGTATGTTGAAGTCTCGTACAAAGTTAAGATGTTAAATGATCACTCTGTCATCGTGGACATTCAGATACACATAATATATAACTTAAGAAAATAATGGACATGTTTTTCTTATTTAAAATTGTTTAAAAGAAATAAAGGGCAATTTACATACAAGCCACTCAATCTCATGTATTTACATATCTACCACTTAAACTTCAATTTTTACATATATGTCATATTAGATATGCATGGAAAGATATATTTCATTTTCTCAAAGTTAAAATGGATATATTTTTTATTTGACATTAAAGATATAAATGATAAAAATGTAAAAAAGTGAAGTTTAGGTGTTTAGATTTGTAAACACATAAAAATTCAACGATGTAAACATGCCCCAAAACTACATAAATGAACATCATGTAATTCTTATGACACCTATAATCCCGCATCAAAATATTGCGATGAATTTGTAAATATGAATTTTGCGATGACTTTTATGTAATCATCCCAAAATAAAATAAATAATAATAATTTACGTAAAAGGCCAAAGCCCTAATTTCTCCGCTCTTTCTTCTCCTCTGCAAGCCGCCCACTTCGCCTTCGTCCCACTTCGCCTTCGTCCCACTTCGCCGTCATCTTCAACAACCCAACACCTGTGTTTTTTTCTCTTACCGCTAACGTCGTAAAAAACATAGAAAATGGTATGGAACCTTTTCTCTCCCCACCATTTTTTCCTTTAGGTTATTTTTCATCACTGCAAACCTCTAAACAGAGATTCCATTCCCGTGTTTCTCAGACAGAGCACGTAAACCCCAAGGCGTATCCCTTAGCCGACGCCCAGCTGTCCATCACAATCCTAGATCTCATCCAGCAAGCTGCCAATTATAAGCAACTGAAGAAGGGCGCCAATGAAGGTTTTTGATTAAGAAGCTTTATGTTTTCTTGATATTCTTTGTTTGTTCTTTGTTTATTTGATATTGAGCTGGCTTATTGAGCTCTTTGTGTATGCAGCGACAAAAACACTTAACAGGGGGATCTCTGAGTTCGTTGTAATGGCTGCGGATACTGAACCAATCGAAATCCTTCTCCACCTTCCCTTACTGGCAGAGGACAAGGTAACCTAAGTCCTGCCCAGAGCTCTTGGTTATAATGAGCATCCGTTCTTACTGGCAGAGTCTTTTATATCGATAAATTGATGCATATTTTGTTTTCCATTAAGTCTTTATTATATGTATTTGAGTCGTTCTTCTTTTCAATTGGTTTTTTATCATGCATAAGACATTGTTCAAGCTTTACTGTATTGAAAAATGGAAAGCTCTCTGTTTGGGTTTGTTTTACTTTCTGTATAGGACTTGTGATGCTATGTTAGCATTCAATGCATATGCAAGTGCAATAAATGAATTTATAGTGTTCCAATTATAGGATTTAGGTTTTATGATATCGTGGCTTACCATTATCACCAGGCTAAACATGAAAAAAATGATGTGTGGTGTGGTATTTTTTTTCTTCTTCTTTCAAAGAAGTCCATTACAAGTATAATTCACGTGGATCTGTTTACTGGTTTAAAACTGTTATGGAAAAAAAAGTTATGAAGGTCAGATGGGCTGATTGAGTTCTTTATTCTTTTTTTAGTTTGCGCCTGTTTAATGTCAATCTGTCATTTTCCCATTAAGTTTAGAAAGCTTGTACTTGATGCAGTATCTATTAAATGGATGCTAGGAGAGGTTGTTAAGCATGCTAGATTCTAGATATATCAACTTTGAATTCACAGAACTATACATAAAATTTGCAGATTTTCATGCCATAATTATATTTGAGCTCAATTTTATTTTGTAAAAGTTTTCTGTGACGCTTTCCCTATGGTTAAGGGTTTTTATAATTTCCATTACCGATTGAGTATTATGGTATTTAGATCATATTTTTCATTTTTAATTTGATGGCTCTTGAGTTTTTTCCTCAAACCATGAGAAAGTTCCCCACAAGAGCAGATATTTGAAAAAAAAGATAACTCTTATGATTTTCTTTTCACTGCAGCTCTTGTATTCTAATACACTAGATTTTTTTTTTTTCTTGAGTAAGGTTTTCTGCATTATATGAATGCATCATATTATCTACTTATTTGATGTTTTTTTCACATATATTTGGGAATAAAAATTTTAGGATTGATGCAGAAAGGAACATATTTTAGGCCATTTTCAAACTTTAATCAATTCAATTTGATGTGCCACAGTTTGTTATCATTTACATATCTAGATGGTATTGTATTACTGATGTATCTGTCAAGAACACCACTTCGATGGCTGTGATAAATTTTAGCTATGATATATATGTTTTTTACTGTGATTATTCTTTGAATGGAGATTTTGGAGCCTGGCACACAATTTGTGTGTTATTAATGACTGAAATTGACTCCTAAACATATTTTCATTTACTCTTATTCTGATTCCTTGCACTTTATACTTCATGTTCAGTTGCTTCTGCTGGGAAGAAGCATGCCCTTTAAAGTTAATGATTACTAGTTTCACCTTGTTGTTGGGCAGATCTTTGAATCCCAAGGCACATCATGATCAAAATTCGTTGCTTGTAGCATTGTTAGGAGTAATTGGAAAATAACTTAATTTAATATTTATTAATTCAATGTTGTTGTTCCAGTTTAGTTCGATTTCCACAAAAAACAATCAAAACAAGTTTATTTTGAATGTTGATCATTGTCCTATCTCCTTTTTTGAATCTCATATGCATATAGTTGCTTAGTTTTTTGCCAATACTTGTCCATGAATTGTTAGACTTTATTTACTGGTTTCTTTATCTATCTCTACTAATTAATCTCAATTGCATTCATCTAGAATTCTTTTTCAATTTTTCTTGTGGAGATTGCCGTTATACTTGTATTGGTCGGCACCTGACGTCCTCAACCACAATGGCAAATACACATAAATAAATTTTCAGTTTGATAATTGCACAAATTATCGTTGTTAGAGTTCAATGTGAAAAGCTATGAAGCAAGAATAATTAGCCACATCATGATATCACAAAGGTATCCTAGGAATTGATATCAATGACAATGAAATCCTTTGAAAACATACAAAAAAAAATCAGGTATTGTTATTGTTAATTTCACCATCCTCATCCAGCATCCTTATCAGCTGTAGCCTTTTTTTACAACAATAGAGTTGGGTTTACATATTATATGTTGCATGGGAAATTAACCAAAAGTTTATATAAACATGTTTGCACAAGATCTGCACATTATTGGATAAATTTTAGCTTGTTTTTTTGAGTAAAATGAGAAGATTGAAAAGGATTCATAATAAGAGTTTGAGATACGTAAATTTATCTATTTTCATTAGCAATATTGACTATAATATAGAACTTGTTGTTAATCTAACAAACACTATAAAATATCCTTTAAAATCTATTAACAAGACATCTTTTCTTAAGGTATAAGATATTTTATTATGATAATCACAAATTACTTCGAATCATTGTTCGACATTGCGCAACTTGAATCATGCCTCAACACAAATTTGAACAACCTCAAATGACTAGCATGAGATGCACTCCTTAAATTTAAGGAGGTGTGCAACTTGCTATGTCTCAAATTTATTATGCCCCGACTTGTTAATTTTGTTTTTTTTCTTTAAATTTGCAAAACTGCTTCGCTCAAACCTCCATTCGGCCCTTGTATGTGTGATCTCATCTCTCACAATAATATCCTAGTTGGTCGTTCTAACAATGCTGCCATCGGTCGTTCAACAATGGTCAGATATATGTAAAAATGAGAACTTCAGCTCCACAATATGCATACTGTTTGATATTTTTTCAACCTTTAATTTCAGTATGTCGAGAACACATCTATCAATTATGAGATGAAATTAGAGCTATATCATTGCATGGATGGATTGATTATTAAACAAACTAAGAGAGCAATTATTGATATCAACTTGTTCCATTTAGTAATAAAGATTTTTGTGGGTATACCAAGTTAAAAATACTATTGCAAAACGATCTTCATATTTAATTTTTAATATTTGATGTTTTCATTAGAATAAGGAATGAGTTTTCAAAAGTTTAATTTTTAAGTTACAACTTCTAATTATATAATTTTCAAATACAGTTGAACGATGGATCCATTTCATTAGAACAAGGAGTGTGTTTTCAAAAGTTTAATTTTTAAGTTACAACTTCTAATTATATCATTTTCAAATACAGTTGAACGATGGATCCAGTTTGTTGATTGCATGCTATAGATACACAATGTTGCTCTTAAAGGGTGAGACTTTCATGTTTGTTATTTAGATGTGAGCGTAACTGAAGCACATATAATTAAGTTCACACAAAAAGGAAAAATCGTTTGACCACATTAAGGATG
Source organism: Phalaenopsis aphrodite (assembly GCA_003013225.1). Taxonomy (NCBI): domain Eukaryota; kingdom Viridiplantae; phylum Streptophyta; class Magnoliopsida; order Asparagales; family Orchidaceae; genus Phalaenopsis; species Phalaenopsis aphrodite. The sequence goes on from NEWO01000049.1 coordinate 1,776,335, forward strand.
ATTTTTTTGGTATATGTTATTTACAATAAGAGATTGAATGATGGAAATATGAAAAAAAATGATTTAAACAATGACGAGGGCCGCTTATCATGTGAAGATATTGCCATTGGATGATGGCAAGGCCAGATTATTTGAGTCACAAAAAGAAGATTTGAATGTTGATTTTTTTTTTTAATAGTGATAGGAATAACTATAGTATATCAAGCATAAGACAATACAACAACAACAACAAGCCTTTATCCCACTAAGTGGGGTCGGCTACATCAATCCTTTTTCACCATTGGGTCTATTGAATGTCATATTTTCATTTAATTCCAATAAATTAAGATCATTTTTTTATACAATATGCCCAAGTCTTTATGGGTCTACCTCTGCTTTTCTTAACATAAGTCGAATCTAAAACATCTACTCTTCTAACCAGATCATCAGATGATCGACTTTTAATTTGACCAAACATCTAAGACGATTCTCTAATTTTGTCAGTCACAAGAGCTACACAAACCCTATCACATATATATTTATTTCGCATTTTGTCTCTGCCACTCATCCATCTAAACATTCTCATCTCATAAACAGTTAAATTAAATTGATCTTCTGTTTTAAAGGCCAACATTCTGCGCCACAGAGCATTATAGATCTCACTACCATCTTATAAAATTTTCCTTTCAATCAAAGCAGTTCTTTTCTATCACATAATAGGCACGAAACATTCCTCCACTTCAACCAACCAACCTGAATTCTATTAATAACAACCCCATCTATATCAGTATCACTTTGAACAATATACCCAAGATATTTGAAGCGTTCACACATTCTAATAGTAAGATCACCAATAGTTACAATTTTGTGACTAGAGCTATTACTACTACTAAAATTACATTTCATGTATTCAGTTTTAGTTCTACTCAAACGAAGGCCTTTAACTCTAATGTAGACCTCCATAATTCAAATTTATCCAGAGCTCTTTATCTAATATTATCCACAAGAGGGATATCATTAGGGAAAAACATACACTAAGGTACATCCTCCTATAAATGTCCAGTGAGAACATCTATAACTAAAGCAAAAAGATATAGGCTTAAAACCGATCCTTGATGTAAGATATTTGAAGCGTTTCACAAATTCTAATGATATGATCACCAATTGCTACAACTCTGTCACTAGAGCAACTACTACTAAAATTACATTCCATGTATTCAGTTTTAGTTTTGCTCAAACAAAGGCCTTTAGAATCTAATGTTGACCTCTATAATTCAAGTTTTTCTTGAGCTCTTTCTCTAGTCTTATCCACAAGAAGGATATCATTAGCAAAGAGCATACACTTAGTTACATCCTTTTTTAAATATCCAGTAAGAACATCCTTAACTAGAGCAAAAAGATATAAACTTAGAGCCAATTGTTAATGTAATCCAACTGAAATAGGAAACTATTTGTTCAATTCTCCTTCTGTTTGAGCACAAGTAACAACTTTAATATAAATATCTTTAATAACTTGAATATAAGTAATATCAACAAATTTCTTCTCTAGAACTCTTCTAAGGATATCTCTTGGAACCTTATCATAAGCTTTTTCTAAATCAATAAAAATCGTATGTAGCCTTATTCTCTCTGTACTTCTCTATCAAACCTCTCAATAAATGTATAACTTTCATAGTAAACCTACCCGACATAAATCCAAATTGATTATGAGAAATCTTTGTAAGAAGTCTTAACTTATGTTCAATTACTCTTTCCCATAATTTTAAAGTATGACACATCAACTTAATTCGTCTATAATTTGCATATCCTTGTGCCCCTTTATTCTTAAGAATGAGGATCAAAATAGTCTTCCTCCACTTCTAAGGCATCCTTTTAGTTTTAAAATAAAATGAAAGAGTTTAGTAAGCCAAGAAACTCCCAAATCTCCTAAATATTTTCACACTTCAATTGAGGTTTAATTAGGTCCTACAGACTTCCCATCTTTGGTTTTCTTTAAAGTCTCATCAACTTCATTTTAACTAATGTGATTGTAAAAATGAAATAATTTATTATTAAAAATGATATTAAGATCATCATGGTCAATCGAATTTTCAGAAACTTCATTAAAAAGTTTATCAAAATAACCATCCCACCTATGTTGAATATATTTTTCTAAGAAAAACACTTTTTGATTTTTATCTTTAATACTTTACTTGAGTTAAATATTTATTTTTCTTTTTTTCTTGTTTGACTAGTTTTAACATATATTTTTGACCCTCTTTAGTTTCTAATCTATTATACAGATCACTAAAAGTAGAATTTTTGACGTTACAAATTATTATCTAAGACTCTCTTCAGGCCATTTTATATTTTTTCAAATTCTCTAAGCTTTTATATTTAAACTGTTTCTTATAATATAACTTATATTTTATCTTTTCTTGCACATTATTATTCCACAATAAATTATTTTTTTATACAAACTTTTTCTTTTGATTTTTCAAGTACATATTTACCACTTGTTTAATAGTGTTTGTTACCTTATTCCACGTAGAATTTGTTTTTTTTATGAACATCCCAAATCTTAAAATTTTGAAGTTTACTCATAAAAACAAATTTATTTGTCTTTTAGGTGCCCTCATCTAATACTAGACAATGATTCTGAGTATTCTTTATTTTATAACTTTTATCTTAAATCCAGAACTAATAATCGATGTTGAGTATTTAAATTCTCACTTAGAATGACCTTACAATCTTTTCATTTTTGACGATCCTTTTTTTCATAAGAAAATAATCAATTTGTGTTTTATTAGATCCATTCTTATACGTAATAATATGCTCATCTTTTTTCTTGAATAAAATATTAGCAATAACAAAATCACGAGCTAAAGCATATGCAATCCGATATTAATACGTAATTTAAAAATCATATTCAATTTTTTCATGATACGTCTCCAATGATTTTTAAAGAGTGATCAGAGCGTTGACATATTCAAGAAAAAAGATGCTCATCTTTTAAATCCGATATTAATTACGTAATAATATTTATAAAATCTTCTACCACTCTACCGACATGTCCATTTAATTCTCCTCCAATTAAACTTGTTTCTTCAAGAGGTATCATTTGAGGAGCATAAGCACTTATAATATTAATAATCTTTAGAAACTATATTTTCTAGGTCATTCTAGAATTTTTCTAGGTAATTCCAGAATTTTTTGTAGGTCGTTCCAGAATTTTTCTTTACAACCTATATTTAAGCCTATTTGAGGAGCATAAACACTTATAATATTAATAATCCTAGTATCAACAACAATCTTAAGAGCTATAATTCTATCTCCAATTCTATTAATTTTTACGATATTATCTTTAAAACCCTTATCTATAATTACAACTACACTATTTCTAGCGTGATTATTATCCAAATAGCAAAGTTTAAAACCTAAGCAATTAATCTCCTTAGACCTTTCTCCAACTCATTTAGTTTCTTGAATACATAAGATATTTATCTTTTAATGACATAATATCAATTAATTTCATTAATTTACCTGTGAGAGTACCCATATTCTTAGATCATATTCTAATTTTAATTTCATGGACTAACTTCTTTACTCGCATTCGTCTTCAATGTTGAAAGTCTTGCTTTTTTGACACCACACCAGGGCATCAATGTAATGACCCTTCACACCTTTTACTATATTCCGGCTATACAACACGTCGCTTCCAGGAGACGTCCTAGCATTTACACAATGATAGCAAAGAATCATGTCATGATTTTTTGATAAATTTTACGCAGGTTGTCTACTACTTAACTAAATCCTCCACTTTTCACATCCGAGATTTGAGACCCTGCAATGACAATGTTTAAATAATAGATAAAAAGAAAATATATTTGATATCTATAAGTTTATATTTTAATTAATTCTATAATTTATTATTCATTACGGTTAATTAGGGATGTGAATAGTGATTGAGATTGAAGAGGAGAAAGTGGGGAACTTGAATACCCTAGGGGAGAAAGTTATTTATTATGATGACGTCTCCAATGATTTTTAAAGAGTGATCAGAGCGTTGATGGTTTTTTGATTAGTTACTATATTATTATTTGAATTTATGGATGTTATTCTATTAGATAGTAGGAGAGAGAAATGTATTATACTAAAGTTAACTTCTGTCTTACTGTGCTTTGACATTCTATGCTAGTTTCATTTAATGTCTTATGATATGATCAGTTGATGTCTACATTGCATTATCATTATGGAGTTTGTGCTATTTGTTATATGATGCTTTATGCTTACGCAATCCGATATTTGATATTAACATAATTTATCACTTCTTACTATGTTAGGTCGTTGTCTTTCCATAATATATTTATAAATTATGATGCAGATATATTCATTTTTTTTCTTTAATTTGGCTTCACACAATTTTCTAACTGTGAGGCTTATGCCCACCTCATCACAAAAAATCTCTCAATACCCGATTATAATTTTAAACAGTATTTTAAATGTAATCAATGCCATTAATTAAAAATTGTTAATTTATTTTGTGCTTATGAACTTGACTTTAACTTGATAAGTAACAAGACGACAACAACAACGAAGCCTTAGTCCAACTAAGTGGGGTCGACGTTTAATGTGACTAAACCATATAAGATCAAAAGGTGTTCAAGAACTTATTATGGAGAATCTAAAACATCTACTTCCTTTTCTTTAGTTTATAGAAGTTTAAGGAGGTGAAATTTGAATAAAATTTTCTCAAATCTTGGTTCTGAGTTAATCTTTGACAACAAAATTTTCAATACAAATTCGAATATATTCTTATTTAAGAGGATAATTCAGCTAAATTTATGTTTATGCCTGTAGTCATTTGTTTTTAATTTTTTCTTGTTGTGGAAACAAGGAGATACCTCATGCAATTCTTTCCATCAAAATATTTTGGGATAATTTCATATATAGCACCCAAAACATTTCTATTTATAAAATATAGCACCTAAATGAAATTTTTGAACTACCGAACTGATATGTTTATGAGTGTCCGATCAAACCATTGTGAATTTTATAAAAAATAAAAATTTGGGTTGGGGTTTTATCATGAATTTTTGTATTTGAGCTTGAATTTGAAAATGGATGAAAGAGGGTTCTTGATTTGTAAATAGCAACGTTTCATGTGCTTTGTATGTAATTGCCTCAAATATTTTTATTTGTGTTTATCAACAAATTTGGGGCATTCCTAACAAATTTTCCTATTAACTCAAATTTTTGGTATTATAGATTGAATTTTCTCTATGATTCTTCAAATTAAGCTTTTTAAGGTCTTAAAGTTTGAAGGAGCTAAGCTTTGCAGAATTGCACAACTTGCATGACGATTGAAATTAATACCCGTGAGAGACTTTTGAAGATGTATATTGCAATTTGAAATGAATCTATTGATAAAAAATGTGTACCAGCTATTGAACCTTCGTATCCTAAGGATGGGTCTTACATTAGTTTGAATGTCATAATGATATGACATAACATTATGATATACTGTGGAATATAAGAGTAATCTGACACATTTGTCGAAGAAATGAAAGCATATACATTTGAAGATGCACGATGTGACAAATGCTTTACCAAACCTCTTGTTTTCATGACAAATTTTTTGAGCTTTAATATCTCCTTATTCTTGTGCATCCTTCCTAACTAGAAACATTTAAAAATTATAGATTTGCTTGACTACCTAGTCAATGTTCTTGTCACGCTATTATATCTGTTGACTATTTCTCCCCATGGTTGCATCTGAAACGCTATTTCTTCCACCTTAGTCTTCTTTTTATTCCCCGCACCTTTGTATATAACAAGATATCCTTAAAAGAAGTGAATGTTTGACATACTCCAAGTTAATCATATCTAAAACATAGTTGTAGAACTGCTTAAAAGAGGGATAGTAAATATTGATGTTCCTTAGTACATGAATATTTCTCAAATTTCTGAGGAATTAAATTGAACTTAAGATAGAATTTAATAAGAGCATACTTTTGCTTTCTTAAAGAGTCGAATGTGCAAAAAAAATATTGTAGAGGATTTTGGTGAATCCCTTTATGGTTATTTTCTCATATACTTTTGCTATGGCCTCTTTTACCAAACATAACTGGAATTATTAGGGAGTTTTTCTTGCTGTTTTCTCTTTATCACTCACAGTTTTAACATGAGTCCATGCTGGGCTAACATGTTTCACCTGCAATTCTCCATAGCTCAAAACTCTTTAAGCTATTAAACTTTTCAGTTTCATATTTCATTACCATTTCAATTTTTAATAAACTTTCATATCAGGTGTTATGAAGGACTTGTTTATCTGAAAGTGCTTTCTATGAACTATAATGCTTAACTTATAAAGTAATACTAAGGAGATTACGTCAAATATAATACACCAAAATTTTTTGTGGCTCAACAAAAAATAATTGCCTACATCCTCAAGAGAGGGGGAAGCAATTGATCCGTTATCAAGGAATCACTCACTTGTACAAACAAATATGACACTTGAAAAAGCTCTTCTTTACTCTCGAAGTAGGTCAATCTCATTATAAATGAAGCAAACCTCTCAAGCCAAACAAATAAACAAATCTGATTTATTGTAAAAATACAATAAATACATAATGGGATAATAAATGCATAGATATAATTTATGCTCTTAAGAGTGATTGCCCCTTGAAACTATTTTTCATCGTAGTTTCTCCTATTTTTTATATTTTTATTAGTAGTTGGCTACAACTTTTAGGCCACACAAGCTCTTGGTTTCTTCTTCTATTTGCAGAAGTTTATGGATTGAAAATTTAAGTCAAAATTTTTGTTTAAATTTGAATTTTGATTTAATTCACAATAACTAAATATGTATCGAATCATTGGACTTATTTTTATTCGAGAGATGATTCTTGTGAATTATTATTTATTCTTAAAATCATATGCTTTAAATTTTGAGCTTATCTTTATTACAAGGATAAATCGTAAAGATTGCTTTCCACCATATCAATGTAGTGAGTCTGCTTAATAAATTTGAGGCAATTCTAATAATACCCCCCTTTGACTCGTATATTTGTAGCAATATGTTTTTGATATTCTTTTTAAATGTTTTTCAAAATCAAGTTCTCTAAGCTCTAAAGCCTCAAAGGACTGAGTACTGGATAACCAAACAAATCTTAGTTAACACAATTCAACGCTTCCAATTGCACATCGCAGTGGATCTATCCATGATGAAAATTTCTTTATCATTCAGTCGTCATATCTTTGAAGTGGCTATCACTGTGGTCAAAATATTTTAATAGTATGATCTAATCCTCCCATTTTTTTTGACCAAAACCTAACCATATCTTTGTTCTTGCTAGAAGACTTGTCGCATGATTAGAGCCAAATCTCTTTGCATGTCTTCTTCTAGTACAACTTGGTATTCCTATTGACTCATGTTTGTAGCAAGATGTTTAAATCTACTTTATAAATGATCTTCAAATAAAGTAATCTATGCTCTCAAGACCCAAAGGGTTGAATATTGTACTACATGATAATACTTCGATGCCACCTAATTTAACACATGTAAGAACTTGAACATAAATAATTTTATCAATAATGGAAGTGCACTTGTCATTGGATCTTCATACCCTGAAAGTGGTCCACCTTGGTCTACATGTTGTAATAATATGACTTGGTGATCTCATTCTTTGCAATAAACTAAGCCAAGTCTTTTTACTAGCCAAAGGACTTTGTACATGATCAGAGGTGAACCCCTTTACATGGGTCTTCCCTAACCAAAATCCTTCAGCTCTTTTCATCATCAACCCCTCAAGCTTAGTAATTACATTTTTGAAAAAAAAAAAGTTCAATGTTTTATAAGTTAACTGTACTCGACTAATGAAATTTAGTGTCACATAAACTGTTTATAAGAAAAATATAATTTGCACAAGAGGAACAGTGCTTGAAACTCTCCATCAACTAACGCATGCATATGCCTAAATTTTCTTGTATTAAATATAAACTCATTAAGGTATAACTTAATATGCTTGTTTGACAAGTGCAATGTGATAAAATTTTCAGGATAAGCTAATGATTATGTATAACAACTCTTATCTGGAGCTTAAGCTTTCAGTTGAATCATTGAGAGAGTATTTGCATCCATTAGTTTTACTTGCTTAGGCATATTTTAGTGCTCTTATGAGTTTCTTCATAAGTTTTTGTTACACTAACATAACTCACAAAGCTCTAAACTTATTGTTAAATTCTAGATCATATACGTTATTGCCATTATAGTTCTCATTAAAGTTTTGATAGCAGCTGATAGGAGAAGTTGTTTGTTCATGCAAAAGTAGCTTTCAGGAACTAAATTGATTAACAAAGTAATAATAAAGAGATTTGAGTCAAGCAAAATTAACCATTCTTTATGCAGCTTGGTCTAAACAATTGTCTAATCTCATGGGCCATGAGAGATGAATCAATCAATTATTAGGAAGACACATAAATTTACAAATAAATAGGTCACAAAAATGTCACTCATTGAACTCAAATTTACTTAATCACCTGATAAAAGTCACCAGATGTTTAATACAAATTAGAAAAAACTCAAAATTTTATATACTAAAACTATATAGAGATGACAACTATAGGATTGTGTGCACATACACTGTAATAATAAAGCTTGTCGTGTTAGACATGTGTACTTGTCCGACATGCACTGACATGTATCTAACACGTATCATCGTTTCCAATTCAAAGAAATAAAAAGATTTAATGGATATGCTTGTTTGACACACATGTCATGAATGATAAATTTTAATTCAAAAAAATATAATATTTAAGTAACTTAAATTATCTTTTTTCTTTTATTTTGAAATGTATAATTTAAATAATTTAATTCTACATAACTCTATTTTAATTTTTTTATTTGCTCTATTTTTCTATTATTATTTTTATTATATTTAAATGTATTTTTCTACAAATATGTATTTTTTTAATTTCAAACTAACAATCTATTTTTTTTCTTCGGTATCATGTGACGGTTTCTTCTTCAGTTGAGTTTTAGGTATCTAATTAATCTAAATGTATTTTAAATTTAATGAGCAACCGAAACAAATTTATCATTATTTGAATACATTTTGTATTTTTTTTTTGTGTAATTATTTTACAAGTTTTTAAATTTTGAGATGTAAAATTGCTGTCATGTTAAATGCATTTCCGTGTCTTTTTTTCTTAAAAATAAATGTCTTTCATATCCGTTTAAGTACATATTAGCTATATTGATTTAAGTTAAAACCTGAAGATCTCTGTTCAGTAACTTCACGAAGAAGTCTCCTCTTCTGTTTTTTCAGTTTTCAACAACAGTTGGCTAAATCTGCAGGAGTTTAAATTTAAATCAAAATCTAATTCAAGTATTGATTTTGAGCTAACTTCTAATAATCGGATTTCCGACAAATTTTTAAATCATTTTTATAAAATTTATTTTGTTAAATTTATATTTTTATGTAAATTATCTTTGAATTTTGTACTAATTTTGATAACAATGGATATGATATACCACTTCCCATTAAATTAAGTTAGTGGGCTCCATTAACAAATTTCTGACAATCTAATAACAAGTCTTAATGTTGGTTTAGTATTTCTTTTTTATCTTCATCATTTTTTCTAGCATCACGAGGCATTTAAGCTGTGATTTTTAATTCCTGTTGTTATAGGTTTGTCTATTTACTAATTTTGTGTATAACTGGTCCAATGTGCCTCTCCTATCCCACTTATATATTGCTTAATCCTCCAAAATTCTTTATTTGTTATTATTATTTGCTCCTCCATTAAAAGTTCTTTGTTATGCTCTCCGAACTCTCCTTTGAGTGTTTTTCTCCAATGTTTAAACTTTTCTTTTAATTAAGTATAATTTTCATTTATTAGGTTTATGCCATCTATAAACTGTATGAATATAGTTATCCCAATTTGAATATTTTGTTATTCATGTTAATTGCAAAATGCGAGCTTATTGATTTCAATGTAACCTCTGGTGTTGGGAAAGTGTTCACTCGCTATTGTGTGGCGACTAGAAATAATTGGCTCTCAACTATTGTATTTTACTGCCCGTGCTAGCTCCATTACAAGTATTTTTGATAAATCTTATTTCTTAGATACACGCTAAATCTGCATTTGAAATACTGGAAGGTAAATGCAAAACATGTAAAAAACATTGCATTTTTTCTCTTCTTTTCCATTTTTTTTCTTCATTTTAACGCCAAATTAACTTATATTTTTTATTTTGCTTGCATAAAAATAAACTAATTTTTTTTTATATGAATGTAATATTCTGTAATCTTTAGTCCATCATTGTATCTTAACTTTGCTGTGTTGATCGTAATCTTTGTTTCTTTTTAATTACCTTAGTTTTGAAGGGCATATTATTTAGTTTTGAATTCATGCCTTTAATGCCGATATGCATGTTTTAGTTTATAGCTATACACATGTAATCACTCTCTAGGTTGATATGCATTCTCCATTTCACCAACTCCTACATTCGTGATAGATAGATCCTTTTGAGCAATATGCTTCAAATATCTGAATGGTTTACTGAACACTGAATGCTAGAAATCAGTTTTGAAATTTGATGCTTTATGCTTCAAGTTTTTCTCGTGCACTCCATTTGTGATTTTCTCCCTTTTCTTCAATGAAATAGACATTATAATAGATTTTAAAGAATAAATTTAAGTTTTCTTAATCTCACTCGTCGTTTTCTTAAGAAGGCACGATATCCTATTATTTATGCAATTATCATGCAGTTAAAGCTTTGCTCTAAATTGTTAAAGCTCTTTTTTTTTATATATATTATACGATGGCTTATGTTTTTTTCTTGTAATGGCAGAATGTTCCATATGTGTTCGTTCCTTCAAAACAGGCTCTTGGAAGAGCTTGTGGGGTTACAAGGCCAGTGATTGCTTGTTCGGTTACCAGCAACGAGGGCAGCCAACTTAAATCACAGATCCAGCAGCTGAAGGTAATATGATAGCTTTCCTTTTGATGATACTTTTTAACTTTAAAGCTCAAATTTTTACACGAAGCACGCTTTATTGTCTGAGAAAATGATTCAAATGAAATTTTCATGCCACATGCCATTAATCTATTGTCCTAGAAGATTTTTTATGGAATTTGCTAGAAATGAAAGTGGTTTTTTGTTCAGGATGAGTTTGGATAAAAGTAAGAAGAGCAACTAATGACCTCAATATTACTTGGAATCTCAGATTGTATTGAAGTCTATATATTTGCGTGTTTGTATGAGTGAATTAATGTATAATGCATGTTCGATTGATTAAGAATGTCCTAGATGATTGAGAATCAATCAATCAAGATATTTTGGCCATGCTTGCCTAAAATCAAAATCAAATTCAGCTTATATAACGTGACTTGACTCAATATCAAATTGAATTGCGTCAAGTGGGTATTGAAGCCGAGTCTGATCGGCTCAATACCATCAGCCCTACTTTTAAGCTATTTTTTTGGGCACCTGCATCTTCAATTTTTTTTTTTTTTTTAACTTGTAATTCCTGTAATTCTCAGGATGCAATTGAGAAGCTGCTCATCTAAATGGTGAAGCATTTCAGCATGAAGGGCCTCACTAGAGAGAGTTGTTTGGAGGCTTGGACTGATGTTCTGTAGGCTTCTTAAGATTTGAGTAGTATTTCTTGAACCTTATGCTTGTGAGATTCCTTATCTGTAGTTTGTAAACTTTAGTGTGTGCTTTTCAGAGCGTATGGAGCTATTTTGCTGTTTAAACTTGAAATAGTTTATAGTCTAAATTATGTTGCACAATACATACTACTCAGTTGCATATTTTATAGTTCTTTGGCTAAAAAATGAATCTTGTTTGAAGGTAAGGGTTTATTTGTCATAGTTTTCGCTTACAATTTCATTTTTTTTATTATAAAATTATCTAAATTTATAATTTTTCATAAAAAAATGTATGAGAATGTTGTGAATGAAAATTTAGATGGATACATGAATCATTAAAATGGTCAGGTGGTCAATTTTTTCAGCATGAAAATAGAATTATTGATGTCTCTTATAACTAATTTGTACAAATGCTAATTTTTAAGTTTGTGGAAGAGGTGATTTGTATATTTGATTTATCTTTTCTATACTTATCAATTCAAATATACAAACATTTCTCATCCATTCTCCCTTAAAATATCAATATAGCACACTCATAGTACTCTATATAAGTTAAGAAGAAATAGTTATGCTTTAAAAATGTCTTTTAGAATTATTATTCATACATTTATTGTACTTTGTCATTGTCAAATATGAAAAAGATAGCAATGAAAACAATAAAGATTGGTCCTTTTCCTATGTATATGATGAATGAGCATTTTGTAGGGATGCACTAAACTTGACATCCTTGCTTTCTACGAATTGAAGAAATATGATGTGTTGAATCTAGCACAAATATACTAATCCTAGAGTCTATATTAGATTCAAGGAAAACTAAAAAACTTGCATGTGTTAACCTTGACATATGTACCATGGAGGACACATTAAAGTATATTAAGCCTATCATCTTTACTAAGCCCCCAACAAGTAAGAGAAGGGATGTATCATCGTGGCATTTATACCATAGCAAATATGTAATTAGATTGCACAAAGCCCAACATCTTTATTAGGCCTAATACACATTTGAAAGAGTATGTCAACATTGACATTAATACTACATTAGTATTTACACTAAGCCTGAAACATACAAATAAGGGCATATTGACTTTGGTGTATGTACCAAAATGAACACAAGAGAAGAGCACAACTTGCTTAGGATCTATTTAAGCTTTGTAGTTTCTAAATAGCTAACACATGTTGGCCCACATTAGTACCAAGGGGAGCATGTAGAAAGATGCATCAAACCTATTATATGTATTAGGATTCATATAAACTAAACATAAATGTGGAATATATCAACTTTAACATTTATAAAAAGGTAAACACACAATATAGTTCGTCAAGGTTAGCAAATGAATTAGGCTTGGTGTAGACATAAAAAAATAATCAATACATGTTAGCCTTGGTGTAAGCTTGACACCTATATCAAGGTGAACATGTGACAAGTATGCATTGATTTTAGCATTCATATTGAGACAAATACAAATCTAAAATTGAACATACAAAACCTTAAGTTTAGGTACTCTAAAATAAATAAATATGCTAACTTAGAATGCACAATCAATAAAACAATAACATTTAAAATGACCAAATGTTATGCTTGAATATATGTGACACATTAAGAATAATGAATCTAGTACATAGTTTATTAGCTCTAAACTTAAACTAAGTTTGCAGTTTTTATATCTACCAAGAGGAAATAAGGACTTCTTAACACTCACATCATTATGGGGTTGAGGAAATGAGTGAAGGCGAGATGGAGTAATGTGGTGACAATCAAAACTAAGAGAAGTTTTTAGTCTCAAGAATTCAAGGTTTGATCACACATTCTTCAACAATTCTTGAAGGAAAACTACAATGATAAAACTATAGAAAGTTGATATCCACTAGGATTTAACTTTATAAGTTTGTGAAAAGAGTTTACCTCTCTATCTGTAAGGAAATGTGTGCGATAGTATTTTGATTTTGGTAATCCAACTATGCTCTAGATGAGTATAAATGTGAGTCTTAATAACCAAGAGATATATAAAATGATCTAAATTAGAATGTAAAGAGCTGAAAGTTTAGCTTTAAGTTCATAGATCACTTAAAATTAATTTAATTGTTAGCTTTATATGAAGCTCCACTTAAAGCAACATGATATGCAATGAGCCAAATAATTGGATCAAAGTAATTTACAACCCTATTATCTATAATAGGTATATTAATATGATAAGGCTAAAAAAACCATTTATAAAAGTTATTATTATTTTTATATATAATTTATTTTATTTATATTTTAATAGTAGATTTAGCTGGCCAAGAGGATTTTCCTGTTGCATTATAATCTATGAAAATTGCAGTAAAAAAGAGATGGATTCAAAACTTAAAATCCTTAAGCTTATTATTAAAACTATTTGATAAAATTTAAATGACTCAAACTAAACCTCTCAATCTTAATCCCACATTAATGTGATATAGAGCCATATCCATTACCCATTAACCCCCCATTTTTTTTCTCATAATTTTACTCTTTGTTGTCTCTGTGGCTTTGTAAAATTCAAACCATAAAACTAATCCCATTTTCACCTTCTCTGTGCCCTTTTTGTGACAGTCATACTTATTGCCGATGTTATCAGCTATAAGGGCCTTTTTTTTTTATTATTGCATTCATCTTTTTTTTCTCCTCATTAATGTGATAAACCCAACTAGGGTACAATTATCAAAAAACACCTAAATATTGTTTAATATCCATTTTATTTTTCAAGAAACTGTACTACTCAACTCACTCATTATGTGTATTTTCTTGAATTTTTACTATTTTTACTCCTATCATAATGTCTCACTAATCAATATTATAGTTATTGATTGTCTTCCATCATTATTAAAGTTTAGCTTTCGAAGAATTTTTTTAACACGTGCCTTTTTATTACATTTTTTGACTTTAATATTAACTTATTTGATTCAACTACAAGTTTCCCTTTTTTATGATCTATTTTTTGTAGTTTATATAATGATTCCTTATATTTTTTTATTAATTCATGTTCTTATTGGTAGTTTGATAGCCTGTTTATCGGCCTTGTTGTATGGAGTTTTTGTTTATTAGTCATATAAGTTTATTGTGATTATTTTTTCTAGCATGATGCTTACTAATTAGCCATGATTTTTGCTCGTAATATAATAAGTGATGCATCATACACTTTTATTTGTAAGTTTGCTTTAGTTTGCAATTTTCTTAAATTTCTTGAATATGATAAGCATCATAATTCATATTAATAAATATTCATAAATTCACTATTTTATGTACACATTTCATATTATTTTTAGTTCTTCATATAAGGTACTATAGACATAAATTAAATAATTTCTTCAAGAAGTATTATCTACTCATTCCCAACATCAATCTATTATTAGCTCAAGTCAGCCTCCAACTAACAATGCACAACTCCAAAAAAATTTGGTGCATTAATAAGTTACTCATATTTTAGGATATTAAAGTGTTTTTTAATAGATGATTAAAATTTTCATATTATGGAAATAATTTATATATATTCATTATATTGCTCACAATTAAAATTTGATTGTGAAAGAAGATGTGAAATTTTTCACCAGAATGTGTAAGAAGGTTAAATAGGTTGTCTTTTCAATCAAGATGCCTTCTTGGAATTTATATTGAGTTGAATTTTTATCATTTTATATTCTCATTATATTGCTTCACTAAACAAAAATTTAGCCATTGACCATTTATTATCATCTGTGAAGTCCAAATTTAAAGGAACTTGCATTGCATATGCCTTTTACTTACATTATTCCATTCTAATAATAACTTAAACAAGTTCAAAAGTCTATAATATTCTTTAGTTTTATGATTCAAGCTTTGTAATTCATAAAATAATTTTTTGTTTCTTATATTGATTCATGTTTTTGTTTGCATTTTCATAGCTTAGATGTCTCACTCTTTAGAATTTAGGGCTACTAAGCCAAACTGGATGATGCAACTCATAGGTTGCTGGCAGGTGATTCCTAGTTTGGTTGGATCGACTACCTTCCTGACAAAGTAAACTTAGAGTGTCGATAGCTTGAGACGCCAAATATGTGAAATCTTGACCAAGCTATTTCTACCTGTTTAAGAATTTTCTTGTCCACCATTATCTACCCCCTTTAGACCATTTTTGTACTCCTTGGTTGGGTCTTATAGTGGTCTTTTAAGCCCTCCTCATTGAGGAGCGAGCTATTTATCAGGTTATGATGATTCATCATCTACCCGATAGCCTAGTGATGTTATGCTGATAAGAGTTCTCCCTTGTTAAGCTGACAAAAATCAACTTGGGACTTACTTCTATAGTCATAGCAAGCAAGTATAACTTCTTTTATCAACAGTTTTTCTGGGTATCACTCATGATATAATTGAGCACAAGGATACATCATTGCATGATATCTCTTTGAATCCAAAATAAAATAAAATTTATTTAGTATTCTAGTTTGTTTATTAAGATCTTTTATATGTTCTTTCTCGTGTATTCTCTCAAGTCTACTATGGTTTAATTTACTTTGAACCGCTCTTCTCTAGTTTATGTTATAAGGTATTTTCTATATAAATATCTTTGTATCTACTCTTTTTTTTCTTAGTTTTCATCCACTTTCATCTTTTTATTTCTTCCCATATTTTTTAAGGGTGATTTAGAAAGAAGGTTTTGAAGAGGACACACGTTAAAAATGTCATTCGATTAGAACAAAAGGGGGCTCGAATAATGTGTAATACAATATTTAATTTCACCAACATGCATTGGTGTTTGTTAATAATAATATGCATTGATTTTCATGTCGACAAACATTATTAGCTTTGCTGGTAACAATAAATAGTAACTTGATGTGAACTAACACTAATGTTGTTAGTGTGCATCAACTTTGATAGTGAAGCTAACAAAAATGGTGGTCAATACCTACATTAGTATAAAAATGTATGATGGAAAATGATGGATGACATAACTGACAGGAGTCAACAATTTTTTTTAATTGCATGCATATAACTTCTTTTTGTGGTTATGTTGACAATTGTTTAATAGTGTTGATCACCATTGTTAGCAATGTCATGAGTCAATGTTGATGCCAACAATGTGTTCTAGCCTTGTTGAAAATAATGTGCATTAACATTATTAAAAATAGTAGGTGATTATTATCGGTTGATAATTGTCAGGTGATGGTACTACAACAAAGATGATGAAGAGACTTTAATTAAGCAATAGTCATTGGGTCAAGGTAGTCAGTCTAGCAACTGTGTTTAGTGATGTCAGTCAAGTGATATTAATCAAATGCCAATAATTAACTGACAATGATTGAGCAACAACAGAGAAACAAAAATATGATATATGATATTGGTCAAGTAATGATCATTTACAGTCATCATCTGACAGAGCTCTCTCATGCTCCAATTCTAAGTCCAACCCTAATTTCTCCTTTTATTTTCCTTCATATAAAGATTAGCTTCTATTCATAATTTATGAGAGTAACATGTTAATAAACTTGACAAAAATTTTCAAACACTTCATCAGACACTTTATATAAATTCCATAGATGATAGATGATTCCTTGCAAATCTAATTATTGTAATTGTTATCAAAATTGAGAAGATTTGGTTTCATTGAATTTCTCTAAACAATGCACTTGTTCTAATATAAGCATGCAAGGTATGGTGATTACTTGATGACTCAAATTTGTAGCCAAGTTCCTAACTAAACTTGTAATGTTTGATTTGAGGCCATTTTAATTTGAATCAAAACACTTGTCTTTTTGGGCTTTTCTAACTGATACATTTACTTCCACGATAAAAATTATTGAAATCAAAATTTGAATAATTAAAGTGTTGTTGGGGATCATTTTTATTTTTTGTTTTCTATTTTTATTTTTAATTTTATTGTTATATTTTGATTTGAAATTAAATATGTTTGGATATTTGATTAAATTATGATTGTTTTTAAAAACAATATAAACTTTGGAAAAAAAACATATTAATTTATTTTTAGAAATAAAACATGTATGAAAACACTAAAAAAATATTTTTTAAAATAAAAAAAAATTATAAAAGTAAAATTGATCCCAAATTAAAAAAATATTTTTCAAATTTTTAAATCTCACTTTTAGGTCCATATATATATATAGCTCAGCTGAATTTTTGTTATGTATCACTGTGCCATAGATTGATCCAAAACGTATGGAAAAGCTTGGGGCCCATCAACTAGAAGGTTTTGCAGCTTTGCCTTTCGATGAATTATTTGAACTTCACCTTGGCCCATTAGAGAAAAATTTTTTCCATTCGGACAGCGAAATGCATACGATGTTCGATATCCATCGTTTATCAGAGCAAAGAGGTATTTCAGTGGGCCTCATTTATTATTATTTTTGTTTAAAAGGAAATTGATGGACGGTGGAGATCAGACGGCGTATATATTTCTGCATACGCTGTCAGTGTAGAATAATTTTTCCCATTAGAGAAAGTGACCAGTGATCTAAAATGATAAAAAATCATTGTTCTTGCAAAAAAAAAAAAAAAAATTCAAAAGAATTTCGGGTAACGCTCGTTCGCCAAATGAAATTTTTTATTCGCGTCGACGTGCACTGCAACAGATAGGCAACATTCTCAAACGAAGCCATAATTATATAAAAATCAATGATTGATGAACTATGATTAATTAAAAATCATTTTTTATTTTTAGTTTTTCATTGAATTTATATGTCTTTTTTATTATAAATTACAAATACTTTTATCATTCATGCATGTCCTCACTTTCAAGTCTAATTATTGCATGCAGAGAGCGCACACAGAGCTACGTGGGCTCTCTGATCACAGCCGCACATCGCGGCTGTGATCGGACGCACGCAATAATCGCTCCGCTTTCAAAGCTTGCAAAAGAGAGGTTTGAATTTCCTAAGTACTTAACATCAAACATCTCTTTTCTTCAAGTGTAATTAAATTCAGATTTCAGCACAAATTTAACATTTTCAGGTTTCATGAATCAGCTTATTTATCATATAATATTATTTTTATTCAAGTATTTATTGTCATTAAATAATAAAAATAAAAAATTAAATGAGCAAAAATAAGAAATCAAAACTGATTGGTAATTTTAAAAAAATATTTTAATTACATTAACATACATAAACTCTTGAATTTCAATCTATTTAAAATATAATTTTATAATATAATTTTTTTAAAATAAGATAATGAATTGAGGATGAACCCGCTCCTACATCAAAACGTCTCATTCACCATCTTATCTTCGACCTATTCCTCTTATTTCTCCTTCACTCGAGCCTCTCTTAAAACCTATCTTGATCATTAAAACTTGTCATCGTTACACCATCTTCAAATTCCATAAAATCAAAAAATCATAAGAATTACTGATGATGGGAGATGAATCTCCATATAAATTCTTAGTCTTCGGCTTAAATTTGTGCCCTAATTGAATTAGACTCAATCATGCAATGGTAGAGTCTTTCGGTCGGAAGAACAATCTCAGATCTCCATAGTTCTCATTTGATTTACTGCATTGCAGGCTTGCCAAATGCACAACAACAACAAAGTCTATGACTTGGACGCGTCGATGGGGATATGAAGAACGACATATTGCTCGACTATGTCAACAAAGGATTGCGGGACTCAACACGAGGGATAGTTTTTAGCGAAGAGGAAAGGTCAAAATTCACTTAGAAGATATCAATTAAGAAGAAAATAATATTTTAGAATTTTTTTAAGATATCATGAGCTTAAGATTTTCTCAATCATTTTCTTAGGAAAAAAAAAACTAAAAATTGATCACCTAAGATGAACATGTTGTCCATGTTAAGTGAGATAAGGAGTTTAAAATATTTATAGTATATATTTTATTTATTTGATTTTCTTATAAGATGCATCAGCAGAGATATTTTAATGCAATTGTTTTCTTCAATGATGATATCTATGTGTGCATCATCAGTGCATGGATGTGTTGGATAGGAATCATATATATATATATATATATATATATATATATATATATATATATATATATATATATATATATATATATATATATATATATATATATAATAGAATATCAAAATATAAGTAAAATAAATAAATAAATCCTTTGTTTCTTTAATTTTTGAGTGCTTTAAATTGAGACTTTTTTATTTAAAACCTTCAATAAAATTGTGTGGATATTGAAGACTATCTTATGGTTTAGGTTTTCAGGCATGGCCATAAGAAATCATGTGGAGTCAACACTGACTTATTAAGACTATAAAGGTAAGAACATCCACAAAATCCCATTCATATTCCAAAGAATTGCTCTATATAATATATAAGCCAGGATTTAAAAATAAGTAGGCCAATTAGAAAGACGTTCTCCTAAATTTAGTTCAATTTTAAACTCTTTCTAACTCCGACATTTGGTTTTCTTTTTAGTGCCACTCTAGCATGCTGTAGTATATGATTTACTTTCAATTGAAGAAAAATGGAGGAAATGCAATGAATTGGAGTTTCTACGATGAGCATTTTGATTAAGAATCAACAATGAATAGTTCATTTTTTTTTACATTATTACTTTAATTTTCTTTTACTCAATTTTGGAGTTTTTATGAATCAACAATGAATAGTTACTTTTTTTAGGTCATTATTTTAATTTCTTTTCACTCAATTTCCAAGCATTTAAACATAGCTTAATTGCCTAAAATACAAAATCTATGATGAGGACTAAAATGAGCATCTAATAATTTGTTCCATCATAAATTCTTTGATATAGTGGTAATGTTCTTTGTAGCCTAGGCTATGAAAGAAGGCATATAATTGGTTTGAAAGGCACTTACTTCTTTTCCCTCTCCTTACCCATTAAACTCCATTAAATAATTTGCAAGTTGTAATATAGTTTATATGAATGGAAGGCTTTGCTAATAATTGAAGACTAAAAAATTGAAGTGGTTGCACAACTTAATATCTCTTTCACTATTCAAATGGGATTAAATGGAGAGTACATACACAATAAAAATTACATGCCACTTTTTCTCATATGCACGTATCTGATCACACGCATTTTAAAATTAATTTTATTACAAATAAAGCATTATTAAAGATGTGGCATGCCCCCAGGCAGATATTTGCCTCTCATCTGCTATTAATAGGCATTTATGATTCGCCGCCCATGTTTCCATTATGTCATCTTTAAAAAGTAATCATCCATGCTTAAAGTTTATATTAATAAATACTACATGAGTGTTGTATGAGGATATCTATATGACTATGATAAGCATTTACTACACATATCATTGATTCCATCACAGCATGCACAACTTTCAACAGTTAAGTGGGTTATGTCGGGCACCATATGCTATTCTGAACAAATTGAACCAATCCAAAAAAAAAAAAAATCCGCTCTTTGGACACTTTTTCACTAGTTTAATAAAACGTAACATGCATATCAACTTCCAAAACCAAAGTTAAAACCTTAATGCTATATCCTCCATGAGCTCCACCCTCAGTAGAGCTACTCTCAACCCTCAATCTAACCACCTCTCAACTCCCTAGTTAAGTTACATCCAATGCATGACCCAAATGTATGGAGATGTACCATGCCATTGAAGAACTTATTCTCTTTAAAATAAATAATTACTTTAAAACAAAACTACTTTGAAAATGTGTACTTAACCTTGAGAGCTAGAGAGAGAGAGAGAGAGAGAGAGAGAGAGAGAGAGAGAGAGAGAGAGAGAGAGAGAGAGAGCATATAAATTTACTTTTGTGCCCTCCATTCTTATATCTCCCTCAGCAAAAATAAATGAAGAAAGCAACTTCCAAAGCTTCTGCCAATGCGGGAGCGCACACTTTTTTTGGCCCAACCCAGTGGAAGATTCGTGTTCGGTTAAAGCTTGCACGCTGAATTCTCAGTAACCTTTCCTGAAAGTCTCCCATATGAGTCTCCAATTAAGTCATACTATTTTGCCACGTGTCACTCATCAAGACGACCTCCTATAAGCATTATCGTCTTAACATTGTATGAGATTTCAAAAAAAAATTAATTAGTTGTGACACCATAAGTTGTTTTTGTTCGTGAAAAATATGTAAAAGAAAAAAATCAGGAGGTCTGACCCAATTATAAAAATTATAACTTTCGTTGAGAAAAAAATAGTGTCTGGAGTCTGGATGTAAGTTGCGTCCGGACGATGGACTCGATGCACGGAGGAAGGAAGGAAAAAAGACAACATTTCCGTGCATCATATCTGTTGTTCGGACGTGACTGACATCCAGACTCCAGACGTCATATTTTCGCAAAGCGTTCAATAATTCGGGCATAGAAATTGAAATTAAATGATTAATAAAATATTTTGAATAAGATTGTTTAAGGTGTTTGTGCAGCGGATGTACGACGATCAGATGTGGGGAATAAACAGGAGAGACAATTTTTCACCAATCCACGTTTCGACAGGCCGTTCGTGTCGCACGCGCGATCGAAAAGCAACTGTTTCGTGTTAATGACGAACAGAGAGAGATCTGCAGCAAAGCAGCAGGAGCTTTTGGGGAAGAAAACCGGCACTGTGGATGGTGGGGCCGATCACGGAAAATACTTGTACAGCTCAAAATGGGGCCTACATGTGGAGCCCACTTGTGGTGGTGGGTGGTGACGTGGGTGCCACGGGGAGTGAATGAAATTACTGCACAAACTTTGACAGAGATAGAGAGAGAGAGAGAGAGAGAAGGTATCGGTGGAGATTGAGCTTATCATTAGTGGAATAAATCATTTAAATGTAGGCGTGCCAAAATTTCCATTTCATAAAAAACTATAGTTGTAATCTTATCCAAATATAATTTTAAATGCCCGTCAATTACGATGCTATAATATATATATATATATATATATATATATATATATATATATATAT
>NEWO01000049.1:1799447-1836120 GCA_003013225.1 Phalaenopsis aphrodite
TGTTTGGCTCATTAACTTAGCGAACGAGCCGAACACGAACTTCTTAACGAGCCAAACACGAGTTGTTCGCGAACAACGAGCCGTTTTGACAGCCCTACACGTTATATATTTGTCACAAAAATTCTTCCACGGGATATTTTATTGAGTTTGATACTATTGCTTCTCATCTTATCATTTACTTCGCAACTAAGATTATGTGGGAGAAATGTATGTCTTTCATCATGAAAGTATACATCATTGTTTAATTTAGTGATATTAAATCGAATTCAGGTCTAATCTAAAATTGATCCGACCCGAAATCACTTGACCTAGACCCAACCTGAATATAAAGCGTGTAAGAAAAGCTAAATCAAATCTAACCCGCCTTCAATCTATTGACTCAAATTCAACCCTTATATTCTATTTAACAAAAAGCATAATAGATATTCTTGTAAAATTTGAGTGAAATTTGGGTCGAATTTTGTCAATCTCGCGTCTTTTTTGAGTTGGAGGGTTGCTCTCGAGTTAATTTTAGGAGAATATAATTTTTTTGGGTTAATTTTAAGTTGGTACCCAAACCCAAACAAATGAAGATTCTTAACAGAAACCCGACCAAAAAATTAGTTGGGTCAACCCAAATCTTTTTTTTTTTTAGTCGAGTTTGGGTCGAGTTGAAGTACCGAGATAATTTTTGTCACCCTAATTTAACTTAGGTTAGCTTCTTGTTCCTTGTAAATTATATGTAACTAATACTTTTGAATGATACATTTTCTTTATATTACATCTTAAAAAAAGAATCAAACTCCACTTATAATTAACTATATTTCCTAGAAGTTCCTTGTTAAAATAATTATCTTTCACATTAATTCCTTTCATAAATTTAGTTTTCTCAAAGAGTCTTTGATTCTTATTCATTTAAAAATATTTCATCACTTCACAAGTTGGTGCATATTCGTTCATCAATAGTTTTGTACATAAAAAAATTGTCAGCATGAATTTCAAAGGGATCTAACAGTCAACAGATGAGATGATGTGGTCGACCGAGACCCACCAGGAGTAACTTAATAGTTCACTCTTATTCACCAAGCTCATACTAGCCGAGTCATCCCTCCCACCCCCCGGTCTGATGATAGAGGGTACTTTGATCGGACTTGTCGCATGACCTCTCCCACAAGATTCATTGAACAGAACAGACGGATAAAATGGACTGCCCTGGCTATTCTGCCAGCCTTAAGACAACGATCGCCGGGATCAAGCACCTGATTTGGTTTCTTCTCATTCTCCAGGTCATAACTAAAGCATAATATCCAAAATACCCCCAACTGATCCTATTTTACTAGGGGTACAGAGTCTAATTCAGTCAAGAGGACTCATTTCTGCTATTTTGCATTCTTGTTTGCTCTATTCCTTGGGTGTATCTCCCAATTAAATAGTTAAGAATTCACATTTTCCTCAAGACAAGGTTGATTAAAGAACAAAGAGTTTGATGTTTTCAGGAAGACTTTTGCTTTTTGTACCACTTAAAATCATTGTTATTCAATATTGTTTGCCACAATATTAGCCAGTACTCGTTGCTAAAATGTCGTAGCAGTGCAAATCATTACAAAGCTCTAGTAGCCACTTCAACCATTGCTGCATTATTATCATTGTGAAATCATTGCCAAATCATATTTTAGTGGATAACATTTATAAAGATTTTAAAATGAATGCAAATTATCTTGTAATGATTAAAATCTCTATCATATCACATTTTTTTAAAATTCAAACTCTTATGTATGTTGATAATTCTATTCATCTCTTATGTTTGTTGCCTCATTGTCTTGCTATTTTTTATGGTAGCCATCAAACATAATTACTTAGTGAAATCACGTGTAATAGTACTAAATGTTGCGAGTTCCAATTAATATGATCTTATGAAGATATGAAGATAAAATTAAATTCAGGATGATTGTGAAGCGTAATATTATAATGTTATGAAAATAGAGAAAATTTATGATAGGCGAGAGTTTAGATTGACCATGATATGTCTTCTTTGATAGGTGGAACTTTATTGTGTTTAGTCTAGAAATTCAATAGTTTAGAAGGTTTTTACAAAATAAGCTTACCTTTATTTGACCAGATGTTCTTCAAAGTAAGTCACAACTAGCTACTAAGTTCAGCTCAAGAGAATATGCTATGAGTTAAGAAAAAGTAGAGTATTAGTAATTGTGAAATATGTAATTACTAATGAAGGCTCTTCCACAGAAGTGACTCATTTTATTAGGAACAAAATTTTTAGCTACTTTGAGGTGTATTATAAGAATTAAATGAGAGTGAGTATAAAGTTTTTTTTTTGTTTTTTTAGTGTAATCACAATCTTAGAATTTTTATAGGTATGTAATGGTGATATAATATCTTTCTCGAAATATTGCTATGTCGAAGGAATTTAAAAATATTGGTAATAGTTAATACTTGATCTTGCTTCTTTGTAGTGATGATTTAATTATTATGTTATCATCACCATTGGGTGGTTAAAGGTTAGCTGGTTTCAACTAATTTTTTTCTAGAAGTGATTATTTTGATTATAAAAATTCTAACTCGACTTGGGTTTACTGGATGTTATGACTAACATATCTGTTCATTGATGACCCTATTATGATGGTTAGTATCTAATATTTATATTCTATGACAAAAAAAAAATGCAGAACAAAGATACCTCATTGTTCCAGTATGTTTTTAAGGTCAAACTAAAATTGGGCTTAAAAGATAAATGTTACAAGCTACAAGGAATTTTATAACATTCCCACCCTAATATCACAGCTTATTCAATGAGATAATTAGAATAAAAAATAAATACAACCTTAGTAAAGTAAGATCTTGCATCCAAAAGAGGACAGATTATGGATTGTGTATCAGATTAAAGCTTGGTGATATTGGCCCTTAAGAAAGAGGTCATATCGAGTACCTCTGGGATTGATCAAGCTCTAATAAAGCTACATCACAAATTGCATATTTCTTGGGTTGTAGCTTGAGGTGGCTCGTAAATGAGCCATTACACTTTCTAGAGGTCTCATTCTTATAGAGGAAAGAAAGGGAATCATCCTCATTTAATAAGTCACAAATAAAATAACTTTGCTAGGGAAATAAAGCAAACACAACAATGTCAAATGCAAACAAACAAAACTAATATTCACAAACAGAAGAATTAGGAAAAGAAAAAATAACATACACAGAATGAAGACTACATAACTAGATTGCTAATGGTAGTAACTATAGAGTTCTTCGCATTCCAATATTGGGACAAGCCCTCCCCTTCTAAATCCTTAAGCTTGAAGGTTGCATCATTGACTATGGTGGTGACGACGTAAGAACTCTCCTAAAGAAAGAAGTTTGTTGCATTGTAGGTCATGGCCAGCTGCTTCAAGACTTTGCAGGACCAAGCCCCCAACAGAGATAGGCGAGGCTTAACTTTTCGATTAAAGTGGTGGGCCACCCTTAGGTTGAAGAAGTAACAATGAAGTATATCACATCGCATGTTTATGAGAAGAGATTTAGATGATGCCAAAGTTTCTCCTCTTTGCTTTTCGAGCTAAAGGCCCAAACTTGAGGATTTGGGGCTCTGATATCAGCTGAGATGATGGCCACTATGCCAAAGCATAGGTTATAAGGTATCTCTTTAGTTAGAATTTTTGATGTGGTGGGGTAAGCCTAAAGAACATTGTGGCGTTCCTCAACCCAATACCCCACAAGCTTTTCAAGACGATTCTTCTGACTTTTGAGCATGGTCTGATTTGTTACTTTTATCTTCCCATTCTTTTGAGGGTATGCAATAGTAGTGTGAACCAGTTGGATGTGGAGATCTTTGTAGCATAATGTGAGCACCTTCATAAGAAAAGAATCAAGTCCTTTTTTACGATAATCTTTGTAGAGAGATCAAACAACCCATAGTGTTCTTCCAGGCAAACTGTTTAGCATTGACTTCAGTGATCTTGATGAGCCGGCTGGCTTCAACCTACATAGTGAAGTATTTGATGGCTAAAATTATGACTTCCATTGTCTGGTATCAACCAAGAATGATCCCATGATGTCCACCCCCATTGAGCGAAAGGTCAGGGGCTTAGAAGGAAGTGAGCTCCACCTGCAGTGATTGTAATTGAAAAATTTTGCACTTTCGTACAAACATGAACACAAATGATCCTAAAAATAAGTTGGAGTGTCTAGTTGCAAAAATACATAAGGAGAAGTATTCATGCTTTTCAGCAGCTGCTACAGCTAGAAGATTGTACAAATAGAACCTGACCATAAAGAAAGCAGTCATGTTTCTTAGTTGTAAGGTAATTTCTCAAGTAGCAGAAGCCATTTGTTTGACTGGAGAAAGTTTGTTCCAGAGATGATGGAAGGCTTCACATTGGCAACTCAGCTAGTGCTAAAGATTTCACTAATAATGATGATCTATTTGTCCCCATAGTGACTAAGGATGAGCATTTGTTTATGATAACCCAATTAGCAAAGAATTTTAAAAAATTATGCCCTTATAGGACACGTGAAGCTAAAAGTGGTTGGATGCACTCTGAAGTGTTTATGATATATCTTAGAATGTATCTCACATAGAGTGTAGTTAGCTTTGAATGGTGGAAGTTATTTGAGAAAAGCACTGATAAATGACTTCTTATTTAGTTTGTCCCTGATAATGATGAAGTTGGAGGCCATGTGCCATTGTTAAACTAGCACAGTAACATGAACATGCAACGTCCCATCTTGGAAGAAGGAGATAATGGAGTCCATCCAAGATGGCTCTATCAACTTGTCTACAGATAGTATCACCCAAGGGATTTGGATGCAGAAAAACGGTTTCTACTCAATGCACCATCTTTTGAAAAGATCTCCAATTTTTTAGGTTATTATCTTAGAGATGGAATCAATTTGTGTGTTATGTTTCATGAAGTATATGGATGATCTGTTGTATTTCGATTCGAGCAAGATCTTCACCAGGTTAAGATATTGTACTAGCTACAAGTTGTTGGCATCTTATTTCCTCTACTTACGAAGCAAGATTTAGTGTGGATGATCGAGTTTTGTACTTTATAGTCAATGAGGGGCTTTAACTCAATAATAAGGGCTTCAAACTCAACAATATTGTTGGTGGATGAAAATTTCAAGCCGAGTCCATACTCTAAGTTGCCTTTATTTAAGAAGATTAGAAGTATTCCAATATCATCTCTAGAGCTCCTAGATGCTCAAAGTATAAGTTTAATAAATTTGTTATTTTTATCGTTATTTTGTTTTCTGTTTTATTTTATTATTGTGCTTAATTATCTTTCAAAAATAAAAATTCAAAATTAAAAAAAAATAATATAAAATTTTAAACACTTTAGAACGATAAATCCCCATGCTAACCACTTTATACTTTTTCAGGATTATGTCAACCCATTGATGACTAATTTTCCCTTGTACTTTGAACACATAATGCCAACGGCTCAGAAAAATCACCTTATACCTTTTCAAAAGTAAGCTAATCCATTTATGGATAACATTCTCAAGAATTTTGACCACTATGTCATAAGAATTATGTTTAATGACCCAAATTCCAACAACTACAACTCAAGTTGATTAACTAACCAAAACTTCAATTGGAATAGAAATAATCCAAATTCAAAAAACTAGCAATAGTGGAGCACCCAAGCTAATCTTGTAAAATATTAGAATAACCAAGATATTGACTACCTTTAAGAAAATGCACATTTAAATGAATTGATAGTAAATTTGTTGAATCAATTATTAAGCTAAATAAGATCATTAAGTAACTTATATAATCAAATGGGGTAGTTTACTAGCCTAAAACCCTAAAGGATTTTCGAGGAAGTTGATAGCCATAACTTTGAATATGAAGATTTGGTCCCTAAAGAACAAGTCAAGCTTGATGCTTTTTTTTTTGGAAAATGACTGAGAAAGAATTTTCTATCCTTTTTAAGGCACCCTAACATTATTAGGGAGAGAGATGAAACTATAGGACCGCCCAAAGGAGTGCCCCCAAAGAAGGAGTTGGAGGATAGCCTCAAGTAAAAGAGTAATCCAATAGAGTTAGTTCCTGAGCCTGAAAAACCTAGGGAGAATCTAACCCAATATCCAGGGAACCACTTATTACAACTTGTTAGGAAAACACTGTTATGAAAAAAGAGGAATTAATTGGGGGAATTATGGATTTAGAAAATCTTCATAACAATGATAATCTGAAATAAAACTCTTACATACACTCTAGAAGACTACTAATAAACTGAGAGAGTAAAGTTGCAAGAAATACTAGAAATTGAGAATTTAAATAAAAAAATCCAAGACAAATAAAATTTTGTGATTGATCGAGAATTACCAAATTAAAATTTTGATCATAAAGGAATATTTTTAGGTCAAGCTAAGGACGTTAAACTAAATATTGTCATGAGAGGCAACTCAAGCGTTAACTTAAATTTTGAGCAAGTTTTCTTTTTTGCTATATGCTTTGAAATTTATTTTGAAATTTGATTTGAAATTGACTTAAATTTTTTATTTAAATTTATTCTGAATATTTGTTTGCTCCTCTACATATGCAAGAGTCATATGAGTTTATGAAATTCTTACTCAAGTTTATTCGTTTATATTAGTGATCCTCATGTGATCATCAGTTGTGTTGAATTGTATGTCATCAATTCCCTATTATTACATGCTATGTTCTTGTCATTTCCTGTATTTTTTCTTGTGGCAAGCATAGGATAGAAAGTAAGTTTGGGGAGGGAGTGACATATGTTTACCTGCCTTGAAGTGATTCTCCTAATTGAACTAATGATTATAATTTAAGGTTAGGGACTCCTGTGTGGAACCTTAATAATCTAATGAGATTATATAATGACCCTATTTGAACCGTGAATACCCATTAAAGAGAGGATTGAAATTATGTTCTAATAATTGAGTCTTACACTTTAACAACTTTCAAAAGAGGATTGAAATTATGTTCTAATAATTGAGTCTTACACTTTAACAACTTTCAAATGAATCATAATTTTCCTTAAAATAATTAAAAATGTTTATTTAAATTATTTTTAGTCAATCAAAGATACCTTTAGTCTTTTAATATTCAATCAAACTAATGTATTTGAGTCTTGAGTTTTGAATGAATTATAATATTTTGGAAGTCACATTAAGAAGAGTTTGAGAATTATCATTTTGGGGTAATTAAAATTTTAAAAATTTTAAAATATATATGCTCCATCAGATATAGCAATTCTCAATGAAATTGAAAAATAAAAAGAAAATAAAAGGTAAAGAAGTGGGTAAGTCCCGATTTTAATGAAAAAATAAAATAAATGGCCAAACACTCTTAGTAGAAACTTGAGATGAGCATAAAAACAAATTGTGTCTTAGTCATCTCATAAGTATTAAGACTTGAAAACTTCTTAATTAAGTTCTTAAGCTATTATATTCAGGAAAGTGGTTAAGAGATGTTAGGTTAGTTTTTTGAATCTTAATCAATTTAAAAATATCTTTGGGAGATAAAAATATTTCTATTACACTATATTAAGTTTTTTTAGATTGTCTTAGATTTAAGAAGGGAATTAAGGAAAAGGTGAAGTTATTAGAACATAATGAAAATCCTACCCTGAAATAAGATTTGCATATCTTTTATAACACTTATATAATCTAGTTAAAGAATCAAGAAGCCACAGGAGAACTACAAATATCATTTTAATCTTTGCCTAGATATGAGATTACCTGAGGGCATGTAACAGGTAAATTTGTTTAATCCTTGAATTTGACCAATGACTTGGTGACTTATGTTTTTTCTTCTGTGCATGTTTCCTCATAGTGGTAGCTTTATCAGTGCAGCTTGTTTATTCTGCACAAATCAACCTATATACTTATGTCGAACCAGTTTTTTGATCCCTTTCTTTAGTTTTTTACATGTTTTAGTAGTGTGAACATGACTTTGATGGAAGTGAAAATATTGATTCATATTCGTCGAGTTAGATTTCACGAGGCAAGGCCACTTAACAGTATCTTCATCTCTGATAGCCATAAGAATGTCAACACAAGACATGTTGAGATATCTATACTCCTTCTCAGGTCGAGACTTTCGTCAATGGTTTGCAAGCCGAGGAGGAAGGTCATGATTCCCTTACTGCTTGGAATTTCTCAGGTATGATGTTTGATTGGAGTCCTTACTGTTACTCTTGCACTTGCCCCCCAATCACTCAAACTGCACTTTATATGCATTGATGACTTCTTCTGCAGTGATATAAGCCTTAACATTGATGTAGGAGCAGAATGTCTTCTGCATTAATAAAGATTAGAAAGGTTCTAGGCAAAGCCCTTCAAGAAATACTCCTCTCAACAATTTAGGATCCACCTCCGAGATCTGGTGAGCTTCTGTAGAGAACCTTCAAAAGTAGTAATTTTGCTACTCTCTCATTCCAAAAATTTCTCGAGAGGTAGGATGAAACTTTGATGATTCTCCAGTTTGTGATGAACAGCTCCACGAACAATTTGGCAATCTCATTGAAGGAATTGATAATACCTCTTGAAAGATTATAGAACCAAGCACAAGCTTAACAATTGAGAGTAGGCGAAAATATAGGACATAATAGCATATTAGAGGCACAATGAGTGTGCATGATGGTTCGGTAGTGGTCACGTAAGCGTAGGGCTCAGCCACATTTCCATAGGATTTAATGTATTAAATCTTGAAACACACTTGAATAAGGTGTTTGAGGACTTCCTAAACTATGAGAGATGATTCTTGAAAGTTACAACGAGCAAGAAAGCAATCCCTGTCCCCATAGAAGAAACTTTTCAGACGAGACACCGTAGCTCGTCACAGATGACATCATCAGGAGCAACAATAGGGTGTGGTAGCGCATGGTGAGCTGCATGAGATAGATGAGTGGAACAAGCAGTATCAAGGAGGTTAGTATCCCAAGTTGCATGTGAGAAGGGTTCCATCATGGGGAGAGGGCATGGTGCGAGTATGCTTAAATGGGGCATTTTTTTTGCTGCAGAAATGGTGTAAAATAAGTTTAATCCAACTTTGTGAGGAACAACAGTTAGCGATCCACATAGGAACTTATGAATCTTCAATTGAGACTCCTCCATCTTGTGTACTCAGGCTTACAGAGAATGAACTGAGGCATCTTTGCCAGTAAGGTAAAGCTTTCCAGGGTGGGAAGATGCCAAGTTTGAATTCACTTAGCTTTGTGACTCTTTTGAAATGATTGTTGCTCAATTGGAATGCTCTGTTGTTGTGAGTATTGTGTTTTGTCACTATGCAGCAAGTCTCACAAGTACCTCAGTGGTGAGATTACATTTTTCCCACAGATGACGCCAAACCGATGCATACTAGAAAATTCACAATGATAAAGTAATCAATAATCATCTCAGTAACATACAAAAATCTGACGCACACACAAATAAATGAAAATAACTAGTTGAGGCACTAAAAATTTTTACATGGAAAATCTAGTAAGGATAAAAATCATGGAGTCTTGCTCAATTGAGATGTTGAACTATGAGTTGGTGATTACAAGTATAACCCTTTATCCAACAAATGAGAAAGAGTTACATAGTTTCTCGAGTTATAACGTTGATGCGCAGAACTCGTTGCCCCTCAATAAGAATTTTTCATAGTGGGGAGTAATTGCAAGAGCTTCAGTACACCATATTTGAAGTCGACTTGACATTCGAGATAATTCACTCCTTAGTACGTTGCTACGTGATTCCCCAATGTCAGTTGAGTGCTTCACATGGTGTTTTGTCGTAAGGAGCGGACGTCGGCTGATGATGAATTGTGGCAATCAGCGAGCGATGGTCAACAGTGTGCGACGACTGCAGAAGTTGGAAGTGTTTGTCGGATTGTTGGTCCAAAATACCAAACTTCAGCGCCCTCTTCTTCAAACTCTGGTCTTCCTTTGGTTTCTGTTTTAGCCTTCTCTCAAGATGTATATAATCCAGATTGCAAATAAGAAAAAAATCCATAGCACTTTGATCAAATAGATTGGGGAGATAACCTTGATTAGACTGCGTTCTATGGGCATTTAATAGTCGTAATGATGTAGAACATTTGTCTTGTCAACTTGCTTGATTTGACTATAAGCATGCTATATTCAAAATTCATTTGACATTTCAATTATTCACTGAAAGCATCCAAAAGCGGTTTATCAACTTAATCTAATTTTTATTTTTAAACTCCTATTGGACCAATTTTGGTATCATTGGGTTCGTCTCGTTCCGATCAGTTCGACTATAAGTTTACTGAAATCAGTGTTCTTAATGATTTTTAATCAAAGTTTAAACTTTTATTGTTAAAAAACTTCTCTCAAGATTCGTGTCATACATCAATACTCATGTCGGATGATGAATGCTTGAAGACGACGTATCAAAACTAATAAACATTCTGGGTTAAAAGATTAATTCGAGTAATACACATCGAATATAAGTTAATTTAAACACAAAATCACCCCATGAGACAAATTGATAAAATTAATATCAAGACATTAGAAATGAAAAAAAAAAGGGGTAGATCTAAAACTAGAAACATTGAATTTATGCAAAATAATTTATAAATAATTGATTCAACACCTCACATAACATTCAACATAAGCAAATTGAAAATCTAAACTCATAATATCTAACCAAAATAATAGAGATAAGACCAATGGTGGTGATATTATATCATGATATCTGACAGACAGCAACAACAATTATATCTATATTTGCATTGAACATACACTCTGCATCTTCCTAATAAATAATTTATTCATTTCGATCACTATAAAAGCTATATATATATATATATATATATATTTATTTATATATAGTGTTGCTTTCCCTAAATAATTGAGTGATTGACTCCATATAACAATTGGTCCAATGAAAAATAAAGGCTTGGAACAAAAGGCCGGCAAATCAAATCAAGTTGGTGATGGATTGCTTAGCCAGCCAGCCGGCCGGCCGGCCGGCCGCCGTCACAGGGCGGTCATTTGGCCATAAGGCCAACGTCATTTCCATTATTTAATAATATATCTCTAATAAATTAATGTATTACAGGACGAACCTCGGTCATCTTCTTCGTTCCTTCCTTCGTCCCGTTTTCCTCGAAGCCTTCCGCCGGGAGCATTTATTTGAGTAGAGAATTATATATTTATTTTATTTCTTTTGAATATTTGTTTTGCCGAGTGAGGAAAAATAAAAATGTATTCGTTTTTAATAATTGATTAAAAAATTAAAGTTTATTGGGGAAAATTCATAAAAATATAGACATTTTTAAAAATTAAAATAATTTTTTTTAGACGATATAAAATTGATGATAGAAATTATTTTTCTTTAAATTTAAGAAAAAAATAAACTAAATAATGTTATAATATATTTAAAGAAGCTTCAAATATGTTTGAATATTTACTCATAAATAAAATTGAAGAATTCGTGTAATTCATTTTAATTTATTGATTAAGGGTTTAAGCTCTCAGTCCTGATGCAAAACTGCATCATGACTCCAATCGCAATGCACCACGAGTACGGTCCGATTCTGTCATGCGTTAAACTAAGTTTTTTGTATTCAATGTAAACAGACAGTACACGTAGTGCATTGTGATTGAAGTATATTTTCAAACCAACGGAATCGAGAGAATAAACTCACTCAAAGATTTCAATAAGTTTAAAAGCTTTTAAAATTCATTTGGTTTAATGACTATAATAATAAAATAATAAATCATTATAAAAATAATTAAAAATTAGTCATTTTCTTATATTATTATTATTTATTTCTTTAATTGTCTAAAACGGGCCCGTTTCCACAATGATTTGAGTTTTAAAAGGTAACGAGTCACTCTCACATGCCGCAAGTGGATGCATTTTTCGCGTATTCGGCGAGATTAGCTTAGCTTTTCTCACTGGGCAGCATCGGAGAAGCCGCCACGTGGCCGGCGACCGCCGGAGTTGGCGCACCGAAAACCAAGACTTCAGTCGGCTCTTTCCCGAAATGATTCCATTTTTCTATTATCCAAATATTAATTATTTATTATTTTCTTATTTATTTTTTGAATAATATTGAGGGGGTTTTTTTTTTAATATTTTCATTAATACTTTTAAAAAAATATGCTGGGAAGGCATCGGAGCGCGTGTGATGGTGATTTGGACCAATGGAATGGTTACACGTGGAGAGTCACAAGCGCTGATTTGCCGCTGCAGCGCTCTATTTCTTTTCGGGAATGGGGAAGACGCGATGGCATCTGTTCATCCCTTTGGGAATGGAATTGGCTCCCTAGAGATGGATGGCTTTTTTTTTTTTTTTTTTTTCTTATTTTAATTTCATTTTAATATATTTTTAAATAAAAAACACCATTTAAAATCGAAATTATAACTAATTTTATAATTTTATCAGAAAAAAAAATTACATCAGAAATATTAAACTAATTCTCGAGATAATTTGACGTTAAAACTTCGTCTAACCGTCTGGTATGCAGGTTTTTAAAAATGTTGCATGTTGCGTTTGATTTTTTTTACACTAAACGCAGACTGTGTTTCAGTACAAGCTGACCCAAACAGACCCTTAGTGATGAAAGGTTATAAGTGCTCATAAAACCGACCGGCCGACATCCAATCAAAAAAGCTAAGCGGCTCCTACTTGGATGGCCAGCTCGAATTCTTGCTGACCAGAAGGACCAGTCACATTAAAGAATGTCAAAATCAGTTACAAATATGAAAACAAATCACGACATAGGATGAAGTAGTTTTGGACATTCAACCTACAATTAAATGCTCAATACCTTTAGATTTCTCTTTTAATACTCCTACATGTTTCCTCGAAAAAACAATGATTTTGATCTTAAGGTTTTGCCTCATATGTTTCCTCGAAAGAAGCATTGTAGGCATTACATAGAGATAAGGTTTGAAGTATTTCTTCTGTCATTGAAGAAAAAAGTAAACACATCACAATACAGAATTAATTTGAATAAAATGAACTTGTCGTTGGTCTGTTCAGCTCAAATTGAACATTCATCAATTTTTAGTTGACGCGTGTGAATATGAATATCATTAATGAAATATTTAAATAGACATCAAGTCCATTTGGAAGATTTAAAGATGTTTGAATGAGATCATGACTCTACAAGTTTCTCTTAGTAAAATATTTCACAATGACAATTTATGAATTAACATGGGCTAAATTGAAAAGGCATTTAATCTCATATTAGGAAGGTATATGTCATTCCATAATTTATTATAGTTGTTTAGCTTAAGTTTTAACATATGATCATTAGATAGCAAACTATCTCATTTATTAAGTCATATGCTAATATAAATGTCTAATACATGTATGAAAAAACCTTTTAGATTATTTAACATACATTTCACTAATTATATTAACTGTGGTACAATAACTTTTGTATTATATATAAGGGTGTAAACGAGCCGAACACGAGCTAGCCCAGGCTCAGCTCGTGTTCGGCTCGTTTATATTTCGAGCTCAAAATGTGTGTTCGTGTTCGGCTCATTTGCTTAGCGAGCCGAACACGAGTTGTTCATGAACAAAGAATCGTTTTGACAACTCTAATCACGTAGCAATAAGATGTTAAGGTTTGTGGCAATATTTAAAACATCATTAGAATCTAATTTAGTAATTTTTAGTTTATTTCCTTAATTAAGATTTTTAATTGATTATAAATTTTTGTTGCCTTATATATATATATATAAAGATGGAGATGGATATATATATATATATATATAATTGATTAGGTGTATTTCAAGCCAAAATGGGCCGAACACGAACCAACAAATATTTGTTCACTTTGTTCGTGTTCGGCTCGTCAACTTGGCGAACAAGCCGAACACGAGATTCTTAACGAGTCAAACACGAGCTGTTCGCGAACAACGAGCCATTTTGACAGCCCTAATTATATAGTTTTTTTTTTAGGAAAAAAATTAAAATGTGGGTAATTTATTCACTAGTCCTATTTTGTATGAATAATAACATGCTAGTATCATTTAGCTTTTCGGAGTTGTTTGGTGCTATTATATACTTGGTTATTTTTATGTTTTGATCTCAATAGCATTTTGCTTATTATTATTATTCAAATTATGCATGGAATATATAATAGGCAGTAAATATTCATGAAATATAAACTCTAGCTTTATACTTCAACATATTTAAAGTTACAAAACTAATTTTACATAAATAATTCATTATACTAGTTTTAAGCAATCAACACACACACACACAATGATAAATAACTGGCAAGGTTAAGAGTAAGGTAAGCTTAAAAAAGTTAACACATCTCAACACCCAAATCATTGAATTACATAATGTAAATATAGACAAATGAAAGTCATAACCCATATGCTAATCATCCATGCTTAAATTGTTTGGTTTAATGATTCCATTGTTAATGTGTTAAATTTTAGAGCTTGCTTTACTATTAACTTGGCCACACTATAGGAATTCAGGCTATTTTTAATAGTTGAAGGCCATTAGTAGAAATATTGTTGGCATCATTTTTGGACGTTGAGCCTATGGGCTGATATTCCACTTTTTCAAAGTACTCATGTGTCACCTCCCAAAAGAGCTCTTATGGGTGGTGGGCAGCTCATGACTTAAACACTGTTTTTCGGCCCTACACCTAGCCAATGTGAGACTATTTGTCCGTGACATTCTTCACACCTAATCACGTGACACCCTCATCACGAATCGGCTTCACCGAGGGTCCCACTGGACCATGGAGAGTCCACACACCTGACAGGCAATAATCTGCTCTGATACCACTTGTCACCTCCCAAAAGAGCTCTTGTGGGTGGTGGGCAGCTCAGAACTTAAATACTGTTTTTCGGCCCTACACCTAGCCAATGTGGGACTATTTGTCCGTGACACATGACTCGCAATCATCCAGTCGCGTGACCCAGAATGTGTCGTATATCAATATGGATATTTTGGCTCCAACAAACCCACACCCAAGTTTTGGCAAGCCCATATAGGCCAACACACCTGCGCCAGCACAGGCTAGTTCTTTGCTGGAAAACAGAGAGCACGACACACTCACAAATAAGTTTTTTCATGGTCATGCCTGCCTTACGTCTGACGCACCTACACCAAACCCTTGTTAGTTCTGCATTGGCAAACAAAGAGTACGACACACCGTTGTCAGATGTCGGGCTCACCCACTCGACTTGTAGGGGCGCAAGTATACGTCACATATGAACAGTAGATTAAATGCAATTGGCCAAAATTCTATTTAGGTGCTAGTGTCAATAAATGAAATGATTTAACAATCATATGACAAGCCTTCACACTATGGGTACTACGCAAGTATACGTCACAAATGAACAGTAGATTACTTTATGACAATTTTTAATATAACCGACACATTTCACAATAATTTTTAAGCACTTAATAACCAACAAGCATATGTCGTCGGCTATTTACAAACCAACCATTTGGCTAAACATTCACCGACAAGCATTTTTAGTAATTGATGGTCAATGCAAATGGTATTAATGTTAATAACCAACGGATTGAAGCCGTTTGCAAGCCCTCAAAATGAATTCTTTATACCTCCAAAATTCGTTTCACCCCCAAACTTGCCTTAATCTCGATCCCCCTCAGTTACTCCCTCTTTCTCGTGCCCTAACCCTCCCTTTCCCTCTCCCAGCGACTCCAGCTCCCCAGCGACTGCAGCTCTGGTAACCCTAACTCCGGTGACTGACCCCAGCTCCATTGCTCCGACAATAAGCCCGAAGCTCTAAGGTATGGTTTATAATGATGTATAAGGGGATGTTATTAGTAGAATTTGGTTTGGTTGGTTGATATGGAGGAATGTTTTGGGTACATTGTGTGATAAAAAAAGTACCACTAAGACTGAAAGTAAAGTTTTATAAGATGGTCTATGGCACAGAATGTTGGCCTTTAAAAGAGAAGCATAATTAAGCTAAGTGTTGCCGCAATGAAAATGCTCAGGTGGATGAGTAGCTTTACACTTAGAGGTAAAATGTGAAATGAATATAGGCGTGAAAGGCTTAGTGTAGCTCCTGTGGAAGACAAAATTAGAAAGAGTCATCTTATATGATTTGGTCACATTAAACATCAATCATCTGTGATCAGGTTAGGAGAGTAGATGTTTAAAATTCAATTTATGTTAAGAGAGGCTGAGGTAGATCGCCTACAATGGCTTGGGTATATTGTATAAAAAATGAACTTAATTTATTAGAATTAAATGAAAATATGACACTTAATAGGACACAATAGAGAAAAAGGAACCATATAGTCGACCCCACTTAGTGGGTTTAGGGCTTGTTGTTGTTGGTGGTGAGACATGCAATGCTCTATAGCCTAGAATGTTGGCTTTTAAAAGAGAAGCACAAAATTAAATTAAGTTTTACCGCGATTAGAATGTTCGGGTGGATGAGTGGCTTTACACTTAGAGATAAAATGTGAAATGAATATGTTTGTGATAGGGTTAGTGGAGCTCCTGTGAGGGGCAAAATTAGAGAGAGCCATCCTAGCTAGTTTTGTCACATTAAACGTCGACTATATGATGACCCAGTTAGGACAGTAGATATTTTAGATTCGATTTATGTTAAAAAAGACAGAGGTAGACCTCTTATAATGACTTGGGTATATTGTACAAAAAATGAACTTAATTTATTAGAATTAAATGAAATATGACACTCAATAAGACGCAATGGAGAAAAAGGATTCATGCAGTCGAACCCACTTAGTGGATTAAAGTATTGTTGTAGTTGGTGGTTAGACATGCAATGTTCTATGGCACAGAATGCTGACATTTAAAAAAAAACATAACATTAGGTTAAATTTTGCCGCAATGAGAATGCTTAGATGGATGAGATGCTTCACACTTAGAGATAAAATGTGAAATAAACATATCCAAGAAAGGATTAGTGTAGCTCATGTGGTGGACAAAAATTAGATAGAGTTGTCCTAGATGGTTTGGTCACATTAAATGTCGACCATCTGATGATCTGATTAGGAGAGTAGATGTTTTAGATTTGATTTATGTGAAGAAAGGCAAAAATAGACCACCTATAAATACTTGGGCATATTGTATAAATAATAATCTTAATTTATGAGAATAAAATGAAAATATGGCACTTAATAGGACGCAATAAAGGAAAAGGATTCATGTAGCCCACTTAGTGGGTTAAAGGCTTGTTTTAGTTGGTGGTGAGACCTGTAATTCTCTATGGCATAGAATGTTAGCTTCTAAAAGAGAAGCATAAAATTATGTTAGGTATTGCAGAGATGAGAATGCTCTGGCGGATGAGTGGCTTTACACCACAACGGAAAATGTGAAATGAATTTATCTGTGAAAGGGTTAGTGTAGCTCCTGTGGCAGACAAAATTAAAGAGAGTTTTCTTAGATGGTTTGGTCACATTAAACTTCGACCATCTAATTATCTGGCTAAGAGAGTAGGTGTTTTAAAATTGATTTATGTTAAGAAAGGTAGAGGTAGACCACCAACAAAGACTTGGGCATATTGTATAAAATGATCTTACTTTATTAGAATTAAATGAAAATATGACACTCAATAAAACACAATGGAGAAAAAGGATTCATGTAGCCGACCCCACTTAGTGGGTTAAAGGCTTGTACTTGTTGGTGGTGAGAACTGCAATGCTCTATGGCACAAAATGTTGGTCTTTAAAAGAGAAGCATAAAATTAAGTTAAGTGTTGTCATGATTAGAATGCTCAGGTGAATGAGTGACTTTACACTTAAAGATAAAATGTGAAATGAATGTATCTGTGAATATGTTAATGCAGCCCCTGTGGCGGACAAAGATGAGAGACTCATCCTAGTTGTTTTGGTCACATTAAACGTCGACCATCTGATGAACCCGCTAAGAGAGTAGATGTTTTAGATTCGATTTATGTTAAGAAAGGAAAAGGTAAACCACATACAAAGACTTGGGCAGATTGTAAAAAAATGATCTTAATTTATTAGAATTAAATGAAAATATGACACTCAACATTTTCTCTGGATTTACTTATTAACATACCAAACAGATTTCAGGATTTAACTCCTTCAAGATTTCGTACTTTCAATTTCAATAATTTGTAGATTGCACTTTATAACTTTTTCTTCTGTTTACTGCGTTCTATTTTTTTCAATTTCAAGTTTGCAAATTGTTCTCATCCAATTTAGTGTTACTTTTTTTTTTTATTGCATATTATTGCACTTTCATATTTAATAATATATAGATGTACTAATTAAATTTACTTTTCTGCTTGTAAACGACTTCTAGAGGAAGGGAAGGTATGCCCCCCATCAAGGGAAATGTTGGCTTATGGAAGTCTGTAAGTCGATGAGGCCTTGGACGTGGTGGTATAGAAAGCACCACATCGGCACCACCTCAAGTCCCTACTACCACACCAATTCCTCCACCAATCACGACCTCGCACTACTACCACCACTAGCCATCACACTGCCACCGCCACCGGCAATTACACCACTACTGCCAACACTCGTGGCAACAACACCACCACAACCACCAGCCGTGACCACGACACTACCAGCACCTTCAACGTCAGCTAATATTGATGTGTCGTTGAGTTCAAGCAGCACGAGCAGTCATTATCAGCTCAGGGCAGTGGGGAACACGTAAGTTTTAATTTATGCCCAAATTACTTCCTTGTTATTTTTATTTAAAAGAGAACTAATTACGTATTATTTTCAGATTTAATGCCCCCTACACTAGTCATCCATTCCATAAGAGATACAATTTGGAACAAGTATATTAGGTACAGGTTTTCGATGACTTATTGACAGTTTTACGAGGGTTTAACAAACAAACAAAAATTTTCTGACGATCTATTGAACAAGCGAAGTCTGGATAAAGTGCTTCTCTTTTGCTATAGATAGAGTCGTCTTTAAATTCCCACGGTTAACCGATCGGGCGACAATTTATCGACAGAACCACAACACTTTTTTGACTAAAATGCAACACTTTTCCTACGGACGTTTACATCGTTTATATAACCGATGATCAAGCTATGGTTAAATATAGCTTATTTTTAAATTTATAGCAATGGTTATGGTTCATCAATTAATCGCCGGTTAATGTATTATCTTGATGGAGGAAGGGTAAGGAGGATTTGGATGGACGTACGCAAGTTGAACCATCCTAATTAGTAGTTGATCTTAGGAAGGTCAACCCTTATTAATTATGTCGATAGTAACCATCGAGCCATTCCGTAGAGTTCAAATGATTTTATTTTGAGTTTTTCTTATGTGATATGTAACTTTCAATAATAGAGAAAAATTAAGTATAATCTTAATGGAAATATTCAACTCACATATAGAAAAAAGTGATAAGTGAGATTTAGATTTCATGTGAAAAACTAAAAGGTGAAATTAAGTGGTTCAGCTTCCTTAAAATAGTTCACTATACAATTATAGTTTAGAGTTTCACTCTTCTCTTAAACTAGAAAAGACGATGGCGCAAAGCCTGTATTATTATTGTACTAACAATACCATTAAAAGACAATAGTTAGACAACAACAGCTTCGAAGTATTAGAAATGTAACAACAATTTAGGCGTAATAATCAAACAACTCTATACAAATAATAGCAGTTGTCGATCATTCAT
Source organism: Phalaenopsis aphrodite (assembly GCA_003013225.1). Taxonomy (NCBI): domain Eukaryota; kingdom Viridiplantae; phylum Streptophyta; class Magnoliopsida; order Asparagales; family Orchidaceae; genus Phalaenopsis; species Phalaenopsis aphrodite. The sequence continues at coordinate 1,819,022 of NEWO01000049.1, forward strand.
CCATCAATCGAGTTACTTACTAATCTTAGAAGTAAATGATTTTATGCCCGTCGAGTTCCACTTATCGAAACATTAGTTAGTACTTCAAATCATTGAGTTATGAGTCAAGTGTTTTATATGAATCACTTTTAGGATCATTAAATTTGCATTATTGAGATACTATAAATGAATTAATGAGTGAGTTTGGGTAAGAATGAAGGGAGAAGATAGAAGAAATATTATATGAAGTGGCAAGGCCTCTATTTGCTTAGAGACCCACCATTGAAATTTTTTATTTATTATCTTCTATATAGATTGTATGTATAATATAAAAATATGATGGGGTTGAGAAACGCTGCCCATTTATTGATGGCGAAGCTCATCCCTCTACTCCCTTTTTCTTCCCTCGTCCTTTCTTTCTGATTAGCTCTCGGTGCGTAGTCTAGGGTTTTTACCTTTCCGATCCTTTCTCTGATCTTTTGTTCCATCCCTCGGTGGCTATTTTGGGTGGTTGTTTTTGAAGATCGAGCCCTTACGAGAGTCACATCTAGGCTTCGCGGAAGCTGAAACCGGCGAGACCTTGCGCTCCACTCAAATCTTGACCCGTTTCCCCAAAATGGCACCTGCTATGAAGAGGGAGTTCATGGAGAGCGTTGGAGGGAGGAGTGTTGGTGGGTATGCTCCGGCGCCGCCTGGTATGGTGGCGATCGGGAGAGGGAGTTTGATGGGGTTGGAGGAGGAGGTGGATGGTGGCATGGATGAGTTTCTTGCTGAGCTTGGGTACAAGGTGAGGTCCTCTGATATGGCGGACGTGGCGCAGAAGCTGGAGCAGCTGGATATGGCGATAGGAGGCAGCGCGGCGCAGGAAGATGCGCTGCATAATCACTTTGCTTCTGATACTGTGCACTATAACCCCTCCGATCTGTCGAACTGGCTGGAAAGCATGCTCTCGGAGCTCAGCGCGCCGCCTCTACCGCTTCCGCCGGCGATGCATCCTAATTCTAGCGGCTACAACCTGCCGCAAGCGCCGGCGTCTGCTCACTCCTCGACGGCCTTCTTCGACCCCGCTGATGCGCTCACCACCACCGAGTCCTCCACCGTTACTTCCGTAGATTTCCCTGCCCCGTCGGGTCCCGTTGTCCACCCTGACTTCACCGCTAGGCAGAGCAGCGTTGGAGGGAACCGCGTCGTGTACGGATCGGAGCCCCAGATGGAGAGTGGAGCTCGAGATCGCAAGCGTATGAAAACCTCGTCGTCTTCTTCTTCTTCCAGAGGAGGATCTGGCGGTGGTGTGATCGTGCAAACTTCTCCAACGATTGGGTCTTTGCTGGCCCCTGCATCCGCTACCGAGGTATCTTCTGCGGTGCCCGTGGTCATGGTGGACACACAGGAGGTCGGGATCCGTCTAGTCCATGCACTTATGGCCTGTGCTGAGGCGGTTCACCAGGAGAATTACAAAGTGGCCGACGTGCTCGTTAGGCAGATCTCAGTGCTCGCCTCTTCTCAGGGCGGTGCGATGCGTAAGGTTGCCGGCTACTTCGCCGAAGCTCTCGCCCGCAAAATTTATCGTCTCCACCCACAGCAGGACTGCTCTCTGGATTCCGCTTTCTCCGATATCCTTCAGATGCACTTCTACGAAAGCTGTCCCTACCTGAAGTTCGCCCACTTCACCGCCAATCAAGCCATCCTCGAAGCCTTCGCCGGCTGTCGGCGCGTTCATGTCATCGACTTCAGCATGAAACAGGGGATGCAGTGGCCGGCACTGATGCAGGCTCTCGCACTCCGACCTGGCGGCCCCCCATCCTTCCGCCTTACTGGAATCGGTCCACCCCAACCAGACAACACCGACGCTCTTCAACAAGTCGGTTGGAAGCTAGCCCAGTTCGCGGATACCATCCACGTTGACTTCGATTACCGCGGCTTCGTCGCTAAAAGTCTCGCTGATCTCGAGCCCTACATGCTCGAAACCCTCTCACCAGCAAGCGACGGATCCGGCGAGCCGGAAGTCGTGGCGATCAACTCCGTATTTGAGCTGCACCGCCTCCTAGCCAGACCCGGGGCTCTGGAAAAAGTTCTTTCCACCGTTCGCGCGGTTAAACCGCGCATCGTAACCGTGATAGAGCAGGAAGCAAACCACAACGCTGGTCCGTTCATGGAGCGATTCACCGAAGCACTCCACTACTATTCAACGATGTTCGATTCACTAGAAGGCGGCGTCAGCGTCGGCGAAGGCCAGCAGGACCAGTTGATGTCCGAGGTCTACCTCGGCCGGCAAATCTGCAACGTTGTGGCTTGCGAAGGGTCGGAGAGAACAGAGCGTCACGAGACGCTCAATCAATGGAGGACAAGAATGGGTGGTGCCGGTTTCGAACCCGTACATCTTGGCTCCAACGCCTTCAAGCAAGCAAGCATGCTCCTCGCACTCTTCGCCGGCGGAGATGGCTACCGAGTCGAGGAGAAGGAAGGCTGCCTCACCCTCGGCTGGCACACGCGCCCATTAATCGCCACCTCTGCTTGGCGGGTCGCCGGAGCCGCCGATTCCATCTCTGCTTCCGCGGCCACTGATGCGCGCTAATGTTAACGCGCGGCGAGATCTCTTTTTTTTCCCTCTAGCTATTCTCAGCCGTCGGATGAGAGATCCCGGTTCGGCCCGGCTCAGTGGGCCGGCTCACGGTCATCACGTTTTGGGGTTCTCGATTAAACCGGAAGGACGGGTTGAATCGTTGCTAAACCTTCCCATGTTGCCGTGGGTCCCACCCCCGGATCCGAACCCTTTTTTTATTTTAAATTTAATGATCGTACGTCTAGCGTCTAAGCATCTCCTTTTGTGGTGTGTATCTAATTTTCCCTTCTGTCCATATGTAATATAATAAACCCCGAAAGGGGATTCTTTTATCCCTCTTAATCTTATGCTGCAATTCTCAAAAAATAAATAAAATAAAATAAAATAAAATAAAACATTTTATTATTATTTTTTTTATTTTAATAATTTATATATTATGATGAACAATTAATGTTTTCAATAATATGAATATATAAATGGAAAAAAGTGGTGGGCCTGGAAGGAGGGGTGATTGGCGGAGTTGTCCGGATCAGATGCCTGCAAGGTGTGGTGAGGTTTGTTGGGCCCATGAAGGACGGAGGGGAACAGCGTGGGCCACCACTACATGGGCCGCCCTCATGGGGAACCAATAGGCCTACACCGCTTGCGCATTATCCTCACATGCGCTTCACACGTGTAAAACTAGGCCTCCCATGTGCCGCTTCGTGCGTGTGGGAAACGGAGCAATTATTTGAGTTTAATTTGTTTAATTGTGATAATTTGCGATGAAGTAAAGAATGATGGCATGCGTCACGCGGTGTGATCTAATTGTAGTTTATTAGCTTCTCACGGGTTTGAATCCTCATCAATTATCATAATAATATTTATTATAAACATACTAAATTTCAATTTTTTTATGAACAAATTCGAAAAATTGTTGCACCAGGACTCCGCATGTAGAGTTACATACTGAATCCAATAAAATCACACCACGTTGAGGTAAAGAAAAAAAATTGATCTCGTAACATATGAAACTATTCCCCCGGTGTTATTCAAGTGTTAGTGTATATTATTCATGTGTTATTGTACTCTGAGAAATTTTTCAGTAAAATAATAACACAATAACACATCAATAACACTTGAATAGTACACAATTACACCTGAATAACACGGTATAAATATTCTCTTGTATTGCATGACAACTTATTTTTTTTACTGTCACCGCTACGTGACGTGATTTCATTACTGTAACATGGATGGATGACAGGGTCCAAATCCGAAAGAGTGTTCTAATAATTATATATTTTTGTGACATATTGTAGGTGTGGTTTTATAATATCAAAAATTATAGAATGTAATATGTAAAAAAATCTTGAAGGCCATAAAGCTAATTGCGAAGAATTTATAACTTGCACGTCTAATATTAGTCCTCGAAATGTAATGGTCAAAAATACATGATGACATATTCTGTTGAAAAACTAGGGTTTGTTTAATGGAGCCGGCCGCCTTTTTCTATTTTTTTAGCTAACCTGGACAGCGTAGTTGTTAATAAACTATTAGGGATAAGCATGAAGCTTTATTTGTTAAGCAACGGGTCCTTTTCTATCCTTTATCCTTCCAATTTCCTTCATTTTCAAATTACACTTAATTTATTTCTCTATTTAATTAACAAAACAATTCAAATTTTTTAAATCCTTTTTTTTTAATTTAATTTTTATAATTTACAGTTGGAGATAATTACGTGCAGATCATCTGAAAAAGTTTGATATTTACAAATTATACATAAAAGTGATTTTTCTAAAAAAAAAATTATTGAGAATTTGATAAAAAATGAAATGTATGGTTATGCTTAAAAGTGAGAATTTGAAAAAATGGATGAAAGTGTTAAGTATGACTCATATACCATAAATGAGACAGATGTTGGGGCGGAGCGGAGCCGACGAGCGGAATGATCTCTCTAATCGGGGGAGTTTCATTATGTGGGTTAGGGGTGCGGGGGGAACACCCCGCGGTTCGGTACAGAGTAATTTAAGTAATTACATATTGTACTATATGGTTATATATATGTCATGTTTGTAACCCTAGATGAGTTGAATCTTGTATTATGTACTCTTTTATGAATATTGAAAATAAAATCGATGTTCTGCTCCCGAGAATGTAGGCATATTTGCCGAACCTCGTAATATTATGTGTGTTCTTCTGGATTTATGCCGATTACTAGTTTTTCTTCGCCTTAAATTTTTCAACAAAAAGGGATTGATTGATTTCTAAAGAGCAATTAGTTGAAAGTATGTTTAAGAATTTTAAATTGTTGAATTTGAATTACACAGCTTAATAAATAAATAAATAAATAAATAAATAAAAGTAATATTGTATTTACAATGAGAACCCATATTTCTCATGAGTAACATTCAAGCTAGGCCTAACTTGACAATGAGGAATTTGAGTTGGATGGGTTTCCTCCCACCAATTGTCAACAGGCTTATAAAAAGGAAATATATTTAAAATGATGGAAAAAATATTTATAAATATTGAATTTAATATATTTTCATATTTATTATTTTCTATTAAACGATGATTTTAATAAATAAATAAATAAATAATATTATATTAAGGTATGATTTCTCACTTAAAATGTCGTTAATTGGGTGGCATTTTTGTAATTATTATATTATAGATTGGTAGCTTGGGCTGAAGTGTAAATAAATAAATAGTGGAATCTGTAGTAATGGCTGGCAGAATCAATCAGCGAGGGATGCCATTAATTAAATGGTTCAATAGTTTGGTCATTGTTAGTATGTTGACCAAGTGGGGTCAGAGCAATGAAACGCCTTGCTGGACTAATATTTATTATTATTATTATTATTATTATTATTATTATTATTATTATTATTATTATTATTATTATTATTATTATTATTATTATTTAGAAATGGATGGATTTAAATGTTCCCATGCAATCAATATTAATATATAATTAATTTTTAACTATGTAGATAATAATATAAATATGATTTGATCAAGCTTGCATGATCTTTTTATTTTTTGGTTGTTTCATGGTCATGAATTATTGATGTGATCCAACTCGTGGCATAATGTCAACACGGTCGATCATGTTGCCTTGATAGCTTTTATGTGCTTTAACTCGGGTGAGATGATGTAGGAGAGCTTGGGCTTTGATTGAATGTTCGGGTCAAATATTGTGTATTGATGTTACCGGAGATTGAAGACGCGATTAGATCTGAAGGATCAATTGTTGTTCGTCGGCATGTATAAGTGGAGATAGATCTTTATTCATCATCTTCCTGTATTATTGTCCACTCCATCAGAATATGATTTCTTCAAATGCTATCGTCAATGTTACGTATGAGATCATATGTAATGGTAGAATGTGTGGAAACATCACAGTTATGTATGAGTTGTGAGATTGTTATGTATTATTTTGATTAGTTTCACGTAATATTATATATTTATGCGCTCCTGTTATTTCTATCATCATTAGAATCATGCATATATGCAACTCATTCTCATATTATTAATTTGATTCTTGATGTTTAACGATTTCCAAGGTGTCTTTGCAGTGGTTGTAAATTATGTAATCATTGGCAGCTCTATCAAATCCTTCGTGTTGGTTGTAAATCACTTCCATGACCATTAAAATTTAATGCTTTGCTATTTTTGGATCTCATAAAGGGGTCTATAAGAATGTTCAACTACCTAATATTTATGGAGAATGCTACATTTTTTGTAAACTATTAAAAGAAGAGTTCTTTGCATCTTAGGGGATCTAACTTCAATGAATTTGTCATGTTTTGAATCTAGTCAACATATCAATGACTTTAAAAGATCAATGAAGAATGTCAAAATCTATAGACACTCTAAACAAGATGCCAAGAAATTTTATGGCTAAGAAAATCTTTGTTTATGTTGTTAGCATAGCACTATATGTCCTTACAGTTAACATCAATTTTGTTGTCACTACCTCAAAATTTATTAATTTAGATTCATGAGTTTAAGTAATTTTTTAATTTTTATTTTCTAGATATAAGTGACATTTTTTTACTTAAAATAATTTTCTAGAAGATAAGGCTATTTGTTAAGGGATAGTTTGAAGCTAGAGAACTTGAGAGTTCTAATTTAAAAAGGACAATGTTCATGTTATATTGAGACTCATGGAGTTAGAGAGTTAAGGATTTAGGAGGATTCAAAAAAGCATAGTCCATCATTCCAGTGCTTTTCTACTTAACATATAAAAAATATCATTTTTTTGGTATTGTTGTTGGTTATGGATTATATTTTTTGGTTATCATAGTATTAGGTTCAAAAACATCCCATATGCATTTGATGTTCAATACCTACAAAACAACATAAATTTATTTTTATTTCTAGACACTTCAAGAATAAGGCTTGATAATACTAAGATGTTGGCATCATAGGAGAAATCCTTAGTGATTATATAAAATTAATAAGTTCACTCCTTCAATAATAGATACTTGTAATATCGGTGATTATAAGCAAGCAACTTATAGTGGTGAAATAAAATGTAGAATAAAAAAAAAATTGTCCTATAAGAAGAACTTACCACTTATATAAAGAGTAGTCAATGAATGTTTAAGCATGTAAGAAGATGGCTTAGAAAATAAAGATCTTAACTAATTCTGTTAAAGAATTGAAATCAACCTTTCAAGGTTGAATCTAAATATAATATATTTACCCTTGAAGATTCTATCAATAATGAGAGCCTCCAGGTACGAGTTCTTCAACTTAAAACCTATTTCAACCTATATGGATATAATTTCTTGAGATGGAAATCAAGGCATCACCCTAATTTTTAATGAAATAATAATAACAATCAAGATGTGGGAAAGCAGCAATGCAGGTAAGTCAATTTGGTAGGAAATTGGAATAACTAAAGAAATTGAAACCAGAGACAAACCATCCCTAAGATTCACTTCAAACCACCAGTTTAAGGATAAGAGAGTATCCTTAAAAAAATTATGTTACAATTGGGGAATCAATTACAAAGCCATGCTTGAGTCATAAGGAATATTGAAACTCAAATCAGATAGTTAGGAAACTCAATAAATAATAAGCCCTAAGGAATGCTCCCTCATAACACTGAAATGAATTCAAAGGATTAGAATCCTAAGTAGTATAAAGCCATTAGGATCAGAATTGGGATGGAATGGGAAGCCACTCGTATGAGGGTAAATGAATATGTTGGGTCAAACTTAGGAATACCTTCCTCACCTCCAAAGATATGATAATAAAGACCACCGCCACCCTTCCTCTAGTGATTCTAGAAATCTAAGAGGGGCCAACAGATATTTGAGATTCTAGAGATTGTCAATAAATTCACCATCAATGTGGATTATGCTAAAGTCATAGAACAAATGCAAACTCATGTGACGTTTTCAAAAGATGTCTTGGACAAGAAAATGAAACTAAGAATCAGAAAGATATTGGCCTCAACTAAAGAATGCACTGTCATCATGCAAAAGAAGTTACTTACAAAATTGAAAGACTAGAGTAGCTTCACCATCTATTGTTCCATAGGAATGAAATTTAGTGGGAGGGTATTGTGTTCTAGGAGCCAGAATCAAATTTATGTCCCTAATTATTTTCAAAAGGCTAGGATTAAGAGAAGTTTAGCCCACCAACTCGACCTTTCAGTTAGTTGATCGATCAATGATCTACCCAAGGGGAATTATAGAGGATGTCCTAGTTAATTTTGATGAATTCATATTTCCCTAATTTTGTGTTCCTAGATACAAAGGAGGATAAAGATATTACCTTAAATCTTGGGAAATCTTTTTTAGCCATTAAGTGAGTGATGATTGATGTTTAGAAGCAAAAACTTATTATGAGATTTAATGACTGGGAAGTAACTTTTGAAGTTTAGCAAACCATAACTTTTCTACAAGCCTTTAGGTATGATTATGGCCATAATTTAGAAGGGGTGAGAAGGGTAGTTGATAAACATTCTTCAAAATCTGATAAATTGGATGCCAAAGATCAAGCTGTTATAGATGAATTTTGTTGGAATATGATCTAGAAATAAATCTTCTCTTTATTTAAAGGTCCCCCTTATCACAGTTAGGGAGAAAGTTGAGCTTGTAAAACCACCCGTAGGGTTGACAATTTCTGATAGGCAAAGAGAGGGTAGCTTTGTAAAAGAATATTTAATTGTACCACTCATGAGTTTGGATGGGTCGAGCAAATTACAAGAAGGAAGTGTGTTGAGAGCCTTAGAGTAAGGATTTTCTTAGGGTCTACCATCTAATTTGACTCCTGTCATACTATTAGAAAGATGTTTGTAGAAGGGAGATTAAGAGGGTGCTAAAAGGTATAAACATCGGGGTAAGAAAAGACACTGATTTTTTGTAAGATCTTGAAATTGAAATAGCATTAGATGATTTAAGAAATTCTCCAAGACTATTGAAATTTGAGATGATAGATCGAGGTTTGTTGAGAAAACAATTTGATCCTAAAAAATCATGTTAGGGTTGATCAAGATAGGCACCATCTGGCTAATGATGTTAAACCAAGTGCTACATTTGGTGGCAATCTAAGCATTATCTTATGATTTCAAAAGTGGTTTTTTATGTGTTTTTTTTTTTTGGTTTTGTGTGTGACTTAGGCCTTGTTTCATGTCAGAGTAAGGTGTGCTAGGATCCTCGTCATAGTAGTCAAATTTTAATAGGGTGTTAGAGATGAAAAGGAAGGTAATAAGAAAGAGACGGCTTAGGAACACCTATACCTGTAGTGCAGGGCACATGTGCCCCATTGTGCAAGCCAAAGCACACACACGCCTCTCTTGCACACACATGCATAGTGAGACTGAGTGGGTGACATACATGCCCCCACCTTTTAGCAGAATTGTTTCACGTGTGCTAGTCCTTAGTGCACCTGAATCAGACTCACCCACACATGGTTTTAGCCTTCTAGCGCACCCGTATTCTACACTCTGGTGCACTCACAAACATGCCTTGAAAGGTATGTAATCATTTCCCTACAAGTTATCTCTACCTTAGCCAATGCCAAAAGAGAAGAAGAAAAGAAGGTCAAAGAGGAAGATGAAGAAGAATGAGAGAAATAAGAAAGGAGAGGAAAAAGGAGCTCCTTAAGCCACTGAAGGTGTGGCACCTAGTTCAATCACACTCTTTTTAGTTATTTCATTCATTCAAAGATCTTGATCCTCTTGAAAACCAAGAGAAAGGGAAAGAAAGAAAAAAAACTTTTAAAAATAAGAAGTTTGTTAGCTTAAATGTTGCAAATTGCTATTATGACTTTTTTATATCGATGAAGCTGATCACCAAACAAGTGTTCCTAGAACCCAGAGGTCAAGTTGAGGGGAAAATCATTGGATGGAGGAGGAAGCAATTATAATACAGTGCTCCCTCTATTGTACTCCATCCCATTTGCAAGTTCTTCTTAAATGTGAAGGAACCCGTAGATGAAAATGTATTTTTGTGGGGGAAGTGGGTCATGTTTGACTTCAACACAGTTAACTCATTTTTGGAATAGGACAACATCTTCAACCATGAGTAATCCAACTAATTTGGCTTCAGTTTAAGAGAAATTAATAATTTTCTCACTAACTGCACTACACAGTGGCAGGCACAAGATGAGAAAATTGTTAATTTCTTGAGCGCTGCTATGAACAAGGACTTCAAGGCCTATCGTTATTTTATAAGTGTTGGGATGCTGACCACCACCAATCTAACCAAGGTATTAAAGGGCCACATCGTGCTGAGTTACATATTCAGATGGGTAAGTTGATCGATGTTGGTTTAGTCCTAGATATCTTTCGTAGCAACATAGTCAACGACGACACCACCGTAGGTCTAGGTCACCTAAGCCTAGTTACTATGTTATGCTCTAATGCTAGTGTGTTTAGAGAGAGGTAGGTGAGTTGAATCCCACTAAGCTGATCACCAAGTCTATCATCTTCTCATATGGGCAAACGCCCACGCATGAAAGGGGAGAGTTCTTTGCTACCACAACCACCCCAACAAAAGCCTTCTTTATTAATCCTTGTGATCTCTGATTATCTTATGTCCCTATACATGGATATCAAAGTGATGAAATGGGAGTGCATGATCTCTATGAGAGTTTACATTTTATTTTATTTTGTATGGGTAAGTGAGGACCATGATGAGATGAACGACCTTGTAGGTTCTTCTAGATGGCTTGTTATTTGTTGGATGATTGGTATCACATGTGAAATCGTGATGAGGGCAATCAAATATCTCTTTTATTTCTGATGCAGTGTTTTTTGAGATACATGTGGATAAACTTTTTTGGTGATATGCACATGTGACACAGACAATCTTGGTGTTACATCGGTTAAAGACAACTAAGTCTATTGTCTTCTTGCAGTGAAAAATTCATTGATTGGTGTACGAGTTCTATGAAACCTCATGACTATACTAAAGTCTAATTATTACTGCTTTTATCAATTTATACTTACTAGATGACTAATCAATTTTCTTTTGAATCATTTAGAAAAGTTGAGCTCTAGTATTTCAGAGACCTCCCGGCGATTGTATGTTACTGCAGACTTCAAACTTCCTTGCTGATGTTACGTTAGCCACTTAGCTATGAGAGTCAATTCTACAGGAGCCCGCAAAAAATCACAGAGAACTGTGACTTCTTCCAGTTGGTAGATAGGCTCAAAGAATAACCTACCGAGAGTGACTAGGAGTGCAGACATCCCTGAAGGACGACCTAGCTACTGACATGCACAGTCTCAACTTTAAAAGTAATATTATCATGTTTTTAAATGTTACTTTAATAGTCACATTCCTTATTTTAATAATCATGATACTCACTGTTAGGTGAGGTGTATATCTTATTATTTGTATTGTTCTGAAGTGGATTTTTGTTTCTCAACTATCAAATATATTATTATGAGAGATTTGTTACAAATAACATTACTACACAAAGGCAGAATAGTAATTTGTCCAAAAATAACTGCAAAATAGTTTTTTTTCCAACAATGCAAATCAAATAGTATGCCAACTTATTCTCAATAGTTGTTTATCAATAGATTCCTGAGGCAACTACATATCAGCAGCTTATTAATAAGTTGTTGCTGCCCCAAACAGACCCTAAGTCGATCTTGACCCTAACTTATATTAATCTATATTTTGCGTTAATCCTAAAATTTATTTTTTCAAAAAACACAAGTTGAATCATGAAATTAGTCAAATACTTTAATTAGCTCATATTATTTTTTTATCAAACAAATAATTTAATTCCACTTAATGACTTAATTTAATTTTAAGTAGATGTCAAATAACCCCTAAAAGTGAGGATTAATTATTTAAGCCTAAAATATATTTTTAATTTCTAACTCAACAAGAAAATGAGAGTTAGGTGACCATACTTAACCAATTCTACATTTTACACAATTGACAAAGTTATAATGTTTAATTAACCAACTTTCAAACTTTATAAGTAGGAGCACTTTAAGACTACAAAAAGAAATTTTAACCTCCTAATTATGAAATGAAAAACTCCTATGACTATAAAAGTCAAGTATGCATATGACTTATACCAATTAGTTTCTTTTATTTAGCTCTTAATGGATAGAAAAATCTTCAATATTGAATAGATTATTGTTTTGTTGAGGTACAAAAAAATTAACTAATGTTATTGGAGGACAAAAAAAAAACTTTCCATAGTCTCACATTAAAGAATATATCAATTAAATCTTAGAAATTAATGGAATTCCTTGAATTTTAAAATTTTGGTTTATCATGGTGTGATTTAACTTTGTGACTTTTTCACCATCATATTATAAATAGAATGAATATATGTATCCAAAAAAATTATGTTTTTTAAAACTTTTCAATCAATATAAAAAAAAAAATTAAACAATGAGGTCGTATTAGTCATCAACTATCATCTTAAGGGATGTGGCATTAACTAGATGATAAATAAATAAATAAATTATTTAGAATTATAGCTATATTAATTGAAAATAAATTGATTTTGATGTTTAGCTTCAGTTTAAAAATATAATAAATCGAGTGGCCTATAGTTGTTTCCATAAATTTAATGAGAAATAAGATAAGTTTGTAGTTTTCTTTTGATTTCAAAATAATAAAGATTATAATTATGATACATTTTATTCACATATAATATATTCAAAAGAGTATAATTTGTTAAAGTTATGCCAGCACTATTAGTGTATTAAAGTGTTTTGTATTAGTTAACCAAAAAAATATTACTGGAGCTACCTCATGGCTTTTGCCTTAATCTTTTAGTGTTTGTTAGTCAAACGACAACCATACTGACTATATTTTTTATCATTTGTACTGACAATAATTTCTTTGATCAAACATTGAGAAAAAAAATCTTGTGTACAATTGAGGTCCATCTAATGAGAAAACATTACATGTAGATTATTATGTAATTTTGTGTTTTTAGTATAGCAATTTGCAATTATATATTCATTTTGTATTTAATTTTAATGGAGTGTAAATTTATGATATACTCATTAATCTAATAAAATATAGTGTATTGTGAGTACCTAATCATGTACTCCCATAATCTTCATATAAAATTGCATATGTAAACCAAATGTAAGAATTTATTTAATGTAATATTCAAATTTAGGATCAAATAAAATGCTGAAGCAACTTAGTAACTTCTTCAAATGTTTTATGTATTTAAATATACACTATAAATGTGCCTAAAACTACTACATCATACTTTCATCTTGATGATTTTAAAAAATATTCATTAATATCCAACAAACAATCAAAGAAATAAATTAAACAAAGATGGAACACAAGATTTTCCAATACAAAAAATTTATAAATAGTTGATGAGGGTTTTCTTAATGGCATGACATAAGTTTTGTCAGCACCTCCTATAAATGTAGAGAAAACATTAATATGATGTACATAAAATAAAAAAATTGCTAGTATTCTTATTATTTTCAATAAAATTAGAGTCCCCTTCTAAGAGATGATGATAGTATAAATTGAAGCCTAAAGGAAGCTTGTAAAATAACACTTAATGGTCTAGGGGTCATATTGGATGGTTGAGATGTTCCCCCTCTAGATGAAGATGGTATGACTGGAAGGTGGTAGGCAAGATCATGTAGTAAAGTGATGTAACATATGCTATAAAATGAGCCATAGTAATCTTTGGAGAGATCTAAGTATAAAAAGACCTTAAAGTAACAAATTTGTAATAAAGAAAATTATAAAGGCCACTAGAGATTGCCATATTAGTCTCCTATTACGATGATAATTTAAAATATTTGAGAAATACTTATAGAGAAAGCAGAGACTCAATGACAAATAATCAACACAAAATTGAAGAAGGCCGAATAGTTCCTTTCTTTCAAGTAGAAGAACTGAATTCTTAATAGTTGATGCACAACTAGTAGTGGGAAAAGCCAACCCTTCTCATATTTGGAGGGTTATACTAGATAGCTCAAAGTTGCTGAAAAATTAAAAGTTGTTAGAATAACCCGTCCCCTGAAAATAAGGCAATTTAAATGATTAGAAATTAAGATGCAATAAATATACTCCTAGATGATGGGGGTATATTGGACAAACTAGAGTTGATGATATAAATCGAATCCAAAATATCAAATTAGTTGATTGGGGCTTCATAATACAATGATAACTCTAAAGTTCTCTAAGATTTTTTAATCATAAAATGCAAAAGATGAGAAACTTAGTAGATTTTAAGAACATCATTCTAATCCTTATCAAATAACATGCTCAAGAATTTTTATTTTTATTAATAACAGATACATGAAATTATAGAGAGAGTGTCTAAACGATCTGACTTCTGAGTTAGCTCAATTGAGTTAGTTAAAAATTGGTTAGATCAAGGTATCATTTCTTAATTCACAATGGTGAGGTGGTGAATTAAATTGTCAAAATCTCCAATCAGCATCTAGAGTAGAACATTTTGTAGCTCTTGACACTACAAACCTACTTTTTCATAATTTTAACCATCATATAAATTATAACAACTTTTTGAAATTCTAATGACATATATTAAAGCCAACAAAAAATGATGATGATATATCAAAATCTTATTCTTAAAATGCTCATCTTCTTATGAGCAATTCAATTTTACCAAAAAGAAAGTAAAGTTGTGTACAAGTTGTGATACTTTTGAGAACATTGTATGAATAAAATTTATTTTTTTTTTCCATCTCTATGAACTTTTGTTTTAAGATAAATCAAATTTTGATATCATTTAATGAATTGAAATTCTATCAAGGCTATAAAACTAGAGGAAATTTAGATTAAGTGAGTAAATTGAGTTGAAAAAAATAAAATGTAAATAATATAAACATGTGTTTGTGTTGTTCTCAATGGGAAGGGTTCAAGTATCAGTTCAATGTGCTCATATGTCATAAGACGGAGAAAATATTTCGTCTGGACACCGCTCTTCCAGATGACCAACCACTGAGTGTCACGTCGTTATACACCTTATCGGCGGGAGACATGGCGCTCTGTGGTTGGTCGTACAGACGTGCGGACGTCCGGGCAAAATATTTTTTTTCCATAAGACAGAGGTGGCATGTATTTCATTTTATTTTATTTTTTAGTTGTTTTATTTTTGTGACAACACTAATGGTTAACCTTTGAAGACAAGAGTTGCAAGTGTAATGGTTTCACATTGCTCGAATGCCTTTGGGTTGTACTCGATCCTAACCAGTCAACTTGAATTGACACCCCACAGTGCAAACTTTGTGAAGCCCCTGATAGGATCATCTGGCTAAGTCACCCATCTTAACATAATAGTTAACAAAATTGAACTTATATCTCAAGTTCGTTAGTTTCCAAATCGAACTTTAATTAATTTAATCCAACGAATGATTCGGCATTCAAAATCCTACATTTAAATCACGAGATAATAGTTGTACAAAACTAAAACTTAGATCTTGGTCGTATTAACAACAACGAGTCTTTGTCCCACTCAGTGGAGTCGGCTACATAAATGAGCATAACTTTTCTCATATATGAATTTATTAATCTTGACCAACTAAACCAAACTTGAAACTCTGCTTAACTTTGACTTTCAGCATAGCCATCAAATACT
The DNA here is from genome assembly GCA_003013225.1 of Phalaenopsis aphrodite. NCBI lineage: Eukaryota > Viridiplantae > Streptophyta > Magnoliopsida > Asparagales > Orchidaceae > Phalaenopsis > Phalaenopsis aphrodite. The sequence continues at coordinate 1,834,626 of NEWO01000049.1, forward strand.
CATTTAAGTTATGTTTTTCCTTGCGTTTATCTTATGTGCCCCTCAATTTTTATGTATTTACACATCTAACACCTAAACTTCAGTTTCTCCATGCATGCATGAAAAAGTATATTTCAATTTTAAAAACTAAAATGATGGTATTTTTGAAATAATACTAATCATTTAGATGATATAAATGTAGAAAAAAAACGGCAAACTTGTCTACATGTTTTACATGATCACCCCTTTTCCTCTGCAACTCGCAGAGTTTAGAAAGCTAAATTTTACAAATAAAACCAACACATTAGTAATCAAACACTATTTTAACCTTCTAATTATAGAACAGTCGGCTCCTATGACTAAAACTAAGGGTCTGTTTGGGGAGCGTTTTTTCTGTGCGGACTCCTGACATAGCTCTACGTGCGGACCAAGTTATTTCTAAGTTATTTTCAGGTTATTTCTGGGTTATTTTCAATAATACCGAAATAACCCAGAAATGACCGCGGGTTATTTCTGGGTTATTTCAGTATTATTGAAAATAACTCAGAAATAATCTGAAAATAACTTAGAAATAAATTGGTCCGCACGTAGAGCTACGTCAGGAGTCCGCATAGAAAAAATTTTTTCTGTTTGAGGCAGTTGTTAATTATTTATAATCTGCTAATAAGCAAGTTATTCTGATAATCTACAGATTATCATAATAAGTCAGTTTGTTGTTTGGGGCTGCTTATTCAGAACAGCTTACTGACAGCTGTTGTTTGATAAATGATCATTCTACCCCTATTTGGAGAAAATAATAGATAGAACAAAATCCACAAACTATTACAGACGAGAAAATAATAGCACGCGGCTTGCAACAACAAGTGGCATTTATTTAATCTCTAAATAATGACATTTCCAAGCTTAATCATATCTTTTTATATCTTTTAGACTTGACTATAACGCATTAAAAAATAGAAATAATTATAAAATTGTCCTCCGCTCCACAACCAAGTCTTGAGGAAGATTTGGTTGCCTCATTAACGTACGAATTCGGTAAATTATGGTTGGGAAACACGTGAGATTTTGACATCGAGATTCGTAATCACGTGCGCTCATGTCTTTTGTAATTTTTTCCTCCTATTTCGTACCTTATAAAATTAATATGAAGCATAAAAGGTCATGATTTTTTAAGCTTGTGTGTGGATTAGAGGAAATTAGATATATAAATATTAATTTTGATAATTTTTTTCAAAGCTGAAGGATTAGAAATCCAATGACTATAGAGAGTTTCTCTGCAATCATTTATCTCTAATGTGTTTAATAATTCGAGTACTACCTCCATAAGGCCAACTATGACAGAGAGGATTCGAACGCCCGACCTTAGGGGTCTTATAACTTGGATGTCAACCAACAGACCAGGTATATGCGACACACACACACACACACACATTATTAGGTATGTGTCGTGTACTCAGATCAGTTGGTCAAACATCTGCTTGTCAGTTATAAGTCTCCTCTGGTCTGGGATTTGATT
>NEWO01000049.1:1839968-1899242 GCA_003013225.1 Phalaenopsis aphrodite
ATATATATATATATATATATATATATATATATATATATATATATATATATATATATATATATATATGATAAAAAATTTTCTTAACATGAAGACAAATTGTTTATTTTTAAGGAATTTGTAGAAGATAGGACCAAATGAAACTTAGTCATGTTGGATACTTTGTGCTTGGAATTAAGGAGCTTTTAGAAGTTTTTTTTCTTTATCTCTAATTACCACCAACTTCTTTACTGAATTGACAAATTGCATTATTTATCTCAGAGCCTGATTTATAACTTCAAGTGACCACATGAGAGAAATGATTTTTTCAAATTAAATTTTAGAATATATTTATTTTTATTATTTAAATAAAATAATAATTTAACGGACATGATTTCTAAATTCAATATTCTAACCAATTTTATTAATTCTCAAAATATGATTTCTAAATTCAAGCAGCCAAATGAGTCCACACTTAGAACAAATATTATGTTCGAACTTTGGACATAGAGATACGTTCAGAGTCCAATGAAATCACGTCAACTCCAAGTGATAGAAAAATTAAAAAAAAATCATTTTAGCACAGGGAAATATTCTCTCCGTATTATTCTGTGTTATTCAAATGTTATTGTGATGACATTCATGCATTATTGTATTCTGGGAATAATCTTAGTATTATAATAACACAATAACACAAAAATATCATCACAATAACACCTGAATAACATGAAATAACACAGGAGAAATATTCCCTTGTGTTATCGGGTCGGACCACAATAAAACAAGTTTTTTTTTTCTTCCAATCAGCTCCACGCAGAGGTGATTCATTGAACTCCAAACATATCTCTACATCCAAAGTTCAGATATAATAATTTTTTCCAGTTGTGTTTGGGAAAGAAATATGAATAAAAGAATATTTCACTTTCCCCTAATCATTTTAGAAAAAAATGACATTTTTTTTTACATATTAGCTCCTGACAAGTAGACAAATGTAATAATAGTTATTGTCCAGTGAAAGAGTGAAAATGATATTTACATACAAATGAACACTCAGTCAAATTAGACTTCTAGTTGTTAACTACATAGCAGTTATGACTTACACATCACATTACTAAGAGCTGATGAAATTAAAACTCTGTTTTATATTTTTTTTTTCTACATTATTTATTTAAATTAAAAAAAAAACAATTTGGGTACTTATCAGTGTATCATTTAATACTTTTTTCGCTCTATGCAAAAGCAGTTCTGAACTTAGACCGAACATATTGAATGATAGGTTCACGCTTAAACAAGTCGAACCGACCAGTCCGATCCGACCCCTACTTTTCAGCCAAATGGCAGAGTTTATGATTCTGATGCAGTCTAAAATCTTTAATTACACAGCAGACGGCTCACATGACGCTGAAAGTGGAACTTCCATCTGGCCTCTACCAACAAGTGGTATTTATTTAGCTCTTGCATTATAATGGCATCTGCAATAATGATCTCATTAGAAGAAAAAAAATATTTAAATTTCATTTTTTTATAACACATTGGTTGGAGAGACTTGAAAGAGATCATTATGATGAATAAACAACCCTAATAATGCTCTATTTGTGCACCTAATCATGCGGCAAACAAAGCCCTGCACACTCAATAATATTGTATGTCTACCAATAAGAACAATCATGTGGACCAAAGGGACAAATCTGAAAGCCTGGACACTGATAGGCTTCAGAAAACAACTTGTTTTTAATTGGATCTCATGTGGAACAGTGCGCACAAACCCGCTACTCCCCTCGCCTTGAATCCATATAACAAAATACAACTTTTTTTTTGCACGAATGAGATCCGGTGATTGGACATTTCCTTTCCTACCGAAATGTCTCCAAAAAAGAAAAAAAAAAAAAAACTTTTTGTCCACAACATCATGTTGGACCAATTAGAAAGAGATATATGGACCGGTGATTGGACATTTTCTCACGTACCGAAAAGTCTCATACTTCAAGTTCATTGGCCCAGAGAAAAAAAAGATTTGGCAACCATTTATATTACATTTTTTCCACACAAAATCATGTTGGACTAACCACCGAGAGATTTATAGGTATCTGATCACATGTTTGTTTGATTTTGTCTTAATATTTTATTACAGTGTGCAACAAAAAAAAATTTAATATTTATATATATTTTATATTTTTATTGATTAAATAAAGAGGGCCCACTGCTAATTTCACTAAAATTAAAGAATGAGGGCATATAGTTCATTCCACGATTGCATTTCCTTTTGCTTTGGTGTAGAACCATGTGGGGTTGGAATGATGCTAAACTTGTTTGGTGAGATTAAGTGGTGTCAATCTTGTGGGGAAATAAAAAATAAAAAAATGAATCCACCCATGTTACATAAATTTGGGTATTATTGGGTTTAAGAAATGTGCTTAACAAAAGCATACAAGCACTCATGTTAATTAGTGTCAAGATAATCTAAATTTGAGAACCAAATTGTAATTTATTTCAGTAAGTTTCAGTTTGTGGATTGAATTTTTTTAAACTTCAAGTGGTGTAGTAATTTACTTTCGATTTGTTCAAGCTAGAATAACAGTGTAATTGAGTCGAGCCAACTCATGAGATATATCATGCTCAGCATGATAAATGACTCGTGAGTTTGAAGTAATTTACTTTCGATTTGTTCAAGCTGGAATAACAGTGTAATTGAGTCAAGCCAACTCATGAGATATATCATGCTCAGCATGATAAATGACTCGTGAGTTCAGCATCATAAGCTACTGAACCAAACCTAAGCCAATCCCCACTCAACTCATTAACCTCTGAATTAGCTAATTTAAAAAATATTAATATTAAATACAATTAAATTTAAGTGGAGGTTATAACAAATATTTTAAAAAACATATTCAATATTTACAGTGATTTCTCATTATTTTTGTCATTTTATTATAATAAATATATAGATATAAATTATATGCTCCGTCATTATAAATGATCAAGATAGCAAGCTTACTCGAATTTATAGAGTTGAGCTCAAGCACAGGTCAAAGGAGGAGGCTATACCTCAACCACTCATTTACACCCATAGCCATTCATTTTATAAAATTTGACATGAGTTTCAGGATTACCTTTTGGCCTAACTTCAGCCCTAATCCTTTCTCCTCTCCATTTAGCTTTGGAACAGCAAAAAGTAGCTTTTCCTTGGCGAATGAGACTAATTTCAAAGTACTCGTAGCACTGTTCACAATTTATGCTTCTGAAGCAAGGGCATATCTGCAAGACTGACAAGGTAGAGAAATCAAATTTTAAGACAATGAGGGGGTAAATGCCAACAATATCCTCTCTAAATACCAACAAGATCCATCTTTGATGCTGGGCCACACACATATCTTAAAATGATCACTCACTATAAATCTTTAAAAAAATATATTTATTCAATCTCATTAGAAGAAAATAAATTATTTAAATTTCATTTTTTTATAACACATGATTGGAGACTTAAAAGATAGCATTATAATAAATAAACAACCCTAATAATGCTCTATTTGTGCACCTAATCATGAGGCAAACAAAGCCCACACTCAATAATATTGTATATCTACCAATAAGCACAATCATGTAGACCAAAGGGACAAATCTGAAAGCCTGGACACTGATAGGCTTCAGAAAACAACTTTTTTTTTAATTGGCTCTCATGAGGAACAGTGCGCATAAACCTGCTACTCCGCTCACCTTGAATCCATATAACAAAATAAAACTTTTTGTGCGAATGAGATCCGGTAGCATTTCCTCTCTTACTGAAATGTCTTATACTCTAAACTCACAGACCAAAAAAAAAAAAAAAAACACTTTGTCATCATTTATGTAACTTTTTCCCACACAAAATCATGTTGGACCAACCACCAAGAGATTTATGGTCGGTGATTGGATATTTTCTCCCGTACCGAAATATCTAACACTCTAAGTTCTCTAACCCAAATAAAAAAGCCTTTACAACCATTTATATTTTTTTTACACACATTTTAACAAAATCATATTGGACAAAAAAGAGATTTATGGCCCGGTGATTGGACATTCTCATGAGATTTATGGACAAAAAAAAAGTCTTTGCAACCATTTATATAACATTTTTTTCCACACAAAATCGTGTTGGACCAACAGCTAGAGATTTATGGCCGTGTGATTGGACATTTTCTCCCGTACCGAAAAATATAACACTAAGCCCCCCAACCCCCTAACATTTATTTCCAAACAAAATCATGTTGGACAAACGACTGAGAGATTTATAGGCATCAGATCACATGCTTGTTTGATTTTGTCTTGATATTTAAAATTGTGTGCAACAAAAAAAATTAATATTTATATAATTTTGATATTTTAATTGATTAAATAAAGAGGAGCAACTGCTAATTTCACTAACATTAAAGAATGAGGGCATATAGTTCATTCCACGATTGCATTTCTTTTTGCTTGGTCTAGAACCATGTGGGGTTGGAATGATGTACAACTTGTTTGGTGAGTTTGAGGGTGTCAATTTTTTGTGGTAAAAAAAAAAAATTCTTAATCCACCCTTGGTTGCACCCCACCAATTACACGCAAAATATCTATATTTAATCAGGGTGCTTACTAACTATATTTTAATCAAATATATCAAACATGTTTTGATTCAAATCAAAACAAAAAAAATATATATATATAAAATATTATGCAAATGGAATCCAAATAGACTCTAAATTTAAGTGATTGCATTGCACTCATTTTAAAATTAAAATACATCCAACAGATTTAAGAATCGTCCTAACAAAAAATTTGTTGAGGTTGACCTGATAAAGTCTCTTCTACTATTTTTGCTATTTTTTTTACCAAATAAATCATAAAGTATTAAAAAAAAATGTTACATAAATTTGGATATTATTGGGTTTAAGAAAAGTGCTTATCAAAAGCACATATGCACTCATTCTCTATGATGTTAATTAGTGTCAAGATAATCTAAATTTGAGAACCAAATTGAAATTTATTTCAGCAAGTTTCAGTTTGTGGATTGAATTTAGTGAAACTTCAAGTGGTGAAGTAATTTACTTTTGATTTGACCAACCCGAAATAAAAGAGTAATTGAGTCAAGCCAACTCATGAGATATATCATGCTCAGCATGATAAATGACGCTTGAGTTCAGCATCATAAGCTACTGAACCAAACATAAGCCAAACCCCACTAAACTCATTAACCTCTGAATTAGCTCATTTAAAAAATATTAATATTAAATACAATAAATATATGATATTCATTTTATACAATTTGACATGAGTTGTAAGATTACCTCTTGGCCTAACTCCAGCCCTAATCCTTTCTCCTCTCCATTTGGCTTTGGAACAGCAACAGTAGCTTTTCCTTGGTGAAAGAGACTAATTTCAGAGTACTAGTAGCACTGTTCATAATTTTATTTGTTGCTTCTGAAGCAAGGGCATATCTGCAAGACAGAGAAGGTACAAAAATCAAATTTTAAGAAAATGAGGGGGTAAATTCCAACAATATCCTCTCTTAATACCAACAAGATCCATCTTTGATGCTGGGCCACACACATATCTTAAAAAGCACAGGCTGTAAAGCATAGTATGCATTTACAAGTACGCAGGCCCTCACATGTGTGCAAGCCAGTGAGCTGTAAAATTTGCAGCGGAAATAATTAAGAAATTATTGTCACATATTGTCTCTAGCACGTGCCGCCTTCTTAATTCAACTAAATTTAATCCTTCAATGTCAGAAGAACAGAAAATATGAGAGAATATGTGATATAGCAAAAAAGAAAAGAATGCTGATAGTATTATAGCTGTACAAGTAAATAAATAGGTATGCTAAAAATTCTTACTGCGCCAACCATAACTATGGTGTATTTGTTTTTATGGAATTACCCCCTGAACTTGTATTTCTTTTTTTTTTCTGAAATAGGGTCATAAGAGTAAATAGGAATTGCTTATGCTCCTGTATTTGAAAAGAAACATGAAGAATCCAAGAAAACCTTTTGAAAATTGTGTCAGTCAGGGACATAATGGATTTAAACCCACGAGACTGGCTTCATACCAACTTTGAATCTTAAATATCAAATTGTATCTTGTTTATTGAGGTCCTTCGAAGCCAGTAAGGACAAAGGATGTTTTGAGATTTATACCCAAGGTTATGAGGCAAGGAAAAGTTTCATGTGAAAGACTATTTAGAGATGACGAATCTTTGAAAGGATATATTTATTGTGAAAAGAAGAGCAAATGAATGCATGACAGAAGTATTTAATCTGTGGCCTAATTGAAGGAGAGGTGTATTTCTTGTAATTTAATTTGGAGCATCTGCATACATACCAAACAATTCTTATGAATTTACATATCAACTGTAATAACAGAAATTTAATATTATAATAAGAATAATGATAAATGAATAAATAAATACATTCAGATGTGTCGAATTAAATTAACCGTCAAGATGGTTCATTGAAGTGAAGTTAAGGGGGAGCTTCTATGGGTCCTTTCGTTTATAGCCTACAGAGAGTGAGAGAGCAGGAGAGAGAGAACAAAGAAATCGAGGGAAGGAAAAAAAAGAAGAAGAAGAAGAAGAAGAAGAAAATAGAGAAAGTAGGACGTCACAGCTTGAGTGCATGGGAGGCTTTGATTCTTGCATAGCCAAAGGAAGAAAACCTAGCCAAAGGGAGGAAGGGGGAGGAGATTGACTCAGTGCCCCTGATGAATCGAGCCCAACTTAAAAGAAGAAAAAGTTAAGGGAAGAAGTGTGTGGTTCTGTAGAAAAAAGAAGAAGCAGACCAAGCGCTCAAAGTTGCATGAGGAAGGTGAGGGCACGGCTTCGTGTTTGAAGTGGAGAGTCAGCCCGACGATACCCTGGTTGAGCAATCTTGTGGGAAGAGGAAGGAGAAAGGATCTCCAGTGATGTGTTGGGTTTAGACGAGATTGAAAGAAGAGGAGGAAGAAGAGGGAGATCATGAGTGTGCAGGTTAAGGTAGCCGACTAAAGCTTAATAAAGCAAGTATAAGATTTTAATTAGGGTATCTATTAAATTTTTTAAATCTGCTTATTTAATGAATGTTAATAGAAAGTTAAATTGATAAGAAAAGAAATTCAAGAAAGAGAGATTTTGTTTCAAGAACTATGAGTGATTCACTTTGAAATATAGCTTTTATTAAGTTAAAGTCTGATTTATTTAATTTAGAATTAATATTTTATAAAATATTAATTTATAATACCAATTAAGGTTGAAGAGCATTTAAACCTATAAGATTGGACATAGAGAGTTAGAGAGACAAATAAGCAAGTTTAAAATTAGTAATTACTTTCTACATGTACTAATTGATGTTATTTATTTAATAAAGACTTTCATTATTGCTTCAGATACTTATTTTTATAATTATATACATGTTGTAAGTTAAATGAATTATTGAAATGATAAGAAAGAAAAATGATTGTTCAAAATCTCTACAAGAAAGTAATTTAAAGAAAATATAATGTAAAAGCTTAAAGTTATTCAGGATTATCCCTATATGGTACTGGAAGGAGATGCAATACACCCGTGCACGAAGAAGAAAATGAAAATGGTAAAGGTGTATCTTCATGTGCAAAATTTTGAGGTTACCTACATTTACAATTTTGACGATATATTCAGGTATGACGGTAATCCTGATATGACTTCTTAAAAAAGTTAAAAATGATAAATACTTAAATTGAAATGGGAATGGTTAAATTTAAAAGAAAAACTTACAATATAATTAACTAATGAATTACATTTCTTTTGGTCAGTGACACATAGAATTTGCATACTAATTTAATATATAATAAGATTGAAATTGTTCACTAAGTCGTATAAATCCGTTTGGGGGCAGCTTATTTGGTGTGGTGGCGTTTTGAAAACGTACCTAGCTTGTTTGGGTAAACTGTGTTTTGGCAGCTTATGCGTTTTGAAAACGCATAAAACAGCGTTTTCACATCGCACCTATCTAAGTGTGGTGGCAGCTTTCTAGCAGCGGTCTGGCTTTTTCAAAAAAATAAAAATTTGTAATAGTCACCGCACCTAGCTTATTAGCAGATTATTTTTAATCAGCTTATCAGCAGATTATTCAATAAGCTACAGCTGCCTCAAACAGACCCTTACTGTTTATGTTAATTGTTTCTTTCAGTTGAAACACTAGTTGGTGTGTCTAGCATGAGGGATTTAGTTTACAGGAGAAGAACTACTACTCATAGATATTATGTTGTGTATTGTCATTGTAGTCATTACAATGTTTACTTCTGAGTAGTGATATTATTGTGCATTGGTTGAAATGTTTTATTAGAAGACTATTGTTTTGGCTGATTTAAATTTTCATTTAGTGTATTTTGTAATTTCTTAGTGGCTTTTTTATAAATTAAAAGTCACTAAATTTTTTGAAAAATAAATGAAATGTTAATATCATCCGACCGCAATTCGTGACTTAGTTAATTCTAAGTTATCAGGTCGAGTCGTGATAAAAGTGATATCAAAGCAATTAGGTTTGAATCCTGATAAAAAAAAGTCATTACGTAGATTAATTTAATTAATACATAATACTAATGAACTATTAAATTGAATCTATTTATAACATTGCTTATGATATTTCATAAATATGGAAAATCATGGGGACAGTTACAGATGATGGGGTAGAAATTGAAACACCTCCACAGATTACTATAAACAAAAATACTTTTGTTGGGATGATGACTGCAGTAATTCAAATGAATAAGAACTTTTAGACACATGTTAGTTTCTAGTAAGGTAGACCAGATTAACAAGTATTAAAAGTTATTTCAAGATATAAGAACACTTTTTTTTTTAAGAAAGTTCAGTGGATGTTGAGAACTGACTGCTGAGAGTGAAAAAGATTTCAAATTTATTGTCTCACCCTCCATAGAGAAGAATAACACTGGCCACTTTTTCCTTGGAGGGAAAAGCAAAGAGATGGTGGTGGTGACAGTTTGAGGAGAAATTTGGGGGTAGATCCAGCCACTTGATACAGTAGGATGAATTCATGAACACACTTAGAGACTCGTTCATACCAATTTCAACTAGAAGGCAAATGCAGAACAAATTTATCAGACTAGCGCGGAAAAATCAGTCAATTATGTAATATGAAGCTGAATTCACCATGCGTTCAAGGTATACACACCAGTTGATTCCAAAAGTGGAGGAGAAATGTCATAGATTATTGTTTGGGTTGAAGGATATGATTAGGAAGCCATTGATTTCTTTTGAAATCAAGTATTACTGTTTTAGTGGAGAGGGTCAAGAGATTGAGTTGGATTTACAAGCTACCCAAAGAAGGATGAACTTTAACAAGTGGAAGATTTGCGAGAGATCCAGGATTCTTTAGAAATTTCAGAGCACGCAGTCTTTCCAATCAGAAAATACAATTTCTATGAAAACCAAATCAAGCAGCGTTGGCAGCTAGTCTGAAGTAAGAAATTTGACAAGTGTGGGCAGTCTAGCCAGGTTGAGTGTCTTTCTGGATCCAACACATTTTTTGGTGTCATCAATCAAGACATATGATAAAGAATTGCTCTATATTGGGACAAAGGGCAGTGTTGCACCATCGCAGAGAAGCTTTGGCAAGCCGCAGGTTGCTGAGTCTTCTTGATAAATATCTCATTTTAAAAACATAATGTCCACCCTGGAATTTATGAACTTTCATAGCAGGAAGCTAAAGACTCTTTAAAATTTATCACATGTATGTTTTACATTCAAGAAATTTTTAACCAAGTGCATCTTTAACCATAATTGAATTCATATCATGTCATGTCATTCATAATATCATGTAAGAATTTAAATTCATTAAAAAGTCTAGCCGAAATGTTAAATGCAATGGCTTTAATGAAAAGTATCATATATCTTCAAAATAAACCAATAAAAGCATTGTTTGATTCAGAAGCATCAAATTCTTTTATAACTGAGAAATTATTTAAATTGATGGAATTGAATAGTAACTTAATGTCTGTAATATTATCTGCTAGAATGTCAAATGACACTTCTATGAAAATTAATCAATTGTGTTATCCTTAGTAAATGATTGGTTGAAAGACTTTTGATGCACAACTGATTGTGTTACCCTTAGTAGAATTTGGGATAATTTTAGGCATTGATTTGTTGTCCAAAAGCTTTGTTACAATTGACTACAATAAAAAGATTGTCACAATAAACATAAATGGTGAGATAGAAGTCAAATTTTGCGGTGATTGGCGATTAGCATTCATGATAATTACCTGTTCGAAAGCTTTCAAACTGCTGAATTGTGAAAACCAAGATTTTTTGCTCATGTGACAGATACCTCTAAGGAAGTAAAATCTTTGAGTGATATTTCAGTGGTAAGGGAATATCCAAAAGTTTCTCTTGATGACTTACCAGGGTTACCTTCTGTGAGAGAGATTGAATTCACTATTAAGCTATTATCAGGTTTTGAGTCAGTATTCAAGTCACTCTATAGAATGGAAGCTAAGGAATTACAAGAGTTGAAAAGACAATTGCAGGAATTGCTAGATAGATGGTTCAGCGTGAATGCACCTCACCTTAGAGAGCTTCAATGTTATTTGTGAAGAAGAATGATGGGAGATTCACGATGTGCATTCAGGAAGTTGCAAAGACTCATTGTGAAAAAGAAGTATCCATTGTCGAGGATTGATGACTTATTTGATCAATTAGAAGAGGTTTCTATAATCTCAAAGATTAATCTAAGGTCAGGTTATGACCAGTTGAGGATTAAATATGAAAATATAGTGAAGACAACTTTCAGGACCATATATGAGAACTATGAAGTTGCGATGATCCAATTTGGAGTGGATCTAATAAATAAGATCTTCAAGCAATTTTTGGATACTTTTGTGATTATCTTTATAGATGATATTTTGATGTATTAAAGGGATGAAGCAAGCCATACAGACCATTTGCATGATGTTCTGTATATTTTAAAGGAGAACACACTTTATGTTAAATTTTCTAAATGTGAATTTTGGCTGAAAAGTGTGGCTTTTCTTGGGCATGTTATAAGTAGAGATGACATATATGTGAATCATAATAAGATCAAAACGATTGTAGATTTGTTTACAAAATGAATTGTGTCATGTATGTGCAAATTACCATGTTAGTATTAGAATGACTTTATATGAAGCTTTGTATGGAAGAAAGTGTTGGACACCTTTATGTTAGGCTAAAGCAGGTGAAAGAAAAATCATCAGAGCCAACTTGGTTGATGATGTTACTGAAAATATTAGACTAATTAGAGATAGACAAAAGGTGGTGTAGAATAGGCAAAGGAAATATTATGATGCTAAGCACAAACCAAAAAAGTTTGAAATTGAAGAGTATGTCCTTATCAAAGTCAGTCCATTGAAGGGTGCGCAATGTTTTGAGAAGACAAGAAAACTGAGTCCAGGATATGTAGGTGCATATGAGATTGTGAAGATAATTTGAATTGTGGCTTCAAGATTAGTTTTAGTAGCTCGTATGCAATGAGTGGATAATGTTTTCCACATTTGTTCACTTAGAAAGTATATTGCAGATTAATCAAGTAGGTTGATAGCTGACTCAATTGACATGCAGTCTGATTTGACTAATATAGAAGATCCGAGAAGGATTATGGAATATGATGTCTAAAAATTTTGTAATAAGGAGATTCCATTTGTGAAGATTTTAATGAAAGTACGAATAAGCAAAAGATGTTATTTGAGAGAAAGTTTCAGACATGCAAGAAAGATGTTATTTGAGAGAATGTTTCAGATATGCAAGAAAGATATTCCCAACTCTTTAATTAAGGTATGTTTGCTTTTATATTAAATTTTTCAGATTTCAGTGAAATTTTATAAGGGAATATAGTAATAACTAAAATTTAAAATAATAATAATAATATATAAATAAACAAATACATTTAGATGTATTAAATCGAGTTAACATTCAGATAAAAGAGTTACATTCAAATATACAATTTTGATAGTAACTACAGGTACAATCACTACAGAAAATTAATTAATTAGCGACAAATCTAGCGTCAGAAATTTTTTGACGCAAATTTTAGCCTCAAATTTGCATCTGTTTTTTCGTAAAAGATTAGGAATGGCTTGTGCGTGGAATACTTTCGATGCAAACTGTTTGTGCCAACTTCAACATTGTCGATTCGTCAACGCAAATATTTTAAGTTGAAATTAGTATATTGATAAATTGTCAACGAAACATATTTACTTAATAGTGTCAAACAGTCAGACATTATTTTTGACACTAACAGATTGGCGCAAAAATAGTCTGACACAAATTTGACACCACAACAACAATAACAAAGCCTTAATCCTACTATGTGGGGTCGGCTACATGAATCTTTTTTCTCCATTGCGTCCAATTTAGTGTCATATTTTCATGTAGTTCTAAAACACAAATTCGACACCAATGCACTAAAATTTTAACCCTGCATGCCCCAACCTCATTCGCGCCCTGCGCTGTTCCATAGCTTTCAGCTATGGCGATTAGGTTTCTCCACTGAAAGTCCAACTTGTGAGTTTTTTACCAGCGAAATTGTGTCCCCGAAGAGTCTTCTTCCACTCTAAGCTTAGGTAAACTTCTATCTTATTTGAAGCTTTCCTTTATTTATTTTTTCTTTCTTTTTTTTTTTTTTTTGGTGAAAAATTGAAGTTTGGATTTTAGATATGTCATGTATGATAAATGAGTGGAATATACGAAAAATTTGAAGTTTAGCTGTTGGATATGTAATACATATGAATTGTGTGAAATGTATGTGAAAATTTAACTTTAGGGTTTACATATGTAATACATAAGAATGGTGTGGTTTGTATGTAAAATCTAAGTTTAGGTGTAGATATTTAATACATAAGAATTATGTGGTTTCTATGAAAAACTTGAAGTTTGGGTGTTAGGAATGCAATACATAAGAAATGAGTGGAATGTATGTAAAAGTTGGAGTTTAGGTGTTAGTTATGTAATGCATAAGAATTGTGTGATTTGTATGTAAAGTTGACATTTAGGTGGCATATATGTAATGCATAAGAATTATGTGGTTTGTATGCAAAAAAATTGAAATTTCAGTGTTAAATATGTATGTAATACATAAGAATTGAGTGGAAGATATCTAAAATTAAAGTTTATGTGTTAAAACTATAATACATAACAATTGTGCGCTTTCTATCCAAAAAATTAATGTTTGGGTGTTAGGAGTGTAATGCATAAGAAATTAGTGGAACGTATGTAAAAGTTGAAGTTTAGGTGTTAGATATGTAATACATATGAACATTGTGGAATGTGTCTACAAATTGAAATTTAGGGCATAGATATTTTATACATAAGAATTGTGTGGTTTGTAAGGTAAAATTGAAGTTTAGGTATTAGATACATAACGCCTATGTAATACATAAGAATTATGTGATTTGTATGTAAAAAATAAAGTTTTGGGATTGCATACATAAGAATTGTATGGTTTGTATGTAAAAATTGAAGTTTAAGTATACATGAGAATTGCGTGGTTCGTATGTTAAATATGAAGTTTAGGTGTTGCATATGTAATGCATTAGAATTGTGTGTGATTTGTAGGTAAAGATTGAGGTTTGAGTGCTAGATATGCAATACATATGGAATGTATGTACGATTGATATGTAAATGTATTAATTTATAAATCTACATATAGGTTGCAGATGGATAATCAAAATTTGAAATCATGAAAGTATAATAAACAAATAGAAGACGGTTAGAGAAGACAGATATCATCGTTTACCCAATCCTTTGCACGTCTCCTCATTCGTACAATCGAACGAGATGGAGAAAAAGTTAGAGCGGCATAAGAGAGGAAGAAAGAAGAAGAAGAGGAGAGAAGATACCAAATTCATGTGTCGGACGACTTCGTGCTATAAACGAAGAAAGGAGAAGTCGACTTCGCCGCTTGTAATGAGTTGCCTGGAGTTATCGAAGCCAGCACTGCTATCGCGCGGCGTGGGTGAAGTTGGAATCGAGACCAGTGAAGGAGAAGAACACGTGTCGTCGTCGCGTGCAGAAAAGGGAAGTGACGGGAATTGCGGCTTTGTTCGCGTAAAGAAAGAAGAAGAGGAAGGGGAGCCGAAGTCGGCGAGATGATCCTTGCGTTCGTCGTGTGCAAAGGAAGGAGCAGGTTCTGCGCCTATGCTCTGCTGGGGTGAGACGGGGCCGAAGGAAGAAGGAGAGCTCACACGATCGAGCTGAGACCGAAAGAAGGAAAGGGTCGGCTTCGCGCGTTTGTTAGGGCAAAGGTCGAAAGTTAGTGTGATTAATATTTTTATAGGTTAATTAATATGTTATTATATAAAAAAAAATTATATGTGTGTGTGATGGTGTTTAATAATAATATCAATAGAAAGTTTTATTAAGAATTAACACTAATAATTGGTGATAGTAGTTTAGAGGGAGAATTTGCAAGAGCAAGCGAGTTAGTAAAGATATTACTTCTGGATTTCGCACGTAGAGTTATAAGTGGAGTCCAATGAAATCACCAAAAAAATCAGCCTGGTAACACGGGGAATACTCCCCGTGTTATTCAGGTGTTATTGTATTTTATTCATGTGTTATTGTATTCTGGAAATATTTCTGGTGTTATAATAACACAATAACACATCAATAATACTTGAATAACACACAATAACACATGAATAACACTAGAGGAATATTTCATTGTGTTACCATACAAATTTTATTTTTTTGTCACCGTCACGTGGCGTGATTTCATTGGACTCTGCACATAACTCTACGTGCGAAGTCTTGATGTAATATTTTTTTCCACACGATCGAGCTGAGACCGAAAGAAGGAAGGGGTCGGCTTCGCGTGTTTGTTAGGGCAAAGGTCGAAAGTTATATTTAGTGTGATTAATATTTTTATAAGTTAATTAATATGTTATTATATAAAAAAATTTATATGTGTGCGTGTGAGGGTGTTTAATAATAATATGAATAGAAAGTTTTATTAAGAATTAACACTAATAATTAGTGATAGTAGTTTAGAAGGAGAATTTGGAAGAACAAGCGAGTTAGGATGAGGATTGATCAAAACATATTATTAGGTAAATCATCATATTTAAATTAAGCAAAACAACCACATATATATATATATATATATATATATATATATATATATATATATATATATATATATATATATATATATATATATATATATATATATATNATATATATATATATATATATATATATATATATATATATATATATATATATATATATATATATATATATATATATATATATATATATATACTTGAATCAGAAAGTACTTGATGTTTAGGAGTTATAATATTGAAATGGAAAAGAGGAAAAGGATACTTACACAAAGGAAGCAAACTAATTCTTTTTAAGGCAATGAATGGTATAATTATTTGTTTGAGTTATTTTAATTATTGATCATTAGATATATTAAGTCTTTCTTTTAGAATAAATTTTCATAATTATATGCACATTTAATTAATAGGTAATAATCAATAAGTGAAGTGGAGGTTTAACTTTTTTCAGCGATCTCTTTAAATCAATGAGAGAAATTATTTTCTTATATGTGTTAAACTTAAATTTTATGAAATAATGATTTTTTTAATGTTTTAAATATTTATTTTATGCATGTTGTAGCTTAGGAATTAAAAGAAATGAATGAGAAAATGAAAAATGAATGTTTAATGACTTTAAAAGGAGATAATTTAAAGGAAATGAAATGATAAGTAACTCTTTAATTCATACAAGATTACCCCCACATGGTATTGGCAAGAGATATAATGTACTATGCATGTTAAAAGAAATTTTAGTACAACTTGAGGGTACCTTCGGGTACAATTTTGAGGGTGTATTCGAACATATGATGCATTCGGGCACATTTGTAAGGATACATTTGGTTATGACAGTAATCCTGTGATGATTGTTAAAGAGTTTAAATTCATAAATATTTAAAGTGAAACGAGAAGGGATAATTTGAAGTTTTAAAGAAATGAACAGTATTTTTTTTTGTCATTCATACTTAGCATATCATAAGAATTTAATGCATATTAGATTATAATTACTCACTAAGGGTCTGTTTAGAGCAGCTTATTTGTTAAGTCTGCGTTTTCAAAATGCCACCATACCATTTTTTTTCTCTATCTTTGTTGTGTTTTGTGATACACTAGTTTTGTTTTGTCATAAACACAAGCTACGAGTTCAACCCCGAGGCTTGCGTTTGGAGGAATTTTCTTACTTCTCTGCCCTCTCGTCGTGCTTGCCCTCATCTCGTGCCCTAGGTGCCTCTTCAATCCTCTCCTCTGCCCTCATATCGTGGCTTCTATCGCTAAACAAGGGCTCCCTCTCATGCGCCTCTTTCAAGCGTCTCTCTTGACCATTGCATTTCTCCTCCTCCTCTTTGCGATCTGTGGTTGTGGTGCTCTGTAAGTAATATCGTTGCCTTCCTTGTGGTGATTTTCGATGAAATGGCTTTTCTGTGCTTTTATTTGGCATTCTCCTTTGTTGTGAGAAGTTTGCAGTGCTCTGAGAGTAATATTATGCTCTTTCTTATGGTGAATTTCGAAGGAATGGCTTTTTCTGTGAGTTTTTTCCTTTCTCCTTTTTTTGTGCTTTCTCTCTGAACTGCTACCTTTGGATGGGCGTTGGATGTTAGACTTAGGTGTTGGACTTAAATGTGTGTGCTGGTGGTTGGTGGTTGTTTCATGCTTTAGAGTGCTTTATTCATATTATTTCTTTAATAAATAGAATGTTTGATGAAGAATTTGGTAAAACAATTAGTTTTGAATGTTCTTCAGACTTTAAGTTTTCTGCTTAATGAAAGCAATAATTCAAATGTTGAATTTATAAAATTTATTGGCAAATGTAGTTATAAAAGCATGATGTGTGTGTGTCTCTCTCTTTAATGTGTTTCTAAAGAGCAACATTTCACTGCAGTATTTTGGACTAGATGCCTCCAACAAATCTTATGTGTGTGTGTCTCTCTCTATTGTTGCCTTCAGTTGGGTGTTGGTGATGCAAGCTGACTTGCCATCTTGGTGATGCATTATCCAATGTTAGCCCATAAACATAGCTATTATGATATTTCTGCCCATCATAATCAGTTAATAAAGACTATGCTCTAGTAACTTTTCTGATGGGCAGACAGTTCGACTGATTCCACTGCCGATAGTGATTAATGTTGGATGGTACTCCTAGAAGACGACGTTGCTTGTGACATACATTGTTTTGATTTTTAAATTAATATTATCAATTTTTTTCTTTTTTTAGTACACTTGATACTCATTGTTATGTGAGGTGTGTATATTATTTTTCTATTATTCAGAAGTGAATTTTTGTTTCTCAAGTATTAAATGTATCGCTATGACAACCATGTTGCAAACAACACTATTACACAAGGGTAGAATGGTCATTTATCCAAAAATTGTTACAAATCAGTTATTTTTCAAACGCACAAACCAAACAGCCAGTCAGTTTATCCGGATCAGCTGTTGATCAGCAGTTTATCTAGATCAACTACTCATCAGCAGATTATTGATATGTTGTAGCTGCCTCAATAGAGCCTAAGTTATGCTTATAATTGCAAATTAATATTTTCTTTCAGGAAAATCAAAGCCTTAGGTTGATATATCTGATAGGAGAGACATGATTTACTAAAAGAGGACAACCATTGGTACCTAGTTTTATGATGAGAATTTCTCTTTATTTTTCTATCAGATATTGTTATGTTGTTTATTATTAGCTTGAGCTGTTGTCTTTGAGTGTTATTGTTTTTGGATGCTATAGATTTTATTCATTTTTTGGATTGGTGAATCTTTTATATGCATTAAAAGTTTTCAAAATATCGATAGTTATATGTTAATACCGTCTGACTGCAGTTTCCACCTTAGTTAATTCTAAGCACTGGGTTGGATTGTAACATTTAGGTTAGTTCACATATAACCTCGTATAACCTCCTATTTATATATGTTTAGGTTAGGGTTTCATCTCCATCTAGAAATGTATACCCTTTTCTTACCTCTTAGACTAGAATGTTCCCTAATTTACTTAATCATATCCTTAATCAACCTTATCAATTTCAATTCAATCCTAACCAAATCTAACACAATCCTTTTAAATTCAAACTCAATCCTAATCTGACTCAAACCCAAATTCAAATTCAATCCAATAAAGATTCAACTTAAATTCAAATTATTTCTCAAGCCTGATTTAAACTCTAGACCATTCCTACTGTCAAATGTTGGGCTAAAAATTTTTTGAAACTCAAGTGAAGTTAACCTATGTTCAAACTAACTTTTTTATTGAAGTCTTCAAACCCTGTTATCTTATAGACATTCATTAATGAATAAGAGTGTTAAGTTTTCTTAGAAGTAATTCTTGAGATGTAATTAACTATGATGGAGCCCTCTCATAGGGATACCATACCCCAAATTAAAATAAATTTTATCTTACACCCGTAAGGTAAGGGAAGGTTTCGTAGATCAATAAATCACAAAGATTTTCCTCATCTAAATGACTAGATGCATTCTAAGGTAATATTTCTATATTTTGATATGGTATATTACTCTTCGAATACCGTATTCATTCATTTCGATATAAATCTTTCGAGGTCTCTGGTGGTTATCCAACCAAACAAATAAAAAGTATCCCACCAATAAGAAATATAAATATAACTTGAATCAGCTCCATCAACAAAAAAAAAAAAAAATTGCATGTGTGTATATCCACAAAATTTAACAATATGAAACAATATAATTAATCAAAGAATTATTAGATCATAAGCATTAAGTAAAACATCTTTAAATTTCACTCTAATAATATCCATACAAAATAAATAGGAAAAAGATAGTTCCTTAATTGCAAACTTATGAATCATTCAATAGCATGAGACATTAACCTTGCCATAAAAAGAAAGAAAACAACGAAGAACTTTGTTTGCAAAGCAATTTAGGCACTAAAAAAATAATCGATTCACCTATAACTCAACTTTTTCAGCTCTCGCATCTATGGCTGTCAAAAAAGCTCGTTGTTCGCAAACATCTCGTGTTTGGCTCGTTCGTTAAGTAATCGAGTTGAACATGAACAAAGTTTTAAAGCTCGAATTATAAACGAGCCGAACACGAAGAACTCTTTGTTTGCTCGTGTTCGGCTCATTTTAGCTCGAAAAAAAATTATATAACTATTTATATAATAATATATTACATATATTATTTATATAATAATATGTTATATATATTTATATCTAATTTTAAATCATAACATCTCATGTGGTAATGTGGATAGTGCATTTTTTGTATACATTTGGTCCGAGTTTGAATCTCACACTTTACACCTATTTTTTTCAATCTAATTTTAACGAGCCAATTTCGAGCCGAACACGAACACAAACATTTAAATCGAGCCGAACACGAACACACTGTTCACGAGCCAATTTTGAACACGAGCTGATTTCGAACACGAACCATTTTGAACAAGCCGAACACGAACCAAGCCTGAGCTCGCTCAAGCTCTGCTCGTTTACAGCCCTACTCGCATCATTTACTTGTGCCTTGGTATCCACGTGCATAAGGCACAAACTCTAGGGATCTTATGTCCTCATGCAAGGCACATGTGGGGCACGCTCGTGACTTGTGCCCTCTGCTTGCGCTAGGATTCCACCCATGATTGTATCCTCGTATCTAATGCTGATGCCTATGAGAATCAATGTTAGTTCATCTTCCCACTCATGGATTGCATGACGGTGCTCCAATTTTGCTATTTATGGCAACAGCCTTCCATTTCAATTGTGTGTTTTTCCTCCGTCACTAGTCATTCTCACAAGTTTAGTGTTGTGCCTTTTCAATTCCCCTAACTCTCAAATTATAGGTTTGGATTATTTCTCTCTATCTGAATCCTTAGATATTTCAATATTGTGATACATCCTATTAGCAATTCCTTTCTCCTATGATCAATGTTTAAAATCAAGCAATACAAAGTGCACATTGAGGCTTTTCCTATGATCAATGCTTCAAATCAAGCAATAAGAAGTGTGTGTTGAGGCACACCTCGATGCATTTCTTTGAAAACCCACAATTAGGCTTATACCTCATTGATACAAAGTTAAGTATACACAACACATTTATTGAGGCGTGCCTCAATCCAAGCGTCGCCTCAGTGCACATGAGACACACGATATAGATTAGGATTTTTTTTAAAATGTTCAATACATTTCATGTCCACTCATGCACCCTCATTTAACTCACACAAACCTCGAGGTCCATTACCCAATCAAAAGAAATTGTCAACCTTCTCTTCATTCCTCTGCCACCCTCCTCTAATGATGTTGTGGGTCATCTCAACAATCATCACTGGGTTCTTTGCAACAGATGTCAACGTCCCTCCATGCAACCCATCCATTGTCATCCCTCCTTTTAGCACTAGTTGTCACTAGCCCTCTTTCAAACCTATGAAATTAGCCCTCCTTACAACCATTGTTGTCTCTGCTGCTGTCATTACATCCTAAATGTTTTTTTTCCTTCCATTCGTAATCCCAAAACCATAAGTTTTCTCTCAATCAAATTTATTTAATTTGAACACTTCTTATCTTTGTGATTTGATATTTCAATTTTTAAACATAACATTTTCATTTCAGACTTTTGGAAAAAATGATTATAGTCAATAAGAAATCCATAACGAGCCATAGAAAGAATTTGGTATAGAGAGATAATGTATAATTCAACATTAGAGGCACAAATAAGATATATATATATATATATATATATATANTATATATATATATATATATATATATATATATATATATATATATATATATATATATATATATGAAGGGCAATTGCTGCATAAAGTAATTAAAGAGGGCGTTATAAGGAAGAATGAATACTTATTTGGCTTACACAATAATATTGCACCCTATGCCAAAGTGTCAGAAATATTAAAAGAGAATATTTGAAAATATATGAACAAGTCAGCAATGTCAAAACATCTAACACAATGAAAATTATGTGATAGAGTTGATGTTGTCTCTTATTATAAGACCAAAAAAGTTAGGGACTCATATTTTTTACCACCAAAATCTATTAAAGATCCAAGAGATCCCATGCAAACTATATAGTAGATGTGGAGGATGACAACCGTCCTGGAGAGGAGGTAATTGTAGGTAAGAAGATATCTCCAGAGAATGATAGATAGGTACACAAACGTATTTGTATTTAGAGATTTTTTTATGAGAATTAAATTTTATTCAATGTGGTAGCCTCCCCTTATTCCTTTAATTTCATTGATGCTTATGGTCAAGGCTTGAAACCCCCATATATTTATAAATTTAGGACATAGGTTTTAAAAGAGGAACTAAGCCATATAGAGAGAGAGACATGAAGAAGATTAAAATGAGTTGGACTTATACTAGAGTAACAATCATGTCTAATAAGTAAACAAATATAAAAACATAAGTTTGATTAAAATTTTGATAAATAACCCTTATAATACTATTTTAAAAAATCGGTCGAATCATCTGATCGAGGAAAAAATGTAGAGTACATTTCTACATTAGTTTAATAGAGTGTAAAGGAGATTGGAGAGCATTTGATAGCCATTTTATAATAGGTAATGCTAGTGTTTATGAGAAATCTAAGCATAAGCTAATGAGAAAGAGAAAACAAGTATATTGAATATCTTATGTTGCATACTGCATAGACTTGATTATAGAGAACCTAGATGACTTTCCCTAATATAAGAATACTCTAACTAAAATATAAGAGATTAGTAAAGTTATTTATAACCATTGATGAGTATTATTTTTTATGAGAAACTTTTCTAAAAAGACTTATGCGTCCTAATAGAAAAATATTTGATAAATCTATTGACTCACAGGGCATATTAGAATTTAAGCAATCAACAGAAATAATATTCACTTGGGTTCAATATCTAGGTTGTGCATGGGTAAAAAAAGCTAAGAGAAAAGAAGTTAAGAAAAAAATATTTTAAATAAAAGGTCTTGGTCAAGAGTCATATGCAATAACAAAACCACAAGGCTATTGATTCAAAATTTGAGAATGGTGGATGTAATGAAAAAATCTGCCATGGTTTCTATTTACAATGCAATGGACAAAGTCGTGGAGTTAATATCACAAGACTTAAGAGAATATGAGGTTGTATATAGGGAAATTTGAGATATTATTGATGAAAAATGAGAGCATCAACTCCACTGTTATTAGCATTCTGCTAAATATCTCTTTAACACTCAATTACAATATGCGAAGAATAAGTCTTCCAACCATCAGATAAGTTAGGGTTATATGATTGCAAAGATAAACTAATTACTGGCCCAACCGAGAGGATAACTTTTCATATGCAACTTACCATTTAGGAATAAACCAATTTTCTTTAAGCTGCAACAAACTAAGGATATTATTGCAAATATTCTCAGCACAATTTTTTAATATTTAGTATTTTCATTGAAATAAGAAATGGCCATCCAAATTCTGAATTTTTAAGTTTTAATCATATTGTTTCTTTGCAAATATAGTTGAATATTGTATCTAATTTGGTGATGATACTTCAGAATTGTAGCATTTTATTGTAAGGTTATTGGGACTTACATGCTCTTCATCTAGATGGAAGCACAACTTGACCATATATAATGAATTCCACACACACACACACACACAAAAATCATCCAACGATCTTAAGGATGAATTTCTTAGTGTACATCATGTACAATAAGAAATTAAAAGATATAGATCTAAATATAAAAAGTCTTAAGAATGTCAAGGATCACCTACTTTATGAAAATATGATATCAAATGATAATGACAATGAGAACACACTAAGTTATAACAAGAAGATAATAATGATAATTTCTTATTAAAGATAAAAATAAGACTAGTATTTCAAGCATAAGATGAGATAACAAGACATATTAGCCATAAAAAATTAAGTATTTATAGTTATCTTAAACTTTAAATGATATATATTTTATTATTTTAATTGATCATTATTGATTAGAAAAGAATAAATGAGATATGAGAGACGATTATTAATCATGACGAGTGATGCCAACTCGAGTGATGAAAGTATCAAGGAATTTTAATTATTTGTTATGTTTTTATAATGATCTATGGACATTGCTAAATTATACAATAAGGGTGAGAGAAATTCATTATACAAAACTTATCTGATGTCTGAAGTTGATTTGATAACTAAGTTAATTTCATATGATGTTTTATGTTATGTTAGTTAGATCAATTAATGCATGCAATATACTTCCACTATGCACAATTACTACAACATGATAATTTATGGATTGTGCATATTGCTACTTGATATAGGCATCAAGGCGAAATCAAGAACTGAAATGGTTTGCCATAAAGAGGTGATGTAGGCATAAGCCTCAAAAATTTTAAAAATAAAATAAAATTATATATAATTTATAAATATGATAATCTAGTAACATATTAAGTTAATTCATCATTATAAAACCATAAATCACACATCTTGATCTAAAATATTAACATAAAATAAAAGTTTGAAATAAGTACTCAAAATTTAAATACGTCATATGTAATAATCAATTTTTGAGAAATTTGATAAAAAAATTTGGCAACTTAAAAATATACCTCAAATTTTGCATTACTCTGATTTAAACTGAGTTAATTTTTTAAAATTTTGCAAGTCAAATTGAGTGATTTGATATACAAAACTATATGTAAATTATTAATGAATTGAAAGTTATAAAAATCAAAAGTTATAAGTTAGTTAAACTAATTAAAACTTAATTAATCATCCTTAATCTCACATTATTGTTCCCACCTTAGAAATATTTGTGTACGTAATACACACGTAACTCTGCGTGTGTACTTCGTTAATCCCGCAATATCCTCGTAATAACCTATGAATAACATCAAAACAGTACCCGCGATGGTTATTGAAAGATTATTAGGGTTATAGGATATTGAAATAATACCCAATAACCTTCCAATAATCTGGGAAGTGGAGGCTGTTAACCACGCGTGCTTATTACTTAATATTTCCTCATCTTCTCTCTACATACTCCTCCCTCCCTCTCGTTTCGGAAAACAATATTACATCAGTATTACACACGTAGATTAACGTGTGTAGCCAATAAAATCATGCCACGACACCGCACGCGACAGAAAAAAAAACTACACGATAACACGGAGAATATCCCCCCTTATTATTTATGTGTTATTCATGTATTATTGTGTGTCATTCATGTGTTACTGATGTCTTATTGTGTTATTATAACACCAAAAATATTCTCAAGATACAATAACACATGAATAACACACAATAACACACAATAACACATGAATAACATGGGGGAATATTTCCGACAGAAAAAACGGTATGGTAACACGGGAGAATATTCCCCCATATTATTCATATGTTATTGTGTGTTATTCATGTATTATTCATGTGTTATTATGTTATTATAATATTAGAAATATTCTCATAATACAATAACACATGAATAATATGAGAGAATATTTATGTATTAACGCAACTTTTTTTTTTTTTTTTTTTTCCTGTAGGGTGGATGCGTGGAGTGAATTCATTGGCTCCTGATGTAATATTTTTTGGTCGTTTCGTTCGGCAGAAGCACCAGTGGAGTACCACAAGCTGCAGGGCGCCAGACTTCTCGATCTCAGTTTCTCCACTCGTGTTCTTCGGTTCACCTCGCCTGTAAGGATTCCGCGGCACTTTCTACAGTGCCGGGCGAGCAGAAAGGCGAGCGGCCTGCGAAGTACCGCCGGCTAGGTTTCCGGGACAAAATGAGACTAAATCAGTGAGTACGAAACCTCTTTCACCCTATTTGAGACATTCCTTTCATTCCTTTTGTTTCTATTTTAAGTTTTGCCTCGCTTTTTCTCCATTGTTCATTCTGTACTCCGAATTCGTGTTGGAAGTGTCGTAAGTGATTTTTGAATTTTTATAGGAATTTTAGCATAATATCATCGAAGAGAAAGAGGAGATTGAGAAGATAGAGAAGATGGAGGAATTTTTGTAGCTTCGGAAAGATAGACTGTGCCGAGAAGCCTAGTTGAGGTAAGAAAGTTATTTTTTTTTATTAAACTACCATATGAACTAATATATTATGAATATTTAGGTAGTTTAAGGTTTCAGTTTGGTTATCCAAGGCGGCAATTTCGAAGCAAGCATATGACAAATCGTCTTAGAATGACTCCTTAAATTTTAAGATAACATAATCCCATGCTAATTTAAGAAGAATAATTCAATTTACAAAAATCACTTGAATCTTAAAATTTAATATTATATTTTATAGGTTATTGAACTCAACATAAAAGTCATAGCAACCTCCAACTAGCTATCGAAGATTAAGATTTTAGCGTGACAACCGAAGTGAGTAATTACATTTCTAAATTTCAGTAATCGTCTTTATTTCAAAATATATGTTGATGACATGTATGATGCAGTTCAGTTAGATTTATATTACAATAGATTCTTCATATTTGCAGATAGGAAAGATATGCATAAAAGGTCTGTATGTGATGCATAACATCTATGATATACATGATGTGCACGATGAATTTGATAGAAAAGATACACATGATAAACATGATAAAAAATTTATATGCATGATATAAATAAGAGATATGCATGAGATAATTATATGAATGATATGAGAGATACATGATGAAAATTGTATAACAGAGTAATAATAAGTATGCATATTAGTAGATTTCATAAATGTGTCTCAGAATAATATATGTATGAAGAATGGAATAATTTATATATGAATGTATATATGTGCATGTTCAAAAGTGAAGTTCTCCCTCTAATGATACAGGCATGAGACGCTAGTGTACCTGCGAGCGTGAAGTTTTTCTGCCATCCAAGATAATTGTGATGATTAAATCATTAACTGTTGTGCTGACGAGATAATATCAGTTAGGGGCGGGCAAACTAGAGCTTACTTCACCAGACAATTTTAATGTTTACATTACTAACCGTTGTGACAACAAAATAATATTGGTTAGGGGTAGGTAATGAGCTTTCCACCATAGACAATTGCGATGTGTAAATAACTAACTGCTGTGCCGACGGGAACCAATGGGACAATATCAGTCAAGGGTGTGTTAGTTTTGTTCATGGTGATTCTCACAGAGACAAATGTATATGTAAAAACTAAAAAGCAAAAGTAAAGTTAAAGTAAATGCTTATAGAAGATTGAGTATTTTCATTTAAAAAATATCATTGATACATGCATTATCATTTATCAGATTTCTTGTAAGCATATATCAGATTGCTTATAAAAAATTTGAAAGTTTAGTATATTATAAAATTTGTTATAGATTCACATACAAATTAAATTCTTTTTCTTATATTATGTAGTTTAGAAGTGTGATTATTCTTGAGTTATTTTTAGATTTTAAACATTTGAACATGATGAATAGAGCATGAGCAAATATATACAGAGGGCAAGAACAACAATAAAAAATGTACAATTTTTTACTTATTAATTTTTACTGCTTTCTTTAGTCAATCTATTATGTATTCTTTTGAATATTGAATTGATAGCAATAGAAATAGAATATCAGAATTATACTTTTCACCGTTTGACCATCTACTCCCGTCTTGATTAATTTCAAGCTCCGAGTCGAGTCGTAACACCATAAGAATTATGTGATCCATAGTCGCCTCGTCATCATTTTATCATTTTTAAAAGAATCATTATATATAATAACTTTGTCATCCTTGAATTTTGTCTAACCATCATCTTCAAAAGCTTCTTCAATTCTAAATATTTCATCTACTCTCTATATCAGTTACCATTAAATTCAATAAAATTTTAAACAAAATAATAAATTAGTAACATAAGCAATTCACTATAATTAAATTATCCTCAAAATTTTTTGGCACTCACACCCTATCTATTTTTTTAAAATGATTATGAAATAGAAGTTGATCCAAATGTAGTAGCTCTTTTCAATATCAACATTGATAGCTTCATTCCCATCATTTTTAAAGCTTATTCATTCATCTTTAAATTCAAATCATTCCTTAATTTTTGGAATTATCAATTTATCATTAAATAATATATCCTAAACAACCGAAGAATTTGTTCTATCACAGCCATTTTTTTACAACTTTTTAATAACTTCAGGTGTTTAATTCAATTATTCATCATTTGAGGAATAATGTGGTGATTTTTTAACGCGAGGATCAAGCTATGTTATGGCTGTTATTTATCTCATTTTTATAAGTATTTTCAAGATACCTTGTAGTATAAAATGGATATAATTAGCTTAGTAGATGTTAGGAATTCATTTATTTCAAAGAAGCTTATTTCTAAGCTCAAGAGCATCAGAAAAGAAAGGCATCATTGATAGATTGTCTGTTAGGGTGAAACGTTTTGAGAAGGTATCCATCTATAGTTATGAAAAATGCAAATCAGTTGAAAGGTGCAAGGCTCATTTTTACAATAAGAAAAAATTGGCGCAAAAAAAAATCAATGCATTAAGAGGGAAGGGAAGTGAACATATGAGAACCATAACAAGAAAATTGACATGAATTAAAGAAGAAATAGCAGCAAATTGATTACAATAATAAGGAGGGCAAGCCAAAGGATATTATTATATTGACACATTTTTAGATGTTTTTTCAGTGATTGTATAACTCAGATGCAGTATTTAGAAAATTCCTGACTTGGCTTATTAATATCATGTGACCCCATAAGAAAATGCTTTCCAGTAAAAAACCATGTGTTTAGTACATTTATATGGGAAAAAAAGCTACATACAAAATTAAAAATTTTGGGACAGTGAGTTTGAGGATGCTTGGTGGTGTGACTAGGACATTCAAGAGTTGGGCATATTTTATCTAAAAAAAGTGAATATCTTTGAGTGGTTTTAGTAATATAGTATGCATGCCTTTTGGTGATGTCAAAGTTACTAAAATTTGCTAGGTGTATTGGTTATTAGAAAGGTAAGTATAGTTTGTGAACTCCATGTGTTGCACGTAATTTCAAGTGTAACTGGTTCCACTTTGCCATCATCTATGTTAAAGCATTGTGTTTATGGTAAACACAACAGTGTTGGCTTCTTAGCCCTAGGAAAAGTGTTAGAACATAGATTAGCTTATGATGTATAGTGTTCTCATTATCAAGTCATATCATTCCAAACAGAGATAATGAAGAGATGGTATTTTTAAGTTATAACAAGTCAATTGCAAGTCTAGATTCAAATTTGATGAATCCATCATGGTGAGCAGTAGATGTGCTTCAAATGTCTCTACAAGTGTGAAGTTCAAGTGTTATTTTGATTTGATGAAATTACATGGTGCTTAGCTCTTTGGGGATTTAGGAGCTCAAAGTGGCGGACTCAGAGAGAAAAATAATAGCTAGGTTATCGATTAAATATTAAGTTGATGAAGAGAATTATTAAATTTTGACTCAACATAATTTTATGTTTGATAAAATATTTGTCGCACAAGAATTGAAGCATTACCAGGGATCCAGTATAACTAAAGAATATTTTCCTGGTTTTGTGAAAAGAAAGAATCTGGTTTAGGTGGCATTAAGGAGCCCTTGAATTGTGTTTACGTCGTTTTTGTGAGAAGAACAAACCCAACTAAATTTTTGCGAAGCTCAAGTCAAGGAAAAAACTAAGGATCCTTGATTTTTATGCAATTCTTGAGATTAGTGTGGCTTCCTTGATTGTTGGCTCGTAACATGGGATTTGTTGACATAAACACCATCGTTAATTATCATGCAAACTTCTTATAAATCTCTCTTAATTTTGAAAGGCTATAATACTACCATACCAGGTGTGATCTCTCTCAATTATGAATACATAAAAGGCGATTATCTTAAGATGATGGTTGGAGGCTAGGTATACCTGCAAAAATGCATCTTTATTTTCTACAGATGGTCAGTTTGAAATATTTATGCACAAGAATCCCCTTTTACGGTAAGGTGAATAATATCATGAAAATTGTAGAAAAGTGCAAATCCATTTTAGAAAAGAGTTTGTTGAGAAATTAGGGCGAAGAAAAATAAGAATCGACATAAATCCAGGAGAACACACAGAGAATTACGAGGTTCGACAAATATGCCTACGTCCTTGGGAGCAGAGCGACGACTTCCTTTTCAATATTCAGAAAAGAGTACAGAATACAAGATTCAAAATCTCGGGGTCACAAAGACTCACCTAAGGTTACAAACAGGACATATATATAACTCTATAGTATAATATGTAATTACTTAAATTACTCATGTACCAAACCGCGAGGTCTTGCCCCAGCACCCCCAACCCATATAATGAAACTCCCCCGATTGGACAGATCCTTCCGCTTCACTCCGCTCGTGGGCTCCGCTCCAGCATCTGTCCCATTTATGATATATGAGTCATACTTAACAAATCTCCACCTTGACGAATATCCAGCCCCTTAGGAGAAATACATATGCACAACAAATCTTCAACTTAGCGAATATTCAACCCCTTAGGAGAAATACATGTCTAACAAATCTTCATTTTTGTGAATATCTAGCCCCTTAGGAGAAATACATATGTCTAACAAATCTTCACTTTGGCGAATATCTAGCCCCTTAGGAGAAAATACATTATGGAGTATCTTATGCACCAATGTGGGTTGGGCTACAAATCCTTTTAAATAATCTCTTAATTAAGTTTTCCAGAAAAAAGACTTCCCCTTAATTAAATTTTCATCAATTAAACTTTCTCAAAAGTCTTTTTCCTTAAACTTCTAAGAAAATTTACACCTCCGCTTTCTAGAAAAGCTCATTTTTACTTCTAGAAAAACTCTGTTTTCCTTCCAGAAAAGCTCTACCTCCGCTTTCCTTCCAGAAAGAAATTTTTCATTTCCCGACTGCAGCAGCAGATTCGCTTTCCTTGCCTTTCCTGAGTCCTAGAAAATTTCTAGAATATCTCTGCGTTAAATTTCCTTTTCCGCGGACTTTACTTTTCCGCGTTCGCCCTTCCAATTATGCTTCTCGCCGCATGATTGCCTCCTGCGCCGCCGAACAGAACCCTTCGTCGCGAATCTTTCACGCCTGGTAGAGAACCGCCTCTGCAATAGTCTTGCAGCCCTCGTTCGTCTTGTTCTGCCTGAACCGCACGCTAACTAGCCGCGATTCCAAACCTTCGCGAACGACTTCGTCCAGACCGTAGAACCCTGTCAAACCTTTTGTCGCCTTTGCAGAACCGATCGCCTGTTCTTCTGCTTCGCAAAACTGTTCCCCGTCCCGCGATCGCGTGAAGCCGGAATTTTGATCGCTAATCAGCGGAACCGTCGAAGCTTGCTTCGTCTTCGAAATTTCTCTGCGCCGAGATCCAAACTGCCGAGAAGCTTGCATAAATCCTTCTCTAGCCGCCAATATACCATGCCAAAATCTTCTTTATTCCTGCGCCACCTAAATTTTTCTTCTCTGCCCTAGAACCTCGCTTTGATACCACTTGTTGAGAAATTAGGGCAAAGAAAAACAAGAATTGACACAAATCCAGAAGAACACAGAGATTTACAAAGTTCGACAAAGATGCATACGTCCTCGGGTGCAGAGCGACGACTTCCTTTTCAATATTCAGAAAAGAGTACAGAATACAAGATTCAGAATCTCGGGGCCTCAAAGACTTCCCTAGGGTTACAAACATGACATATATATAACTCTATAGTACAATATGTAATTACTTAAATTGCCCCTATACTAAACTGTTGGGTGTTGCCCTCGCACCCCAACCCACAGAATGAAACTCTCCCGATTGGACAGATCTTTCTGCTCCACTCCGCTCGTGGGCTCCGCTCCGCTCCAACATCCGTCCCATTTATGGCATATGAGCCATACCTAACAGAATTTATTTCCTTCTTGCAGAATACACTCCAACAATGACATTTCCTTTATTTGTATTTCCTCTATTTTGTTCTTCCCTTTTTAGAGGGACTCTTATTATGTTTTTTTCATTACATATACATATATACTTTCCGGTTTCTATATGGTTATCAGAATCGTAGCCTTAGATCCTCTTTTGTTTTAGTTCCCGATCACGATTGCAGCCATTGCTCATCTTCAGGGTCGAAGCATACCGTGGCCTTTCTGCATCTCCGTCTTTGATCACAGCAGCGACTCACGGGCTGGACGTGATCCTCCTCGTCTTCTTGCCATCTCGACGACTCCATCAAATGAGTTACGGAACCCTACGAAGTCCTCTGCATGCAGTGTCGAGTCATCCTCTGCGCCAAAATTGATTTTCTTTGTACGACATCGACCACTCTAGAGACTTTGTCTCCTCACGAACGAGATCATAGGGCTCAAGTCCAGCTGCCCCACTCCAACGGAACGCTCAGTCTGTTAATCATTTGAGTTGATTTGTCACAAACATCTCAGTTTTTTCCTTCTTCGGTTAGCTAGATCTGTCGACAAAAGCAGCGAACCAGTAGACTTTCAATCCTTGATTTGACTTTCTCTAGCCGACAACTCACAGCTCGAAAAAGGCCCGATCACCAAGAGCGTGTGTAAACGAAGAGCTACACACCTTCCTCTAGTTCCTATTTGTCCATCCAGTTGAACAACCGAATTAAGGCTATGTTTGGGGGTAGTTGCAGCTGCGGGTTGGCTATCTGTTTGATACAACAGTGTGAAACCAGCTGTTTATGAAAAAAAAAAGACCATAATGCCCCTGTTTGTTAAAACTGTTTAAAAGAAGACTATGACAATCATATTTTTTAAAAAAGAACATACTGCCCTGAAGTGCTAACAACTTTTGTTCGGGAATAAGAACACATATGCAACACAATCTTATGTATTTACATGTCTAACACATAAATTTTTAAGTTTTAGGAATATTTGCATATTATTTTGGAGCTCTTACTAAATTGGCTAGCATATATGTAATATAGTAAATTTAAGTGTTAGATATATAAATATGTGAAACTAATTATGGTTTTAAAATTGCAAAAACAAAAGAAAAATGAAAACCTATTGATTGTCCTATGCCAAGCAAGACCGCACCAACTTTCAAAATTTATCAACTTTGATCTCAATTAGTGTTTCAAGGTGAAGATGATGGTCTAAAGAATAGACAAGCCATCGTATGTGCACCTAAAAAGTTTAGAAAAACTTTCGCTTCACTAACTCTGTTCCAAATTTTATCATGTTAAGGCTTCTACCATGTTAATGAAATAATGTTGTGCTTGAAGTGCTCTTTTTCCAACAGAAATATATTAAAAACTTCAGGAAAAAGCAAAAGAACTTAAATGATGCACCGATATTATTTATAATTGGTTGATAATGGGGTAGTTTATTCAAATTAATACTAGCTTAGCACCCATTGAGAACTTTCGGGCTCAATGCAATATATTGCATCACTCAAACTTAAGAATCAAATTTATGGTCAAAATAAGTCAAATACTAGTTTTGTATAGTTTTGGATCAGTCCTATTACTCATCCCAAGCATACATTTTGCTTTGTATAAGTATCAAGTTGACTAGAACAAAGAGCTAAGAAGAAATTTGCACAAAAAAGGGAAAGCGAGGGAACTGTGATGCACATTTTATGGGAGGTCATGCATGATTTTCTCAACCATAACTCAAAATGATTCCACAATAGAGCTCATCACCGATTGACCAACCAGCTAGCTTAATAGACATCACACTGACATACATACTAATACAAGTCATGCATGATTTCCTTAGTGCTGCCTCACACAAAACATACTAATAAAGTGTAGACTGGGATCAGTTAGTTCTAGAACGAATTGGTTTCTGAACCTATGAACCTTGAGCATATAAAGAAAATATAAAGAAAAACTATTAAGCCTATTAAATGTCATAGAATCCAAGGTTATATCAAAACAAGTTATTAATAGGTTGGTTGGACAACATTAGCCACAGTTTGCAACAAAATCAAGATTTAGTTGTCCATCAAAACGATGTGCAAGATAACATGGTTGTCAGGACAAGATACAAAGATATTTACCCAAATCCCAGAAAATATGCAATAATTAAATTATAATACTAACAGAAACAGGGATTCATATTCAAATATAAGCAGCACCATCACCTATTTAGAGATGAGTATAGTCCGCTCAATTTGAAGCTTATGTTTCTCTTTTCCATTAGAATTTAAGAGAGACTCTTAAACTAAATTGAAAACTTTGATCTATGATATGGTTTAAGTACATATGGTCTGGAAATTAAAATAATTTATGTTAAATTTGGTTAGCAAGTTAGAAAAAGAACAAGCTCAAGGCTGAGAATTCATTGTGGCACTAAAAAGGCCAGTGGATTCCTACACAACAAACCAAAAGATAATTTGATTTCATTTACTTGACTTACACTTAAAAATCATGGTGTAAAATCCTGAATAAACATGGTAGCTATAGAGAACAGTAAATTCTATCAAATCGTTTCTTTATACTCAAAAAATAACTCATTTGAGTGCAACTAGATAAACGAAAACAATTACCATCCCAACAAAAAATTAATGAGAGAAAACTGATTAGAAATATCATAATCAGTAGAGCAGATGAATTGGCACGTTTAACTTACTAATTTCTTTTAACAAGTTTACACCAGATGATGGCAAGTTACATATATGGTTAATCTCCTGAGCTAAAATGCTCAAGCTTTAATCAACTTTTGATTACCTTCCCGTTTTCAACCTTAGGAGTAACATCAACTTGATGGATTTTTACGGATTGTCACAGAAGATCGAGGCCGCCACTACATTATAAATGCAATAATTCAGACGCAAGAATTAGGATCAGGAATAGACGAGTAACTTTCTGGAAAATATCAAAAAATAAATAATTAATTAAAAAGAAGTTCGTAAAAATTATTACCCAAACTCAAGCGTAAGTCGCATCCCTGTTCGATCAATGCAGACGATCAGATAAATAGAGAATGTGGGAGAGAAGAAAGACGAGCTTGCGCCTTGAGGAGGCGCAGGGAGCTTCGGGAACAAGGCGCAGGTGCTTCAAGCGGAAGAAGAAGACGCGCGGGTTACCTTGCTCGTCAAGGAAGAAGGCGCAAGCTACCTGCCTCGTTGAGGAAGAAGAAGGTGCAGGTGGCTTCGCGAGAAGGCTTAACAACACCAGGCGGGAAGCGTCCGCGAGATAAGAGGATCGCGGGGCCTACGCTAATATTAGCAGAGCGAACGCGGGATTGCGGGGTCGATCCCGCGGCCTACTTTCTGCCAATTTTAGCGGTGTGCGGCCGTGAAGTCGGCATCCAAATGACTGAATGTCGTGATCTGGGGCTCGTCGCTCAAACGGCTCCAAACGGACCCTTGGGGCCGCCTTTTTAGAGTGTCGCGGCCTCATAATGAACTTGGGCTGCAGGATCAACCCCATGGCCCGACATTCTCAAACGTTAATACCTTCTTTGCCCCGCTCGAAAGCCCCGCACGAAAGCTGCCCTAATCTTGTTCGGGAAACCACCGCTCCTTGCTTGTCGCGAAGCCCTACACCGCTACTCCTGCTCCTAGCGAAGCCTCCCCCTGCTCCTCTCCCAGGCCACTGCTCATCTTCCAACGTCGAGTCCTGATCGAAGTTGCTGCTCCTAATCGATATGTTTCCTCCCAATTTTTTTTCCTTGTTGTACTTCATGTCGTATCTGGGAGTCTTCTTCCTATTGTTTTTCATTTTTTGCGCATTCATTGCCCGCTTTCAATTTAAGGGCTATTGATTTGTAATAGATAAAGATTGATTTTTAATTTTTCTAAACACCCTTCTATGGTTAATCTTACATCTCTGTTCTTGCATATTATTCAATTCTTGTTATCAGCATTTTTGCAATATGTCTGTTTATTAATCCTTAGTTCTTATCAAATTCTTAATTGTAATATATATCTATATCTATATATACATATACATGTTTGCAAGGCATACGGTTGAAGTTCTTAACTGTAATATATATATACTTAAGGGCTATATATACAATCTTTTTGTTTGGTTACAACTCGAATGAATTCACTTGCAAGGATGATTGAAAATCTGACTAGAAAGATTAATGAAATGTTGAAATTGGAGGAGTTAGAAGAAAAATGAAATTTTGAAGCTCCTTAATACCCAAGCATTTGTTTATTAGAATATGATATTATAAGCCTAGAGCAAAAACTTGGTTGGAATAACTTATTTCCCATATTATGATCGAGGGCACATTCCTCTCAAAATCTCTAAAATATTGATTCACATTTTATTGCATACTCTCACGGGATTGATTTGTTAAACACGATTTAGTTCAAATGGTCATTGCACTGGGTTTTATTTTGCCTCATATTGATTATTTTAGTTGATTTACTTATCACAGTTTTCTACTTTCTAATTGATTTTATTGTTGTGTTCATGATTTCGTTTTGATATAGTAATAACATGGATAATAAACCTAAAGATGTTGCTACACACACATTGTGAGAAAAAGAAACGAAAATAATATTTTGCGATCTTTGCCTTAAAGAGATTGAAAAGGGAAATAAGCCTACGATCTATTTCAATAAAGAATGGTAACAAAATATTATCACATATTTCAAGGAATATACAGACAGAGAGTATGACAAATGGAACCAACTGAAAGACTGAAAAATTCGGAAAGAATTGAAAAGGAGATCTACGGGTCTGGGTTGGGATCCAGTGAAGCGAACAGTTGATGCACAAAGACTTGCGGTGAGCATTATTTGTAAACTTTGTTATTTTGCAACTCCATAGTTTTTTCTTAATTGGGTGTTTATCAATTTCCATGTAGGTGGTCTCTGCTGTAAAGAAGTTTAAGTTTTCTGGAATAGAGCCTAAATTTGAGGAGAAACTCAATCGCATGTTTGAGGGGGTTGCAACGGGGAACTGTGTATGTAGCCCAAGCGAGACAGGGTTCGCTGGCAATGTCGTGAATTTGGGAACCCCTGGAGGTTCGGTTGATTTCATTAACGTCCCCAACCGGATCAGAACAAATATGAAACTATTTCTCGTTCCAAACATCCAAAGGTTGTTAATAAAAGAAAATATGGTGTTTCTTCCCTCAGAAATG
Organism: Phalaenopsis aphrodite; assembly: GCA_003013225.1. Lineage (NCBI taxonomy): Eukaryota > Viridiplantae > Streptophyta > Magnoliopsida > Asparagales > Orchidaceae > Phalaenopsis > Phalaenopsis aphrodite. The sequence continues at coordinate 1,875,965 of NEWO01000049.1, forward strand.
AGCTATCCGAACGGTTTCTTGTTTCAAGGTAGAATGTCAGGCTTCTCATTCAAGCACTATCGAGGAGGCACTTGAAATCCTAAGCACTGCTGCCAAAATTTATGCAGATGAAGATTTATATATGTTCACAGCATAATTGATAAATGACCCAGTCCGTTGAGATATCTTTATGAAGATGTTTGCTGTTCGCAAAGTGGCATATATTCGACGTTTTTATGATCACTTGAACATTTAAAATATTTTATATTTTTCATCACTATAACATTTATACTAAATTATTTTTATGATCGCTTGAATATTTAAGATGTTTTATATTTTTAATCACTAGAACATTTCTACTACATTATTTTTTTTTCTTTCTAGAGTTATACTTATGAACTTTATTGTACCCTTCTAATTATATGTAAAAGTCTCTTTTTTATGTCTCAAACTCTAATGTACTTATCGCTCTGGTTACATTTAGGGATAGCGATCACCATGGATGCAAATAGAAGAAGACAGATAACGACCAACATAGACTCACGAAGAAGAAAGCGGAGAGGGATGTTTCTGACGACAATATATTTGATGTACGAGTACTACAACGCATACATTGATCGGTCGTCATGCATGACATATTAATATATTAGCGATAAATGGGTTGGAGAGTTGCTTGTGGGGCACCCAACAAAATTTTGTAATATGTTTCGAATGAGCAAGACATTATTTATGGATCTTCTGAAATTACTCGTAGGAGCTCACGACCTTCATGGATCTTCGAGGACCACTTCACGTGAGGTGTTCGTTATTACTGTTCATATTATCTCAAAATGAGTCCATGCGAGGAGCGATGGAGCGATTTCAACACTCCTCTGAAACAATAAACAAATACTTCTCAATCGGATTGAGCGCACTTGTCAGATTATAATTTCGAGCAGACACCCGCTGAGATATCAAATGATGTGTGATATATGCTCTTCTTCAACGTATTCTCTCTGATGCAATATAGTTAATTTTGTTAGAGTATACAATGATATGTCGATCCTAACATTAACTCAACCAGAACTGCATCGACGCGATTGATGGAACACATGTTGACACACGTATCCCAAATAATGAAAAAGTTGCATTTATCGACCGTTGTGGTAGCTCCACCCAAAATGTCATGGTCGTATGTGACTTCAACATATATTTTACTTTTATTAAGACTGGTTTGGAGGGTAGCACACATGACAATCGAGTTTTTAAATCTGCGACTTCCACATCCACCTGCAGGTACGCTCGGGATTCAGCTCATTGAATGCCCAACTTGAATCTCTATATTAATTGTTCAATTTATCAGGCAAATATTATTTGGTCGATGCTAGTTACCCATTGCAACGAGGGTGTCTAAAGTCATTTCCTGACACGAGATATCATATACCAAACTTCGCACGTGCAAACAACGTTACACGAGATAGAAAGGAAATGCTTAAAAAACGACATTCATCGTTACGTGGTGTAATTGAGATGACTTTTTGTGTGTGGAAAAAGAAATGTGTGATACTCCGTGATATACCTCCCTATAATTTTTTCAAGCAAGTACAGATTGTGTTTGCTACAATGAATCTCCATAATTACATTAGAAAACATCATTCTCATAAAGATGTCGATTTCCATTTGGCGGAAGAGGATGAAGAACATGTGTCTGTAGAAGTCTTTGAATACCGTCTAGGTTAGTTTTTCACAGAAGATCAGAATGAAGCTTCCACCACCTGTACTGTAGACGGAGAAGATGCAAGCGAAATGACAGAGTTAAGGGAACGGATAACTGATGCGATAGTAGACGCATGATTGGATAAATGTAGCTTGTATGGATGATAGATTATGTTTATTATGGATTTGAATAAACATTTATTATCGACACCATAAAAGTAGCTTCTTTGGATGATAAAACAGTTTTTTTTTTAATTATTTCGTGTGATATTTCTTCCCTTCCTAATTATTTTTCTTTAGTGGTTAAAAATTTGATTGAATTATGTCATTTGTATTAAAAATTTGATTAAAAATCTATTTTCTATCTTTGTATTTAATTTTGGTTTGTGTGGCTTTATAATCTGTAGATTGTTTTAATTTTTCATTCTTTGTATCTTAATTCAAACATCTCACTTAGGCTATTTATATTTATTTATTATAATAGATACTCTGCTTCATTAAACTAGTTAAGTCTCCATATGGAAGTTACTATAAAGCTGAAGCAAGTTGATATAAAGCTGAAGCTTTGCGATTATGCTTAGGATCATAACATTTGTGTTCAATCTGCTCTTTTTTGTTTTAATTAATGTAATATTTATATGTTTATATGGAGGTTGACATAAAGCTGAAGCTGTGCTTTTCATAGTTATGAATTTTTATTTTAGTGATAGACTCATATAAACAAGCAAGCTGGTTGCTGGTAATGGAGGATTGCAAAAAGGCCCCAAAACGGCATGTGCGAGCAACAAGTGGTGGTAGATTGAACAGCTCCTAAATACATTCTCCACTACCAGCAGATTTGATACAAGGGTGTAAGCTCTGCAAAATGGATGTACAATGGAGATTTGATCTCCAATCTATTGTAGGCAAATATGAACTTCTAAGTTGTATTTTGATGTAATTTCATGTATTATTTTTGTTGTAAATATCAATCCCATTGTTGAAACTTCACCTGCCTTTTTATATTTTGTTAATACCTTGCCTTATGCATGAGGGTATGTGGTATATTATTGGTGATGTATTTATTGAAACTGAAAGCATCCATTTTGGAGCTCATGTATATAGATGCCTGCATTAATTTATGTTAAGGCTATGATACCCTTTTTCTCTTGCTTTGGTTTTCTTTATTAACATGCTTTATTAGCAACATATGATTCGGACTGCAGACTAGAGAGGGCCTAAATCTGACGAAGCAAATGCTTACCAATTGATCTGGGAACACCGATTGTATTTGAGGTTAACTTCTTATTCCATGAGGCAGTTGTAGGGAATTGTTTATTGGATTTGCTGCCTGAGATATTAAAATGAATCCGAGCTTCTGATTCTACAATTCCTTCCTCACTTTTCCATATATGTCTTCAAGCAATCCTTTTAGTTTTATTTTGGCATAGCCAAGGTCTGTTTTGGTTTCTTTTTCTCGTACTGATGTTTAATGTTCTTAAATATTGATGCTGAAGGATGATTGAGACCTGATCTCCATGCTCTGCTTATATACACAAGTAAGGCTTCAGCTGCGCCAAACAGAGAGTTGCCACAATTCTGTTTTGCTATTATTTTTTAGCTGCTTATAAAGAAATTTCAGTGGTGAGATTGAATGTTGTACCATGTTAGAATGTGCTAACTGCAAAGATTCTTTTGTTCGACTTCTCGTAAGTAAAGAAACTTATAATACCCATTACAGTTTTCTCTTCCATTTTGCTCTTAAATCCTAGACTTATTCAATCCTGTTATATGCCCTTGTTCTTTTGCTGAAGCAGGAGAGGATTGAAGAGCTGTGCATACTCTTGAATAGGGATGTCAAAAAAACTCGTTGTTCGCGAACAGTTCGTGTCCTGCTCATTGAGAAGTTCGTGTTCGATTCGTTCGATAAGCAAACGAGACGAACACGAACAATTTTTTCGTTCGGTTTATAAACGAACCAAACACGAACAGTCATATGTTCGATCGCGTTTGAATTGTTATTGTTCGAAATATAAAATAATTTAAACGAATTATATATATAAATATTATCATATTTTAAAAATAATTATATACTCTAAAAATTTATTATATTTTAAAAAATTATAAATTATAAATTATAATCCGGTCTTCAAGTTCGCCTCTTAGCTTATATTTAATTTTATAATTTTGTATTTGTCTTCAGCTCCATCTCTGAGCTTAAATTTTCTTATATTTCTTTTAAATTGATTTAGTTTTTTTTTAGTGAAACATAGTTTTTGAGAGTGAAATATCGCATATTACCTCTAGATCTAAATTTTGTATGGATGAGATATGATAATATGGTTTTATTGTGAGTTGTGTTTCACCTATTTTGCATATGTGATGTGATTCATACATGTTTAAGCATTAATTTCATATAGGTTTAAGTTTTTGAAAGATTTCGAATATTTCAAATAATTTGAACAATACAAACAAATTTATAAGATTTCGAACAATTCAAATAATTCGAACAATTCAAACATTTCAAATAAATCAAGCAAAACACGAACAGTAATTTCATGAACAATTTCAAACACGAACATATTTCAAACACACGTAATTTCAAATGAACCGAACACGAACACGAGCTCTGTTCGTTTACACCCCTACTCTTGAAGCCTTTTGGTCCTCGAAATGCTTCGCCGAGGGAGACTGCCATATGTTTAACCAAGAGCTTCAAGGAGACAGCACTATGAAACAACTCTTTAAAGGCTTTAAAAGAATATTTTTCCCTCAATTTTTTGTTGTGAGGCTGATGTATAGGTTTAGTGGTGGTAGACTTGTAGGTTGGAACTTGGGAGCAAAATGATAGCAGTAACCGTAGTTTTTATCCTATGATCAAAACAGCTGTTGTGTAAATTTTGAAACTCTTGCTTTACGAATACTGAAGAATTAGCTCCAGAGAGGAGTTAATGAGAGCACAAACAGTTATATAGTCTTTCATGGGACGTTGAAATTGTGAGCCTAATGTTTTGAGTGTTATAGATGTAAATAGGGCTGTCAAAAAAGCTTGTTGTTCGCAAACTGTTCGTGTTCGGTTCGTCAATGAGTTCGTGTTCGATTCGTTCGATAAGTAAACGAGACGAACGTGAACAAATTTTTTTTTGTTCGGTTAATTAAACGAACCAAACACGAACAGTGATGCATTCGTTCGTGTTCGAATTGTTATTGTTCGAAATATAAAATAATTTTAAATAATTATATATATATATATATAACTTATGATATTTTAAAAAAATTAAAATTTATGAATTATAATATATATTATATATTAATATACTATATTAGTACTATACTAATATAGTAAACGAACAAGAACAGTGACTTCACGAACAATTTCGAATACGAGCTTATTTCAAACAAACTAAATTTTAAACGAACCGAACACGAACACAAGTTCTGTTCGATTCGTTTACACCCATAGATGTAAATATAAAAATTTTACATAGCTAACACCAAATATTTGATACGTACATTTATAGCATCAATGAATCAATCAATCAACGTATGATTATTTAAAATAAGTTTTAAATTTGTTAATTTAATTTATTAATAATTAATGATTAAGTCATTATTTTCAAATTAATCATAATTAAACGAATTTATATATTGTTATTTAATGATCAATTAATAAATTTGTAAATATATCTTTATGTTTTTAATTATTCAATAAAAATATAAGTTTTCTTAATTATTAAAATTATTTAATTATTAATTAATGTAAATTTATTTCTTAAAAAAAAATTTCGTTGATATAAGAAATATTTTATATTATATTTTAAATAGTTTCACCGAAGAGGGGCAGAATGATCATTTTTATAGAAACAGTTATAAATTCACACAACTACAACAAACAGATAGCTAACATCCCCACAGTAATTTTTTGGGGCAGAGCAGCTGCGACAAACAGAGCCTAAAATTAAACCACTCACGTATTCATTGGTAATAGTAAATTCTGCGGAACTATTTTAATTCGTGGTCAGCATATACTTAACAATAAAGGGTTATGCAGTTCACTAACTTCATACGCACTAAATGAAACCGTGGAGATAATTTAAGCACAAATTTAAAAGTTTCAAGCAAAATGAATGTATTTTAGCCGCTATGAGTCTATTTCAAATAAAATCGGTCTGAAACTTGTCATTATTATTTGCTTTGTGCTAATCAAGATTGAGAAACCTCATAGGAAAAATCCAACGATCATAAAAAATACACCTTTAAAAACTACAAAAACTACAAGACACTCTTTCGAAGAATTACAAAATGTTCATGTCGACTTATTAATATAACTGTTGAATTTAAAAAATATTTGGGAAATATGCTCAAGATATAGAGCATTCTATTAGAGAGAGAGAGAGAAAGTACACTAAGAAACAGTAAAAGGGAGTGACATTTTTATTTATGACATGGTCCTTTTATTTATAAGTATACGCCTGAGCGTTACAAAAGTACACATTAATCTCATTATCATTGAATTGTCAGAGAAATTTTTTGGTAATTTGTAGAGATATTTGAATATAATAAATTTAAAGACTAGTTCAATCGACAAGGAAGTTTACCGATAGCCTACCGAGCCTTAGCTTCATTGACACCTGATCCGAGGGGATATTTATTGCCGATAGTCCTGATGGTCAATCACCACATTGTGAGAGATACCCTGGCACGTTCTATTGATCGCCCGAACAAGACGCTCCCTTAGCCATTGTCCAAATCAGACTATTGACTACGAGTTACGTTTAATCATCGCCTTGTAAGAGATCCCAGGCATGCTCTACCGATCGTCCGAACAGAGTGCTCCCTTCGCCAATGTCCAAATTAGATGGTCGTCTACGAGTTACGTCTGATCGGTCATATCTTCTATCTGAGCCGTCCATCTGTCTTGAGATTCATGCAGATATATTTCTCATATATATATATATATATATATATATATATATATATATATATATATATATATATATATATATATATATATATATATATATATATATATATATATATATATATATATATATATATTTTTTCGGTTATTTTACTCCTTGGAAGATGCACTACACACAAGGATAATAAAATTTTTTAACTGGTACAAAATAATAAAATCACATTATTGTGCAATGTACTCCCATATATTTCCATGTTCGAATCATTATGAATAGGCCTTGGGGTAAGGAAGGTTTGTGTTGTTTTTATTTCTTCTTGATCCTTTTTCTATCTTCTTTTCTCTGTGTTTATCGCAATGTCTGGTGAAGGAGCATCGTCTACCGATAAGAGTGGCCCTCCTCAAAGTCATGAGTGATATGCGCGCAAAAGATCGTAAGTCGAACTTGAAGTGCAAACCAATGCGTGAAGCTTCTGCAGAGGGGATGAATGAGTAGGAAGAGGGTTGTGCCTAAGTTAGGGACTAGTAATCATGAGGGTCGAGCTGGTTCTGCTGGTTTTTCTGCAGACTTATCTCAGGAGAGGGATGCAGGGTAGGTTAGAGGTTGTCCTGATGATCGTCCTACAGAGCACTCATAATAGGTGGTTGTTTCTGCCGGAAGAGAGTTTGTTCTTTCAGGTTGTCGCGGGGACTGTGGTTCCCTAGAGAAGTTCTGAGGAGACAGCTGTTGAAACTAAGATGTGAGGTTATTTTTTCTTACACCACATTTGAATGGGGGTGAATTTGGGGCATGAACATTGAATTGCCTTTTTATATTTTTTCTACGGTAGAACAACTGAAGTCCTGGCTATCGACTCGATATCGGTAGATACCAATGTTGGCTCCAAAGATGACGTGACTACTGTGGACTAGGTTGTGGTCAGAGGAGCAAATACGAAACAGGTGGCTATGGAGGTAGATGATATAGTGAATTGGGATGTATCAGAGCAAGGTATTGGGGATCAGGATTCGGAGCTGGGTGTTGAGCAGGGAGCTGAGGATCTGGGTGATGAGCAAGGTGCTGTCAATGGGGATTAAAGTGTGGGTCGTCAGGTTTCTTCCACCGCTGCAAGGGAAGAGGAGCCGATCGGAGGGTTTCATGTGTCTTCTGACTTCATATTCCATTATCTCGCTGAGATGGAGGAGTGTTACCTTCATTTTATGAGGTCTCCTCAAGGAGATGGTGATGGAAGAATTACTGAACTTCTAGAGAGAGTTAATTGGGTGGAGGGAGAAATTGTCGCACTTCGTGAGGAATATACGGTCTTCCGGGGAGAGATGATAACCGATCGTGGGGAGGTGACACGCCTATGTGTGGAAATGTCAGTTCTTAAGGAGGTAATGCACCAAAATAATATGTAGCTTTAAGTATTTATTTTATGATTATTTTTGGTGATATTGCACTTTAAAGAAGGGTATTTTCATGTTTTTGTTGCAGATATATCAATTATAGGCATTTGGAGCAAGAGTAGCAAAAATGACAATTTGGAGCCAAAACAGTGAATTTTTAAATTATGGCTTAAGAGGCGCATGATGCTCCAGATCGGTGCTAGATGCACTGGATTGGTGTCATATGCGCCAAAACCCAAAACAGAGCGGTCTTCAGCAAACTGGCGCATGATGCGCCAGATTGGCGAAAAATGCGTCATTTGACAGAGAATTGGCGCATGATGACCCAGATTTGGCGACAGATGCGCTAAAGATGACTTTTTGTCAATTAAGTCAGTTCGAGACGAATTTAGCTCAAATTTTCAAAGGGACACTTGTTCTAAACACTCCTTGGAGTAATTCAATGCATCTAGACACTTTCGAATGTTCTTTTGTGAAGGGATATGTCTCTTAGATTAATGGACATGTCTTTTGAATTCAAAGGAGTTAACTTTTGGACAAAATTTTGGGAGGGAATTTTGAATTCTTTTTGGAGGGAGGTAGCCTTTGATAAAAGGAGAGGGAAGTATAGGCTTGAAGAGAGGAGTTTTGGGGGGGCGTAAGAGAAGGTGGTGTGAAAGCAATGAGGGTTAGAGAGAGAATAAGTCAAGGGCTTGGAGATTTTTTTCAAGGATTGTAAGAGCAGAGGGAAAGTGAGAGATTTATTTTTCATTACACTTCTAAGAGAGAATTGAGAGTGCTTGTAAAGAGAGAAAGACTTGGAGAGAACTTCTAGAGATTTGCTTGTGCAGGATTGTGAGATAAGTTGTTTTTTTATTTTTTTTTGTAATGTAAACTTATTTTTATATATGAAATCTATATTTTGTTGTATCCTTCTCATGAATTTTGAGTAGTCTTATTTATCATTCTCCCTACTTTGAGATATGATTTTTTGAAGAATTGATTTTATCTTATAAGGTTTTAAATGTCAATAGTTTGTGATGATTTTAAACTCCGATCTTCATTTACTTTTCGATCTGACCAATTGAAATGTTAAAATGTGTTGTGAAATATATGTTCCGAAAGGGCTATGATTTCTACAACATGGGGAGAATCACATTTGATTTCATGGGAGAGTATTTCATCCATGGAATTGGGAGCAAATAAATAAGAAAATATACTTTGTTGGATGCATAATTGGAGATTGTAATATGACAGATAAAAATCTGACAGATTTCATGGGATTAGAAACCTTATAAAATCTCTAATTTTAATATGACAGATTAAAATCTCCAATTTTAATATGACAATTTTAATATGACAGATTAAAATGGGGATAAGCAATCTCCAATTTTAATATGACAGGTTAAAATCTCCAATTTGATCCTGTTGATTAGAAACTGATGCAAGATTGTTAGTCCTCAGGTGAGGGAGAAGTGAGAGCTCTGGAGTGGCAGCCGGTATCCTCCCAGCCTGACCACAGAATTAAGGAACAAACTCTATATTAGTTAATGTTTTTTATAGACTCGAAAGAGGGTAAAGAATAAGATTGCTCTTATTTGACACAAAACCGTTTATATATATTTTTTCAAATGATTTTATTTTCTTCACAATCCATATGCTCATTGTAAAAGTGAATGATGTTTTCTTAAATTTGAAATTTCGTCACAAAAAGTTAGTTTAATTTTCATAAGTTTACTTTTGAAAGTTTAGCATTTAGTTTAGTTAATTTTGTCTTTCAACTACATTTTAATTAGCATTCACTTGTTACTTAATATTCAAACTTCGCACTTTAATTTTTGTGTAGTTTTAAAAATTATACTTTACATTATAATCTTAAGAACTTATTTACGACATTTCCAACTTCCCTTTGAGATCGATATCTATGACTCCATTAGAGCCCTTTATTACTTGAACGATATGTAAACTTGCATTATTTTTAAAGGGGATTTGACAATTTAAAGATTTTTAAAGATAGAACTATTTTAACTGAAGTTATTTTGTTGGAAATAATTTGCATATTTGCTATTGTATCTGTCGTGTGTATTTTGTAATATTAAAAAATATTTACAAAATTAACACACTAAATCCACCCGCATCAGGAGGTCCTCGCTGCTCAGCCAAGGGTTAACCAAAAGGACATCTTCAAACTTAGTAGAGAGCTCATGTATGAACGTCTTCGCCACTGAGGGCTTGTCTCGAATGAAGCCGTGACCGATCACTTACTTAGATTTTTCCTTTCTTAGTAATAACCGAGGGTTTTGCGTGACATCCCCCTCTTTTTTGTGAATACATAAAAAAATAAAATAAACTAACGTATTTTCTATTTTTAGTAATGATTACCTTACTTGGGTAACATGTAGTTCCATCACGTCAGTCTTGTCGGCGGTGTTTTAGCTTCTTACGAGTTTCTCTTATATATATATATNTATATATATATATATATATATATATATATATATATATATATATATATTGAAAATTCTTGTCTTTTTCCTTTTTTTCTTTGGGTTTCGCCGCCCTTACTTTTTTCTTCAAGTTTTGTTATTTCCTTGCTTCTCTTCTCTTTTCTCGCATAGTATTGTAAGCTATATAGTTCATAAGTATTGTTAGGAGTCGTTCGGCTCAATTCCTGCTATAAAGATGTTGGTCCTCTTTGCAGTGAACGTGGAAGAGATCCATAATCGTTATATTCTGGACTGGCCACCAGCCACAAATGGACTATGGGCGATTTTTCTCCTGTCTTAGTCTTTTATAAGGATCATTTTAAGATGGGCCTTCAATTGTCATTTTATCGGGAGTTGTGATCGATCTTCAACAACTATGGGATCATTCCTGCCTAGGTTCTTCCTAACTCGATCGCCGCCATCATAACTTATGGGCTTTTTTACTGGAGGATGAGAATCTCATGGTTGATCAAACTCTTCAACCATTTCTTTTCTTTTCAGATCAATCGAGATAGATATATTCAGTTTGTCATTGGTTCTAATATTTAATAACAAGGTGACGGACTGGAAGACGAAGACCTTGGTAGCCTCGTGTGCGGACGGATGAAGCTCCTCACTTCTTCGATTGAGTGTCAAGTGAAAAAAGTTTAGACCTTACCAGGGAACATATGTGGTCATATGGCACTGATTGATGGCCAACGCCTTTATTTTTTTCAATACCTCAACACCAACACAATCGCACACATGATTCATCTAGATGGTGTTATTACAATGACTGAGGATTTGTAGAGATCAACCAACAATAGGGAGGTTACTTGGGAGAGCACTGCCGAAGTGAGGGCGGCTTCGAAGAGGCCTCAGGGGAGAGGTGGTCTTCCCCCACTTGACAAAGGTAGGGTTCGGTCTGATTCTGTTAGGTCGGCCGAGGAGGATGCTTGAGGTTGGTGTTACATATTCTTACCTGCTTATGTGTGAAACATATTTATGTGACTCCTGTACAACTTGCTAGATTATGCAGAAGGAAGTGGGAAGGACTCCTCCTGATCGCCTAGCATTCCTGACTCTAGAGATTCATAGGTGCATCCGCCTACTACAAAACTTTGGCGGAAACGGGGCAAACCTTGTTCATATCTTTGTAGGAGCGAGGGGAGGCGAGTCGCGCCTTCTGTTCTATCTCTGTTGGGATTCTGAGGAAAAGCAAGGGGTTGTAGATCAGATGGAGAGTGACATCCACCAAAGGGAAGGAAAGGCTTCTGCCCCTGATACCAAATTAACTCCTCGCTTGGTGTGAAGGGGGGCAGTTCCGTCTGACTGGACTATCTCGCATGATGGTGGAACTGGAGTTTGGATGAACGGCCACTACGCTATCATCAACAGGGAGACTTAGTGGCTCCCAAACACTCATTGAATAAGGACTACCCATCGATTTTGATGGACAGGTTATGGTTTCCTAACTTCGAGAACCTTGACGTTAATGGATATGAGAGATATGTTCCATATAGTCGATCGATATCATGCCCTCGCCTGACAGGCTTTCCACTTCCAAGGCCTCGTTTTTATAACGTCGAGAAGAATGTTGGAAAATCTACTTCACGAATTCAGAAGTGGAAACTGAAAGGTTCTATGGTGAGGACAGACTGAGACTTTCTATCAAAAAGAGGAAACTCGATGCTCAATAACATGAAGTTCAGGTGGCGGCCCTTCTGAATGAAAATACATAAAAAAAGAGAAGTTGTTTTCAATTATCACTCAGAAGACATACGTCGAGGATCTTTTCGCAAGATCACAATTGGCACCTCCCTTGCGATCAAAAGGTTTGTCAAGAATGATGTAAGAGTTTCGTATTCTTCTTCCCGACTTGGAGGGTGGAGTGGAATTAGCACATGGGTAGTCAGAGGGTGTCGAAGGTATGGAAGGAAATAGGGAGGCGGACTTCGAGGAGTCTTCAAATGTTCAGAGTTAAAGCGGCTCCTCTTTTATCTTCTCGCTATTTTTTTGTTTTGAGTTTCGTTGTGGATTATTATTTGTAATTTTAATTGAACTTTCATGATATATGGAAACTTTTGATGCTGAGGGCTTCGTCACCCCGGCCTTTTCTCTTTTATATGGTGATTATTGGAACGTAAGGGTGTTCTTAGTTGTTATGAGTTGTTGGAGAGTGTGTATGTATTTCATATATATGATCGTTATATACCCCTTACGGAACTTATCGATATTGATTGTTAACGTTATAGTTTGGCGCAGGAATATTTTTTGTGCACCCCTCGCAGAGCTTGTCGATGCGGGTGTCGATACATTCCAAAGGTTACGGGCTATCATTAGACAGCCCTCGCAGAGCTTGTTGTTGTCGGGAGCTAACTTTGTAGTTTGGGCGAAGGATGATGGTTTGTGAACTGCTCACGGAGCTTATCATTGTCGTGTGTCGCTGTCGGGTGCTAACTTTGTAGTTTGGGCGTGGGATGATCATTTGTGCACCCCTCCAGGAGCTTATTGTTGTTGAGTGTCGATACATCTCATAGGCTACGAGCGATTGTTAGGCACCCCCTTGCGGAGCTTGTCTCAGCCGGGTGCTAACTTTGTAGTTGTGCTGGAAGACCGTTTGCACACCCCTTACGAAGCTTGTTGTTGCAGGGTACTGATACATCCCATAGGCCATGGGCAATCGTTAGTCACCCCTCACGAAGCTTGTCACTATCGGGTGCTAACTTTGTTGTTTGGGAGCAGAACGATCGTTTGCGCACCCATCGCAAAGCTTGTCACTACCGGGTGTCGATACGTCACAGAGGCTACATGCAATCATTAAACACCCATTGCAGAGCTTGTCGCTGTCGAGTGCTAACTTTGTAGTTTGGGTGTAAGACGATCGTTTGTGCGCCCTCACGGAGCTTGTAGATATATGGTGTTGATATGTCTCATAGGCCACGGGTGATCGTTAGACACCCTCGCAGAGCACTACTGGGTGCTAACTTTGTGGTTTGGGCACAGTACGATTATTTACGCACCCCTTGCGAAGCTTGTCCCTGTCAAGTGTTGATACGTTCTATAGGCCATTTTTCGTTGTGTCAGTTCCCCGAGCACGACAACATCAGTTCCCCAAGAGTAAAAATAAGCGAAGAAAATATTTTTAGAAGATTTTTGAATGTATAAACCCTAAACTATTGAATTCTTTATATGTAAAAAATAAATTCCTCATTTTATGGAGGGATTTTTAAAGAAAGGTGTTACACAAAATCATGGTAGTGTTTCTTTAACAAGTAGGGATGATTTTAAGGGAAAAACTTCTTTAATCATCACTTCTCCAAGTTATAGGGATATCATTTCTCACAAACAAATTCAGCTTGCCCCGTGCCCAGCTCTCTGTTGGATGATGTAGAGGCCATCCCATGTCTGATATAAATTTCTGATCGTTTTTCCCCTGGTGGTAGGGTCAGTCGTGTACTTTGTCCGGGTTTTTTTTCTGTTTTTGTTTGATAGTCATTTCTGGTATCTTTGTTCAGCAAGTTCTTGGGCGTTCTCATAGGCAAAGGCATGCTTGTTGGTTATCTCTAACAACTCAACCAAACTCTATGGTTCTGCTAGTTTGAGGTCGAAATAAAATCTTTCCGACCTCATTCCTTGTGTCAGTGCAGTCTGGGTCTTATCAAGTTTCAGATCCTTGACATTCAATGTTAATTGACTGCAAGCTCTCGTTGACTCCTTGCTTCAGTTGCCATAGGGATCAGATGCTCTTCTTAGGCCTGAGGGCACTACAAACTGTGATAGAAAGAGTCTTCTGAACTCCACAAAATAAGTAATTACCCCCACGGGCAACCCTTCGAACCAATTAGTGTGGTTGGTCTCAACATCGTAAAGAAAAGCTTACACTTGAGGGCATAAGAAAATTTCAACAAGCATATGGATGATTTGAATGACTCAAGATGGTCATTGGGATCTGATTATCCTATATATGATTCTAAGACAGGCATTTTGAACTTCTCCAGGGTTCAACTCTCGAGATCTGTAGAGAGAGCATTTCTTGGCAGCCTCTGTAACTCGGTCTGTGCTGGTCGGTTCCTCTCCTCCACAAAGACAAATCGACACTAGCTTGGTACAACTTGTTATCAGCCTTCTCATGTAAGTTGATCAGTCTTCTTCCATTGTTTGTTGGTGGTTTTCCTTGAGAGTGGTTAGGTGCTCCTTGAAGGGTCAATTCTCCTCCTGGGACTCAGACTACCCCTAAGACAACCATGGCTCTGAGTACTTCTGCAAATTGTCCTCACATTTGATTAGTGATCTGAGTTCTCAAATCATGCAAGATTTGTTGGACGAATTCTTCCATGAACTCCCTAGTGCATACTACTTCCTCCACATTCCGCTTACTAGATTCTTCATGTTGTTGTTGTTGTTGTTGGGCTCCTCTTCTTATTGACGCAATATTTCCACCCTCACCACACCGTAAAGGATGAATCCAAAAATGTATGAGAAATACGCCCAAAGTATAGAGCGTTCAACCAGAGAGAGAAAGATAGAGAAAGTGCAATAAGGAACAATAAAAGAGAGTGCTCCTTATTCATGACATGGACTTGTTGTTTATAGGCATAGGTCCCAGCATTACAAAGTTATATATTAATCCCCTCATTATTGATTTGTCTGAGAGAATTTTTAGTAATTTACAGAGACATTTGCATATAATAAAATTAGAAGATTGGTTTGATCGACAAGAAGTTTATGGACCGCCTACTGAGCCTTGGCTTTGTCGACATCTGATTCAACAGAATACTCTTTTCCGATCGTACTGATAACCAATAACCGCCTTGTGAGAGATACCCTGACACGCTCAACCGATTACTCGAACAAGGCGCTCCCTTCACCAATTTTCAAACCAGATAAGTGCCTAAAAGTTGCGTCCAATCATCGCCTCGTGAGAGATTCCCTAACACGCTCTACTGAATAAGGTGCCTTCTGCGCTAGTGTCTAAATCAAGTGGTCGTCTACGAGCTACGTCCAATCAGTCATACCTTATTCACTAGCGGTCCATCTATCATGAAATTCATGCTACAATCAATGTATATTATTAAAAAAATATCATTCACTAAACTATAAGCAAAATTCTGAGAATTTTTCAGCTTGAGCAAGCACTTGGATATGCTATGCGATAATTTTTCTTAGCGACAAACCTTAGATTTTAGGCTATTTTTAACTTGCAGCACTGATTAATATTCTGTTTAGCCTTGGATTTTAGGCTATTTTTAACTTGTACTACTGATTAACATTCTGTTTAGCCTTAGCTGATATCAACACTAATACAATATTTTTTATTAAACAACATTAATGAATACTGAAAACAGGGATAGAGACGCAATGACAATAAATAACCCAACAAACAATTCGACTGACGGGCACTCTCAATTATTGAGCCCCATGTGCTCCATCTGTCCTTCACATAGCACATTAACTCTACCACAGCAAGAACACTGGAAACAGAAGCAATAAATGCCATCTTCTTCATTCCTTCAACTAATTTAGGGTTTATGGAGAGCTCTTCCTGCCAGCAGCGCTGCCTCTATAACTAGTGTAATCACATCCGCCACCTCCTGAACCATGCATTTATTCCCCCTAAACGATGGCGAGTTCTGTTTTCTGAATCTTGCAATGCAGTCCAATAAATCCTCACTGCACTTTTGACTCAAATAATCATCTGTAACACAGCAATCAAACAAGAAAATTTAAACTTTTTTACCAAAGGAAGAAGAAGAAGAATTGAGTAACAGAAAGCAGTAACCGAACTGTTCCTAGCTTGAATACAGGAGTCATGTTTCATGCAGCAGGCGTCGAGCCCGTCGCAGGGCTTCTCCCCTGGGCATCCACTGTACAAAACCCCGCAGTACTTTCCATATCTCAAAAACAGCGGCTCTTCGCATCAAAATTGAAACTTTTAGCGAGAATTAAAACATAAATTAGGAAAGATGAAATCTTTTGAGGAATTGGTTGATGTAGAACAAACCTGTGCAGAACTCCGACTCGCAATTCCTGCTGCATTCCTGCTTGCTCTGTTTCAAATTTCACAGAAAATCTATTCAGTAAGTGGAAGGGGAAAGGGGAGTTAGCATATAGGTTTTATGTTTTGAGATGAAAACCACGGCGTCGCCGGTGGAGGATTGGATGCCGATGTTGAGGGCTTGGGCGGGGAAGAGGGAGAGGGAAAGGAGGAGGAAGATGGCGGGAGCTGCTGAGAAGAGTTTTATTCTGTAAGCGGCCATCTGAAGAGCCGTTGGCATGTAGTAGCTGAACGGGTTGAGGAGTGGATTGGCTTTGTTTATAGAGGGTCTGATTTTGTGATGGGATAAGGTGGTGATGGGGCGAGAATTGTTTGTCCTGTTTTCACTCGTGACGAGCCGTTGGCACGTAGCTGAACAGGGCTTTCGCTTTTTGCAGGGAAAATATCTTTCTTATCTTGGCGTTGCCTTCGCACGGGCAATTATCAAGAACTCATTTCATTGTTGGAGAGGAACTTCTCCAAAGCTATATCGATGTTGGGCTTAGAGATCGATTTTTTTCATCTTCGATGCTATAGGCCGGTTTTGTTGTTGAAAAAATCTTCCTTATCTATAGCTGAGTTTATTTTTGGATATTGTCATCTGGCTTGAGCCTTTCGCTTTTCAGGGTCTAATTTACTCAGTTGAATTATCACATCAATATAGTCCTTTCGTTCATCAGGTCCTAGGCGGATTTTATCACTGCTTTAGCGGTGATTACCACGTAGACTTGTTATTGGGGTGATTTGTATCTTATCTTTCACGGAGTTTGTTGCTACCGAGTATGGAACCACCTATAGAGATTTATTCTATTCAGGCTCATAGACCAATAATTTTTTTACGTGGGAGCATTAAGGAATATTTTGCTGACTGGACCTCTTTGGGGTCGCTATCTGCGTGGTTTTTTAGATTTTAGTCCCAAAGTGTCGATTGGACCTGAGAGGACATTAGAGAAATACATCATAATATTAGAAAAGTTTTCAAAATAATACTCCCTTTATGTATGAACATGTTGTCGATCACCTATGCCAGGCAGAGCAGTGCACTAATATGGTCGATTGGCTCGTTCCATAGGAAGTTAGACATCCATCTTGAAGTACTTGCCACCTAGCCAAAGCCTCTAGGAAGACGACGAAAATATTGTTTCAAGCTCCAAATCTATTGCATGAACTCCTTATCATGCTCTCTATTTAAGAGCAATTGAGATATGCATTTTCTCGTTGGTATTGCTTTCCTTCTTATTGGTAGTATGCTCCGCATTCATTACACATTTTAGGAAGTTGAATCCAAATTTATCACATGAGGCATGCCCAAGGATCGAATCGGTAGAGGCATAAAGGGAGAAGTGGAGAGAGAAAGAGGAAAAAGTAAAATAACACACATAGATTTGCCCTCGTAGGGGCAAATTGTGATGTGTCCGACCTCTGTAACCCATTTTATATATTGTAAATGAAGAGTTACAAAAGTGAAGATGAGATAAATATTTTTTACAGAGTATGGATCTATAGTTAAAAGTCAAGTACCATTTTTACATGCATTGGACCGTAATTTATAGAAGATAGAGGGTCTTAAATTGGAAAATTAGATATTTGCCCCAACTTTGACTGGAGGTTATAGAACATTATTGTCTTTTATCGTGCATTTTCGTCTTTATAACTAATTTAAGCATCTTTTAATGTATATGGACCTTTCGGACGGCAGGTCCTTAAGTTGTTCAACCGTTGTTTACAGCAATTTTTTATGCCTTCCGCATTTGACACATGTATTTGGTATTATGAGACAATATTTTCTAGTATATATGTTTTTGTGACCTAAGATGACGCCAAAGTCTTCAAGCATGAATCAGGTTCAAAATTGTCTTGACCATCGATGAATTTATCTGAACGATCCTGGATCACAAAAAGTCTGTGCGAGCGCATTCACAAGGTCAAATTTGTTTATAGAGGACACCCATGTTGCTAGAGTTTCGTGCACGAGCCAGTACAAGCAAATCGATGCACATAACTTTAAATTGAGAAAAAAAAATAAAACATGGAATTAAGACCTTTTAAGGAAACCAACTCACACACAAAGGAAGAGGAGGTGGAACGATGCCCTAACTACCTCATGTCATGCTCCCGCTAGCGTTTTCGCCGGTGATGCCCCACCGACAAACTGCTGGTCGGCCGGTTCCTTCTCTTCTCCACATGAAAGTCGACTGGTGCAGTCATAACTTAAGACCAAGTGCACTCGTACAATGGGGCCTTACGCAAGTGTATGTATCGCTTTTATAATATAGGACTTCTGAGTCTAGGTTATCGAACCCACAAAGAGCAAGGTGTTTAAGTTTAGAAAAATTTCTAGCTAATTAAATTCGTTCTTAACTTGGAAGTTAAAATGATTTAAAGTTGTGCTAACTAGTCTTACTGAATTGCAAACTATTCTTAAGGATTTATTCCTACTAAAATTCTACTTAATATATTTGGATTAGTGATAATCAAGTTGTAAAGCTACCCTCCCATGCAATGTTCTAAGTGGAGTGAAAGGAATGAAAAATGCAAATTGTGAAAGAAGTTAATGATAAATAGGAGCAACACTCTTATTTATCATCTCCCGAGTGTATAGAGAAGTTTGGTTGAATTGGTTTTAATTTCTTAAACCCCAATTTAAACTCATAAAAGATTAATTCTCTAACATTTGCTTCTCCCTATAATGCACTTGATTCATAGCATATAGTTTTAACCTAATTGTTCTTCCATAGCTCTCCCGAGTCATTATAAGTCACAACAAATTTTAACTAATCACTATGCTAGAATAAAAATTCAATGAAGACTTGAAGGTTACTCATAATTTTAAAGATTTAAAAATAATTTTAAAAGCATTCATTAATTCCTGCATTTCTTACTTTAATCAATACATGGGAAAAGATAAAAAACTACTCAATAAGCATTTAGAAAACACCACAAAACATCTTTAAAAACAAGTAAATCCACTATAAAATGATCCGGTCGAGACGACCGATCGTACCCAAAGCGGTGATGACGTGGGATGATCAATCGAACCCAAAGTGAGTGATCAAGCCGGGGCAGCTAATCGAGCTCAGAAAATAGATCGATGGGGTCGAGATAGCCGATCTGACCCAAAGTGATCATTTGATTTTGTCGGGGCGGTCAATTGAACTGAAGTGTTCACGTAATCACACATACGTTATGCAATATGATCCACATGTAAAAATGCAATAAATGAACACATGCAATGCAAACCCAAAACGCTCGAAGACACATCGAACACAACCTCGCATGGGTTTTAGAGTTGAATCGATAAAAGAGATGTCAACTCCATATTGCACGAAGCTATCTAACCTTGTCACCCATTTGCTCGACTTAGAGTGAATGATGCTAAATGGGCATCTTCATCCGTCCAATCCTTCGATTTCACTTGTCCATCCAAGTAAAACCATTGAACAAATGGTGAGATTGACACAATCTCAACTTTTATGGGATTTTGGTGCTAGGGCTCAAGGGGAAATCACTTAGATTCATATGGGAAAGTCCACGAAGGGCTCCCTAAACTGACGGTTTTTTTTCAGCACAAAATTTTAAGTACATAATCTTCTAACAACCAGACCTATGGGGCTTTAGGAAGAAAAAAGTGAGAGTTGGAGGATTCTTATCTTCGTGGTAGTTTCTTAACGTTCAACCATGTCTTGTAAGAAGAACTCCCAATAGTAGGAGAGAAGACACCAAGGTTCTTCCCCAAAGCACGAGACAACTCTCCTTGTGGTGGAGATTCCAGTGAACTCCTGAGCTCCAGCGTAAACCATTCTTCAAGTACAAAGAAGCTCTTCTCAAGGGGGAGATTTCAGCGATGTCTCGAGCTCCGATGAAGATCCTTCTCACATAAATGAGGAAGCTCTCCTTAAGATGGAGACACAGTGAGGCAGTGCACAAGTACTCCTTCTCTTCCTCTGTCTTTTTCGGTGAGATAGTGGACAAAAATGGAAATGGAGAGGAAGAAGAAGAAAAAAAATGAAAGAGAAGAGATGGAAGAGGAAGGTGTAAGCAAAAGCAAGAAAAAGATCTCTAAAATCTCTCCAAAACCCCCACATAGCTCTCCCACAAATTCCACAGCTCTCCTAGACCAAACTTGTAAAATGAAGTTTGATCCCTGTTGAAAGTCCCTGCTCGAAGAGCTATTCCCTTGACTCAACGCATGGAATGACTACTTTCCCAATTAAGAAGCATCCCAGGTGAGCCAATGTTCCATTTTTGGCTTTACAACCAGTCCATGACGGTTGATCGGTGGTTCTGCATCGTTTTGACAGGTTTTTGGGGACCTGCGGGTAAAAAATGCACGACAAATTTTTCTGGCGCCTATGTGCCAATTTCTGGGTGCATAGGCACAAGGCTCTATGTATCGCAAGGCTTGTTGGGGGAACTTAGGCGCCCCTAAACATCCATTTATCACATGCTTAGGAGCTAGAGCATATGCACTAGTAAGATGTCACATAGGCGCCTTCCTCTTGAGATGACGCTCCAATTGAACACCATATTTGGTTGTTTCCACCTAGGCCCCAACATAGGGGGCACATATGCGCCCCCATAAGCCTAGGGCGCCATATTTGGGTGCTCAATCGCCCATGGAGTGGCGATTAGACACCGCCACCCCCCCAAATGTTTTTTTTTCTTTTTTCACTACACTTTGCCTCAAAATTTGCGTGGGCAGTCTCGATGGACACACGAACCTCCATAAAGTGTCCTAAGATGAGTATGAACCTTTTTATGTTTGAGTGGATGTTGGGGGTGCACCATATGGGACGGGAATCGTCGCTGGGGAACGGATACAACCCTACGATCTAGACCATAATTTTGGGCCAAAAAATCCACAAGACCATCTTGATAGACCTAGAAGCTATAGAAAGTTGTGTGTCACTAGGATAAGACCCTACAACTTACAATGAACATTTCAAAAGCTTTTAATTGGAGATTTTGATGCCACCCTCCTCCCCCCCAACCCTGATTTTCACTAGAAATGTCCGACGAGAATTTCTTCATTCCGAAAGTTATGGGAGACTACATATGATTAAAATATAATTCCATAACTTAAAAATTAAACACTTTACTAGGTATTTTACAAAGGTATTCATTGCCGATAGTCTCCCTAAGCCACAACACGTTCCAAACCCTAATTAGGAAGCGTAGGAGGACTCCATGACTTCCCTTGGACACGGGTGGCTTCAGATGGATGTGCAATGTCTTCTAAACTCTAGAATGGGCAGAAAATATGTCCCGTGTCCTAAATGAGCCCCTTCGACGGCGGGTTCTCCAAAGTAAAGCTAAATAACCGACAACCTTAACTCTGTGCTCTAAACATGTGCTAGAGAGTTTCACATGGGTGTCTCAGACTATGGGATTCTACATGCAAACTGTAAATTATCTTTAGTCATGTAGGTGAACAACCTCCAAACGTGACATCAAAAAGTGATGCCAACACATTGAATTTATGTGTTAAAAATTCAAAATTTGTTATATACTTCACTAAAATTGTTGAGTCTTTAACTCAAAAATGAATTATAAATTAAGTGGGTTTTCTCTTAAATCTTACGTTTGTGACTAATTGGGAGTTACTATTAAACCTTTTATATTAATTATTATTGACTGCTAGAAGTTACTTGATAGATTATATCATCGGCTATCGGGGTTAGAAATAAAAGTATCTCTCTTGCAGGAAGATTATAACTTATAAAAATTTTATATAGAGCTATTTCAATTACTGATTTAGATCCTCAATTATTCTTAAAAGTTTAAGGAAAAATATCTCCTCCATCTGTAATAATCTTTTTTTATCATAATCTCATAAGAAATTACATGTCATATCTTGACAAACTCTTCCAAACCTAAACATTGTGGCAGTTTAGGTTTGCTTCATTTTGATGCCATCAAACTTAGGTGTAAATTCAAAATCATTTGGATACACTATAATTCTAACTCATTTTGGCATCTTGTTGTATTGATCACTAAGGCTTGCTTTGAGTATAACTCATTCTAATATCTCTCTGTTTTGGAGAATTTTCTGCCAATAGCTATGAAAATTATAAGTTCTCTTAAGTTGTATGTCATTAACAACACCGATCTACTATTTTATGTTGATCTCTGGCTGAATGGGTAACTTTTTAAGAAATTTGTAATTTGGTTTTCAGTAAATTTAATTTCTATCCTATCATAAGAATTAGAGATACTACTTTTAGTTCTTCTTGTACATTTCCCAAATATGAGTATATCCTTGACCACTATTTAAGACTTATTCTAAATACTCTCTTTGAGAATAATAATTAGAAAGGGCTTTAATTTTTATACTGATAAGAGCATTTTTATTTTTACTCATGATGATTGCACATATGTATTCAAGGGGTGTTATGTAAAATGTACAACTATGGTTTAAAAAATTACCCATAATGGTCTTAAAAGTAGGGACAGCGTGCTCACTAATGGGATCACTATTAACAAAGGATGTGTTCTTTTCCATTTTAATGCTGAGTTTCATAATCTTTTTTTTAATGTCATTTCTCCCATACTTAACCAAAAAAACATCCCAAATGAGAATTATTTTTCCTTTTGGGGGAAAACTTATTCCAAACTCTCATCCTTGTTGATTTTTTCATATCTATAATCACTAAAAAGCTCTACTTAATGGTTGTTCACAGTACTATTTTTTTCTGGAGCTAGAGAAATTACACAAACATTGTGAATTTTACTAGTCCCCTCAATATTTTCTCGCATATTGTTCAATAAGCCGCCAAACTGGAAAGTAGAAAATAAAAATTGAAAGATGGTGTTCTAAATAAAATTAAGGAGTTATAA
>NEWO01000049.1:1899909-1936599 GCA_003013225.1 Phalaenopsis aphrodite
TTTGTTTTTTTTCAAAAATTTACCCAATTATTATGCATTTACTTATCTCCTACCAGAACTTTGATTTTTACATCCTAAGCATTCTAACTAATCCATGAAATTTGGATTTTGCTATGCCCAACTTTTCATATATAAGAAAAGGTGCTTTAAGTATAAAAATTAGTTTAGGTGTGAGATGAAAGTAAATTCATAAGAATTGAGGTTAATACCTATTTTATTTGAGAAAGCATTGCATCAGGACTCCACACGTAGAGTTACGTGCGGTGTTTATGAAATCATGTCACGTGGCAGTGATAAAAAAAATAAAATATGCCTGGTAGTATAAAAGAATATTTCTCCTGTGCTGTTCAGGTGTTTTGTGTATTATTCACGTGTTATTGTGTGTTATTCAAGTTTATTGATGTTTTATTGTGTTATTTTAACACCGAGAATATTTAAAGAACATAATTGCACCTGAATAACACAAAATAATACTGAGAGAATATTCCCCGATATTGTTGTGCCGATTATTTTTTTTTTTTTGCTAATGACATCCATTTGACTCCGCAGGTAGATACAATGTTTTTTTGAGGTGTTTTTTTGTTTTTTAACATATAAAAGAAATCCGCACGTGCATATCACGTGCAAGAGACCTCCTTTAAAACCAACGTATCGAGCCCTAACTCCTTCGCAACGCCGCTGTCTTCTTCTTTTGCTGCGTTGCTTTCTTTCGTAGATTTTTGGTTTCTTTTTTTTTGTTTCGTATTTGTAATTTCTGATTTTCTTGGCATTCATTCAATTATTCTTCTCCTCTGTTTCTTCGCGAACAAAGAGGGATGCGATGCTACTCTCTGAATCCGAAGCGGAGGTAAAGCGAACTTATTAGTCGAGATATCGTTTCAGTCGCTCTTTAGATCTTTGATTGGCGATTCGATTGTTGACTCGACCACATCCATAAACGCACCATCTATCTTTTCGTTTCCAGATTTATGTTTCTCTCTCGTTTTGGAAGATGTTGAATGATGTGCAGGTGATGTTCTTCGTATTTTCTTCACTTTGAACCGATTTCAGCAGTGGGGAATCAATATCTATTTACTGATCTGCATCTTCATTCACTGTAATATGATGTTCTTCGTATTTTCTTAACTTTGAACCGCGTCTTCCTCTTATCCTGTCTCCAGCGTGAGCGTCCAATAAAGTAGACGTCAGCGACTATGGATTCCTAAGAACCTGTTTGGTAGCAGGATTTAACCCGAATACTAAATCGTGCCAAGTATATTATCAAATTAATTATAATTATATACATTTATGTGTAATTACTTTAAATTTAATTAACATAAATGAAATTATATATTAAAATTTCTTAAGCTGTTTTCTTATTGAAGGTGATAAAAGAAAGGAACTTGAAGAAGAAAAGGAATCATCATCTGCTTTGTTGTGGACCATAGGTATACATACAATGCCATTAGCATCAATATAAATGATTTTTTCATTAATATTATGTTGCATTTTAGAACTCTCCAACCAATCTATTCTGCAACTGTTTTCTCTTCTTTGATACAACAAATAATTTCTGATCAAGATAGCTGGTTAAGATTCCTTTTGTATTTATTTTTTCATTTATTTTATATCAGCATCATATAACTTTTTCAATCTTTATCCTCATCCTTTCATAAAATGGGCTGGATTGAGACTTACAAGCAGTGGTGAAACCAGGGAGTGCCCCTCAGATTTTTATTTAACTCTTTAATATCATATGATATATTAAAAAATTTACCTCTCCTGAACTTATATATTTAGTAATAACTTAATATTAACTATAATTTTAATTTTATAATTATATTTATAATATTTAAAAAAAATGAAGAGAAAATGTTTTGAACTTATATACTTTTAGATGAATGTAAAATGAATAGCATGTGCATGAACAGATATCTTAAACTTTCTTGAAATCATGATAAATAATTGATATTTTTAGTACTTAACCTTATTGAAATCAATTGTTGTCGAATTATCCTTTCACTCCATGGAAAGGAAAAATAAAAAAAGAATGGTCAGTTGATAGGATGAGAAGGAATAAAGAATCAATTTTCTTTTAGCCATGGAAAGGAAAAATAAAAAAAGAATGGTCAGTTGATAGGATGAGAAGGAATAAAGAATCAATTTTCTTTTAGCAACGAAAAGGAAAAATAAAAAAAGAATGGTCAGTTGATAGGATGAGAAGGAATAAAGAATCAATTTTCTTTTAGCAACGAAGGTTCTGTCTAGAGATAAAAGAAATTTTATTAAAAGGCTCAGTGTTTAATACTTTTGAGGAAGAGACTAACCCATGGCATCGTTTCCTCTGACTAACCGAATCTTTTGAGGTCATTAAAGGTTGCTTTAAAAGTTCTAAGCCACTCAAATTTGTTTGGGATTTGTCGCATTAAAGAATGTTAATTTTTGTTTAATTTAGAGCCAGATGAGTTACGCATCTTCCATTTAAGAAAAATGAAGAACTTTGTCTAATCATTCCACATATATGTCTGCAATAAACATGTGTGAATGTTATTATTTTATATTGCCTGATATTCATGATTAATGATTCCATGTGAAGCATTTGAAGCTATTTTTTGATAGTCTGAGAAGATGACCTAGCTTTCTGTATCAATATGTTCCATGGCTGAGCTACAGAGTGCGAATTGGTTTCACTCGCAGTACTCCAGTGGCACTCTTAACTAGTTGTGGTAGCATGTATGATTTTTAGTTTGTGTAGCTTATTATTTCTCTCCAAGATAAATACAATTTCAAAAGAGGTGGTCGAGATTGTTAGAAGTTCAAAGTTTTGCAACAAATTTGTTATTGCTGTTTAGATCCCAATAAATTTGAACAAAATTTTCTTTGAATTTGCATCCTTTTTAGTTCTATAATAGAAAACCCAATAAGAACCTTGTCTGTTGAAATTTTCCTATTTCAAAGGAGAAAAACAGGATACCTAGGTGCTTTTAACTATCAAATAGAGAGTGAAAATGAGAAAAAGTTAGAGAGAAAGAGAGAGAGAGTGAGTGAGAGAGGAAAATCATTGGGCTCTTTCATTCAAGTTTTAATTAACCATTTAGAAGCGGTGTAAGCACATTGGTGTTGTTGCAGTCATGGTCGTGTTATAGGCAAACACATTAGTGCTAGAGACAAGTTCAATGTTGCCCAAAAATACTAAGTTGGAGTGATTGGGGAATCCTACTCAAGGTTCTTTGCTTTGATCTTCTTCAAGTGTTTATTATTTGGTCATTTTGCGTTTTTTTTTCATCATTGATATTGCTCCTTATCTTTCTTTCATACCTTCTATGAAAATTGATATTAATGCCTATTTTAAGATCAAAATAATAAAATAGAAGCATTAAGCACGGTTTAAAGAATATTGATGGGATTGACTGGTTGGATCAGTTCAACCGTGAACCAATCCTCTAACCAGTTTGTTCTAAGTTCAAAATTTGTATCACATAAAGTTGCATAGACTTGGCGGTTGAACCAGTGAATTGGTTTTATTTTTGATGAATTGTTCCAATTTTTTATGAGCCACCTAGTTCAAATATTGAACAAACTTCTTTGATTTTGATTAGATAATTAGCCATAAAAGATTTAAATTAAAATAGATAAAATAATTAAAATATTATGTCCTAAAATTTTGAATTTAAATCATATTCAAATTATTCAAAAAGTATCTTAAATCAGAATATTTTATGTTGAATTGGTGAAAATATTATTATTGTATTATTATTATATCATTTAAATTATATTAAAATAATTTAAATATTTATTATATCTTATAATTCAACTCTATGTTCACTCTCAATTGAACTATTGAACTTAAAACTCTTCTTCTTCTTCTTCTTCTGATTCAGTGTCCAATCCAATTTTCAAGACCTTTACAGTAATCATTGAGGATGAAATAGTCAAGATTAACAAGTTCAAAGGAATATAATTTGGATACTAGAAGATGCAAATTGAAAACTTCCTTCTAGTACTGGAAAAGACTACTTCCATCTCATTTGGAGATTGTTGACATTCATGAATTAAGAAGATTCGGATCTATTGAATGGTAAGCGTTCCAAATTATTTGCCTATCGCTTGGTAAGAATGTCCTAGAATATATTGCTTGAGAAGACTGTAACTGAATTGTTGAAAACATTATTATACTTCTGTGACAAATCTTTGATAGTAAATTTTTTGTTTTATGATAAAAACCTTATTTTAGGATGGTAGGAGGTACTTCTGTAACAAAGCATATCAATTTTAGAGAATTGTGGCAGAGCTATGATAATGACTTATAATTTTTATTGGTTTATAATGTTGAGACTTAACGACGTCCAAGACTTAATCGTAAGTGATAACTTCTACAGTTAAGAATAGTTTTTATAGGTTTATAATGTTGAGAATTAAGAATATCCAAGACTTAATCTTAAATGATAACTTCTAAAGATAAGAATAGATTATGAATTTTGTCTCTTTTGTTGCTTTAAGTCTTGAAAGTAAGGGCAACAAAGCAAAAATCAAACACAATCGAAGAAGATCCAAATTTCAAAGAAGAAGCCATTGGAACAATCTACGGAGAAGACAATCCCAAGGTCACAAAAAAAAAATCATGGGCAATGTGGCAAGGCTTGGCATATAAAAAAGGACTGGCCTAAGAAGAAAGAAAATCAAATTCTGAACTAGAATGAATGTTGCTACAAAAGAGATTCATCATACATTAATCCCAACTGCGGGTAATCCTATGGAAGTCTTAATCGAATCTTATGTGTTTCTTTTCACTTCACTTCACATAAAGAGCTCGTGTCTTCTATTTTCTAGGAATTTATGGAAAAAAATATATCTTTTTAGGAAAATTTTGATGATCCTTTAATTATCATGAGTTAGTGATTGTGAGCTCCAAAAACTTGTGCTAGCCTTTGTCTAGAGAGTTTTTAGTTTTTGACTTAGTTTTAAAAATCAATTCATATTGGCTAGTTTGACAAGTTCAAATGTGAAACGGTACTCCATCTAACTTAGTCTAGATCCTAAATTACTCCTGGACAGAACTAGCTAGAATTGTAGGTTAATTTTTTAAACGAATAGATCAATTTGATTCTAAATTTGATAATTTTTTTTGGCTTTTTAGTTTTGATTATATGACTATAAATAAATGATTTAATTTGAAATTATAATAAAATAATTAAAATATCGTATCAGAAAGTTTTTATTTTATTCAAACTATTTATGTGTGAAGTGTCCTAATTTTAAATATTATATATTAAATTATTTAAATTATCATTTGCATCATTACTATGTTATTTAAATCTTATTAAAATAGTTTTAATTTTTTTTATTATTTGATTTAACCTCTATCGAAGTACTGAACTCTCAACATCTAGTTTTATATTAGGTGTGATTTTTAAAATCTTGATTGGGTCAAAATTTTAGTAGAAGGATTAGGTTTTAAATAAAAATTGCCTAGAGATTATGCTTTTATTATGAGAGGACTTTATGATCGGATTTTTAGTTTCTCGTAGGAGCAGGCATTTATAATTAATTATCTCTCTTGGTCATAAAAGAAAATTTTTAATAAAGGTGAATTGTTTGCCGTAAATAATTTAGCTTATAATGACATTTATTTAGGCTTAGGAAAAGAGGAAATTATACTATCTTTAGCTTAAAGTGAATGGTAGGCAAAAAGATAATGAATATGATTAAAATTTTATATTTAATCATGTATCATGATCTACTTAATCAGAGGATGTAGTTGACTTAATTTGATATTAGAATTGTTATCAGAAGTCATGCATTATATCTTCCGAGGACTTAAGGCAGATGTTTTTCTAAGAAAATTATTTAAATTGATCCTGGCTAACAAAGGATTTTGTTTCCTTACGAATGTGCTTTATAATTCAACACAGATGAATTGGACCATTAGAGAATTCATTAGCTTTAGCAATGGCCATACTTTAATAGTTGAAGTGAGCTATACTATTTTATGATTTTATTCAGTGACAATCACTGGATTAGAAGACACATGTAACGTCCTTGTGGATGTGAGATTTTTTAGAGTGATCATAGGGATACGTCTATTATGATATTATCTCTTTATGAGTTTAAGTTAATTTTAAATTTGCCCTCCTCACTAAATTAATATGGAGGTTGTATAGATTAGGTGCATTTGGCTTCAAGCATTATATTTCACTTGGATAGCTTTATATTATAATTGTTTTTTTTTGTATTTATTGAGATTTAACTCTAAAATAATTTTTTTTCAGATTAGGGGTTATTTTGAAAATAAAGTATTCTCTAGTTGATATATGATATCAACTTAGCTATAATCATGCTATTTTAGTGATTTCATTTTATTATGTTGCACTTTGTGAACTATAATAATTTTTAGAAGATTGAGTCTGTGATTTAAGTGCAAATTGAATCAGTTGGGATATTTATTGCATTACAAATTATGTTAACTCTAATCTCA
This sequence comes from Phalaenopsis aphrodite, assembly GCA_003013225.1. Classification (NCBI taxonomy): domain Eukaryota; kingdom Viridiplantae; phylum Streptophyta; class Magnoliopsida; order Asparagales; family Orchidaceae; genus Phalaenopsis; species Phalaenopsis aphrodite. The sequence goes on from NEWO01000049.1 coordinate 1,906,364, forward strand.
CATGTAAATCACTAGTCCAAGTGATTAGAATTTATGGTTGTCTTATAAGGACAATTTTGAGAGTTTATATTTTTGAAAATAAAATTTCTTTGTAAAAGTCATTGGAGGCCTTATCCAAATGGAAAAAGCATTTTAGCAAATTTTGTGGTTGAGTGCTTATTTCATGATCCTTGTTTTTTAATTTCTTGTATTAAATCATGAGAGGATATTTTAAATTTATTCTTTAAGGCAAATCTTGTTGACTCTAAACTATTGACATGGAGACTTAGATTTCCCAAGTGAGACTTATGACTCTATCCAATACGTCAGACGACCCGCTTGAGAATTTGAATAGATCACATTATTATTTTTTGAATTTTTAAAGAGTTTATGAAGTCAAAAATAATTGCATGCTTTCTAATGCAATTGTATGCTTTTCAAGTCATCGAAAATTTAAGTGCATCTTATTTTTTTGGTTTGTGCAATATTCTAGTATTAAAACTTGGGCATCTTGCACTTTTATTTGAGCTCATATGAAAAAAAATATGTTTTGTGATTTGACATTTGTTGCACACCATTTTGGAAAGTTTTTCAATTTTTAATATTTAAAATTGAATTACTTCGATTTTTTCTTACAATCAATTTCATTTATGCGAATACACAACCGTTTGAGAAATAGAGGGGAATGATAATAGTGAATTTTTAATAATACATTACTTTTATTATTTTTTGAATTTTTAAACCGCTATATTATGGATTTTTTATTCTTTCAACACAAATTTTCTGTCACGTTGATTGCTCATTTTATGTCAATTTATATTTAAAATTTTATTTTAATCATAATATTAGGTCTAAAGAGTCATTTAATTTTATTCTGCTTTAGTTACTAAAAAAATCGATAGCCTCTTATCATATCTACCATACACGGGGCATTTACAGGAGTTTAGAACAATGGGTGGTGTTTAGAACACCATAGTCAGATTTTCTACTCCACCACACTATGAAAAATGTGTATGAGGCTTCATTCATTTCTTGTGGGCCAAGTTTTTTTCTCGACTGCTTTAAGAAATGTGCATGAGTCTTCTCCCCACTTATCATGCAAAGAAAGGCGTATATGAGTTTTTCAATTGCACGAGAAAATACACAAGCATTATAGAATTTCTCCGCCACATTAAAATAATACAAATGGGCACTTAAATGAGTAGGTACGGCTTGTTTTTACACATTATTTCTTACAAATGGTACATGTTGATGATGGATTATCGAGGCAAGACGATGATGAAGTCTCACACAACTTGCTTTTCTCTTTCTTCTTTATAGGTCAACAATGATATTTAAATTAGAATTATTAATGAAATTACTTGGAAGTTTCACAAGATGATGCATTTTATGGGTGCTAGTGACGTCTCAAATGATCGTACACTCTTATACAGACTAGCAAATCCCATATAAACTTTGGTAACTAGATACGTACGCATCTCACATATCACTGCACATGCCTTGGCTTAGTATTCAGATAACATAATAGAAGGCTAAAGACCATGAGTTTTCGAAAATGAAAAAGGCATATTTTACCACTGTTGTCAATCTTTGGGGGTGCAGAGTTCTATGTGAAGGTTTATCCGTTGATGATGACGTGCATGTAAATATTGGTAACTGCTGAATTTTTTAATTATTTGAATTATAATCTGCCATTAGTATTTTGATTTGGTTATTATTTTTTGTTTGATTAAAGATTTAATCCATTGAATATGAAAATCTTGCTTTGCTTTGTGGTTATTTATTTGTAGGTGTAGTCCTTTGTTTTACCATTACCTAGGCAATTTTTCAGCTCTTTTTAGTTTTATCTGCCTTTTTTTTGTAATTGTATCATTTGTTGCTGTTAACTGCTAGATCGAATAGGAAATTAATTTTTTTTCTAAGTTATGAGTTGATTCTTAATTATCATTTAATTATCTCTAATTCAGGCATTTGATCTTCACAATTTCTGTTACATAATTAGTTTATTATATTTTCTCTTGAATTTGAGAACTTCATACAGTAATAATATAATTTGTTTGCGTATTAATTTTGCAGTTTTTTGAAAGTATTATTTTGATAAAGTCTTCGGCCAACTATCATTAGAAATATGTTTTTGGTTAAAGAACTGACTTGGCATATTTTAAGAAACCTATTCCTAGCAAAAGCAGCTAACAGTCTCTTGTAATTGCCATTGTACAAAGGTGAAAAGAAAGGAGGTGGATAGAATAATTTCAATAAGAAGAAATAAGGTCTAGACATTTTTTATAAAGTTAGATTTATTCAGAGTGAAGATATAGATAGGAGGAAAAAGAAGATCCGTGCTTACCAAATTAATGACTACCAAATCCATTAAATTACTAATATCGTGGAAATAACACATAATTTAGAATTCTCTTGCCAACATTAATGTATTATTTCTATAGTGCTTCTATGAGCCGACTAACATGCCCGAAGACAAAAGTTGACAAAAGTTATGCCCATCCTTCGAATTTTCAAAATATAAAACTACCAACACAAGTACATAATTGACTAAGGATTGGACAGAAGCTTACCTTATTTATGCTAAAGCTTGCAATTGGCATCAAGATGAGTGGAGAAATCTTGTCTTGATTACTACCAAGCTTTCCATCACTCTTTTAAATGTAACCTTGAGGGAGAAAAAAAAAAATCCATTGCTAATCTCTTCCACCTCTAATTGAGTTTTATCCCAAGAGAAGTAAAGAATGTAGTCCGAAACATAAAATCTCTCCATCATTCTTTATAGTAATAATCTTTATCCATATTGAGGATAATTATTACAGACACCAAACCAGTCATTTTAGCCACGGAGCTAATGGTTTACTCATAGTCTTCTTCATGTTTTGAGAAAAAAATTATTGTAAGTAGTCTTATTCCTTTCAATGCTCCCAGCAACGTTCTTCACTTTGAAGCTTCATTTGTAAGTGATGTTCATAGCATCTTTACGTTTTGGAACATGCTCACAAGTTTCTTTTTGGTGAAGAGCTTCCATTCATCATTCATTTTACCATTCCATTCCTTAACTCCTATTCGTTAAAGCAAGTAGGAAGAACCTTATCAATGGATCTGACAAAGAAGCACAATTACTTGTTGTGTTCCCATATCTATAATGAGCTGATTTGACTAATTGACTTAAAGACCTTAAGAGGGGCGGGCATCTTGATCTCCTATCACTACCTTTTTTTCTTTGAGCTTATGAGATGAAGAATTTCTCCATGTTATCACCTTACTCCATCGATGATGAGGATGAAGTAAACTTGAAGGTATCAGAATATTAAAAGACATTATAAGACTTTGTCCTCGGCAAAGTTTTGCCATGATCTCACTACCAACACCTTAAAAATGATATACTTGAAGTATAGATGAAATAACTTCAGAAAAAATTACATCATGTTAGCAGTAAATGGTCTTGTAAACCCATGCAATTTCACTGTTATTTTAGTTCATCATTAGCTATCGAAGATAGACGTGTTCAATTTGGAATCTAAATTAGTTCTTTGAGACAATGCTACATAAACATATCGTGAGGAGCTAAAAACCTATCAGTGCCTCACTTTAGGCTTCTTCAAATACAAACTTACATAGATACTTGAAATTAATTGAACAAAGAAGTGCTTGGGTAATAGCATATGCCACACAGACCATGTCGTAAGACAATATGTTATTCTTTTGTTTACAACCTTCTTTTGCTAGTTTTTATAACTTATCAAAATTCATTTTCTTTCAGTGACACCATTATGTTGAAGTGGACAAGCATTTAAAGAGCTCCCTCTTGCTTCCTTGCTTTTTCCGTAAAATGAGAACTCTCATGAAATGAAATTACCAACAACAAAGCCACCAAAATTCATCTTTTAGAAAAAAATAATCTTTTCTTCAAGGAAATAATAGAAACGTTACCAACCTAGTTTTTTCAAAGGACTAAGTGCAATGAATATGTATGTTTCTTTTCTACTTCAATGTGCACATTTTATTAATTAGAGCAGTCCCGAGGTATATTCTATATTGATATTATCTGCATTGTATAGTTATTTAATCAATCAAATTTAAAATTATATTAGGTAACAATTTTTCAATTTTTTAACAAATATTAATTGTTCTTATATAGTCATGTGGTAGATGTTGAATCAAATCATAAATTTTGATCTATGATTTTGCTACAAATAGGAATTAAGTGTACAATATTATGATGTAACATGATGAAGTGGCGGACATGGTAAACCAATGTATAGGGCTGGAGCATCGATTCAATTTTCTTATAAAACCTATTTGAATTGTGCTTTTAACAGAAGCACACCTACCTGTCTCTTGAATTAGATAGGACATAAAGACTAGGCGAGTAAAAAGAAGATAATGCACACCAAATTGGTGAATTGCATGGGGGATGTCTTTTAAACATTTGTTGCGAAATGCTACGTGTTGAGAGTTACCTCTTTAACTTATGGTGGATAACTCCAAAGTACTTTTTGTTTGGTGAATGATTGTGGGTCATCTGTAAGAATTTTTGATGGGGACATTAGTGGCTATAGCTGGTGAGATTTTGAAAATTTTAAAATAGATGAAGCTAAAAGCTTACAATTTCAAGGCTCCTTTTACTATGTTGGTTGGATTTCTATTCAAGAATTCTTAGTATACTTGTATGAGGGCACTATTTGGATGGGTGACTCCCTTGGGAAGTTACATGAACAAATAAAATGATGAGACCATTAAGCCAAATCATATAATATCTTGATGGTTGAGAATTTAGGTTATTACCCTTTGATTGGGTTCATAGTGCAAGGTGTTGAGGATCTTTATTGTGAAGGTAGTAACTTGATTTATGATCCAAACCTTTTGTTGGTGGAAGTGTTATTTACGCAAGGGAAAAAAGGTGTTAAAGTCTTGGGCAAATTTGAAGATGTAAGTTCTTAGTTTTGAAAGGGTAAGTTTTCGTTAGAGGAGGAAATGAATTAGAAACCTCAAATCAAAGGTTTGGAATAGTAGAGAACTGATAGAGGTATTTTTATGGTTTTAGACCAATGTATAGGGAGTTATGAATTTTATTAAATTTATTATTCATAGCTAGAAAGTATTTTGTTTGTAGTGTGCTTTTTTCTTGATTATCTTATAATTAATGGAAATTTAAGGTCTTGAGGATTGGTAGGGGTTGTGGGAAATGTAGAGGAGATGTTTGGAGGTTTTAGAGGGTTTCTTAGGCTTGAGAGATGATCAAGTTTATGGTTGGACGAGCCTAACTTGAAGGAGGGGAAGTTGTGCTATGAAAAGAGGAGAAAGAGATGGAGAGAATAATGAAGGGTTCGTCGAAGCCCTAGGAGAATGCCGACCAAGCTTCACCAAAAAGTAGACCATACACAAAATTTTGTCATGCTATGTGCATAGGCAAATGGTAATTTTATGTAATGATGCTCATTAGTACAAAATATTCGACATTTATAAACCTTTTCAAGCTTATAAACATTCCAGAACTATTTAGAAAGCTCCATGGGCCAATAAAATGCTATTGCAAGCATCGACAATGAGGGGATTTTTGCTAAAGAAAAATAGGAAGGGAGGATAATTTTAAAAGCATGCAATTTTCTAATATTTCTTATTCCCTATTTTTGCTAATGTCGTGTAAGGATAAACAACTCGTCAATAATCCCAGAGTCGGTGGTATGGCAAGCTTAATGTCTTGTAAGGAAAAAAACTCATCGATAATTCCACTGATTGGCGTGTCTAAAATAGGTTCGGTGTGTAAGATTGTAATAGATATATGAATCTCAGAGGGTATTAATGCAACATTAGATCAGTAATTATGAGAAAGATTAGGATGGTCTGGATGGACAGTAGGAGGGTCTATCTCACATGGCTCTTGACTAGTATCTAAAGACTAAGAAAGCATAGTAGCTTTGTAACTCCCAGTCTCAGTAGACTCCTTATAGGGTTAAACCAAGTCAAGGAGTAAGGCATTATTAGACTCTTTAAGATGGCTGGGAAACCAAATTCTTTTGTAGGAGTGACTAAAGCAGGTAGTGGAATGATTCTCTAATCTTGCAGATTTAATCATGAAGAATTGAGGCCTTTAGCTCAGTTCAGCATAAGCTTTTTGAACTGTAGCCTAGTTTTGTTTTTTCATTTTTTTTTGCTTGTGGTTTGATAGGGAAGAATTTCATGGTTTTATTTCTATGCTTGACCATATATTTGGTTTACAAACCATCATAAATGACATTCATATCATAAAATTGAGGTCATTGTAAAAGGATATGTTATGTCCAGTGAAGGATTTCACACCAAACTTTAGCTTTATAATTGCTTGATTTGATAGGGACTAGCATCAAGTGATCATAAGCAGAGAGGCATTATTTACCTAACTAACATGGAAAGAATTGGTATACGGTCATGCAAATAGTTTGTCCTAAGTATTCAGTAATATATGTATAGCTATGACATTGGTTGAACTACCACTATCTATATCTAATCCATACATTTTGTTATTGCATGTGTTAATCATATGAAAAAGAAATTTCTTCCTCTAGACCTCAGATTGAAAAGATATCTTATAACAACTAAAGCGAAGATGGTGAGTTCATCATAAAAAATGGGGTGTACATTTAAGACTTTATCAACATATGAAATAAATTGCCTTCTCTAGTCCTCAAAATCATATTTTACAACAAAAGAGATCTTATAACTATCAAATTGAAGATAGTGAGTTCATAAAAAAAAATGGGCTCTACATTTAAGACCTCATCATGATCAGTAATTTCCGATTCTCATTCTAATCTTTGAAGAGGAATTGTGGCCCAGGTTGAGTTTGCATGAATTTTTTCTTGTGGCACTTGAAGAGGGCAACTTATTTTTAGTATATAAAGGTGCATTGGTGTGGGGGCTTAGGTTGGACAATGCCAATGGAAATAGGCACCAAAGATCCATTATCAGCTTGGGCATGTGTATTGAAGTGGAAGAACCTTTAGGTTTATAACTGGTTACCACTCTCTCTTGACTCGATCAATAGAGCAAAGTGGAATGCTTCTTTTAAGGTTTGAAGATCCATAAATTCTACATCATGCCTAATATATGGTCTATGACCTTAGTAATGCAGTACGTTGGAGAAGCACCACTCTAGATCAATGTTAGTGTGTTACACCTATTTCTTATTGTTTAGTGTCAAGACATGCATGACATTGTTGTCTTGAGTCATAGGGTTAGGATTTGGGAGAGATCATCTACAATGTCATGCATGACAAAGTACTATGCTATGCAATCACCTTTTGATGGTGCTATGTTTTGACTTGGTTTGAGATAGAGCGCTATATGTTGGGAGTCACCTTTCGATCATGTAGGTGCCACCTTCAGAATCTTAGTTTTATAGCGGTTGATTATGCATTGAATTCGGCCACTAACAAGCACATTATACTTATTTAACTTTAGCGGGTGATATCTTAAATTTCTATAATTAATTTAAAACTCTTGAACACCCAGATACATTATGATGTAATCATTTAATTTCACCGGGAACTCCAATGCTATACATGCATCATAAATACAAACTTATGAGACATGTTTTTCAAAGCAAACATTATTCTCAGAGATGAGAGTAATGGGTATCCATTCAACTTGATGTTTGCAAATAGCTTGTATTCCTTTACTGCTTGTTTTTCACTTGTTTGTTAAGTCGTGAATTGAGCATGTACATCATGTTTATACTTGATTTCTTAAGAAACTAAACAAATAATTCTTATTCATTTGTGTTTTGCTGGTTAAAATCTTGTTAAGATATAACATTAAATTATATATTTTGTAAATAAATAATGCAAAAATTAAATTTTATTGTGTTTAAGTTATTGTTCCCCTCGTACAGTGAGGTTCTTAGACTTGAGTGCCTTGAACATGTACATCTAAGGGTTGAAACGCATTGATAAGATAGGGAATTATCAGCAACGGCTATTATCACTTGAATTGGTGCAAGTACTTTAGGTCTGATATACCTCAGATAATTGCTAACATGAATGAGCATATGTAGATTCATAAAAGTAACCAAAAATAATACGGATGAACTACGGTGATATACTTAGGTCAGAATCTTTCACCACTTTTAATATTTTGCACTTGCAATTTAATTGTATTTTATCAATGTATCATTACAATGAATTACAACTGACATTATTACAATAAGTAAGCCTTGGAACTTAACAGACAAATCAAGATCCTGGGGAATAGAGTGGATGCATGAAGTCTGGCCTCAGTCTTATTCCATGAAGGGTGCATCAAATTGATAGCTTGGCTTTCAACTTCACATTTTTAATTCGGTTAACATTTTTGATGGGTTATGGCACGGGTCATGAACCCGAGTATCAGAACTTTGAGACACATGGAAACAAGTATTTCTGGGATGCCATCGGTCAAGTATTATGCCATTTCAAGGTACTTAGCTAATTACATACCGATTAAGCAATAAGCAATCATTACACGGTGTCTCAAATTAGAAAAATTCACTTCAAATCAACCAGGTTTTAGCTCACGAGTTTTCATGTAAGTTTTAGATGCCACAGAAATACTATTTTGGATTTTATATTCACAGGCATATACTGCTCAAATATGCAAACGAGGATGCCTCATTGGGAGCTTGTTTTATTGGATTGAATGTAGAACATATTGATATGTTTTTGCATAAGATTGAATGCTTCGGATTAGTTTATATTTCTGTTTTTCATCAAAGCTGTATAGTTCAGCTTCTGATATATGTTAGCTAACGCTAATAATATATTGTGGTTTATAACCCTTTAGACTTTGAGTGGTTCTATTTATGGAGGAGGTATAATATATAAAATTACATATTTAGCTTCGCTTTAATGAGGGAGTTACAAGACGTTTTGGGTATTTTATATGGATAGACTTTCGGCTCGATTATCCTTTGATTTGGTCGGCTAAAATCAGCAGACATTGGTTTTACAAGATCTGCTCGTTTGATTGTGTTGAACTAGAATTGCTTGCCTTTGATGGTCTTTGGGCCGGTAAGATTTGACTCCATTTGCTTGGATTTGATGGTTAGTCATTTTAGTCTCCTTGTCGACTACTGATCCATGTATGAGCAATTCATATCGAAAGAGAAATTTTAGGGTGCGGGACAGATGGTGAATTACCCAAATTTGATAGGTAGCTCACTTGACAAGAGGTCCTTCGAGATGCTCTGTGTGATTATATTATTGCCAGTTCTCAGCCTCTGATGACGGATCTCAATGATGTCTATAAAATGGTTGGTGACGCTGAATTTTTCCCATGAGTCGGGTTATGGTAAAAGATAGGTTGATGCCTATGCTCGGCTTGGTTAGCATTAGTCCTTGATTTGGGTGACATGCATCTGTTCAACTTCTAATCCAGGTTTGGTGGGGTTACACTTGGTCATGTGGGTCCTTTGGTCTTCCGCTAGTACGCACTAATGGGTTCTTTATTCTTCTTTCTATGGGCCCTCTGTGGGGTCGCCCGACTCTCTTCAAGGCTTCAACAAGATCGAGAAGGGTATGTCTTGATACAGTTCTTATTAGCCGGTCGATCCACCTGTACGAGAAGTTGTCAAAACCCCTTTAATTGGGGCGCAACAAGTTGTTGGTGTTTGTCGTCGATCGAGGGGTGGACTTTGACCACCTCACCGCAGCCTCGTGAGAGCAATTTGTCATTTCAGTGGTCTAATGTGGACCGGCTTCTTAGTATGTGTAGACTCGATCCTTATGCTTAGAAAAATTTTCACATTTACATACATTGTCTTTTGATGTAGATGAGGTGATCAAGATCGTTGACTCGCCTCCGGGGATAATGGCTAGGGTCTGACCCTAGGACCGGTTGGGGCAACCCGGTGATAGCTAAGAGCAAGGAGAATGTGTTTGACCACCCCTCCAACAAAACTTGAATGTATTTTACACAAGGATTTTAGCAATTATTTGGCACTAAATATCATAATTTAATAAAAAAGTTACATGATAGCAAGCGTAGTAGGCGGGCGACATGGGCCTCTTTAGACCCAATTTCAAGCCTAAACATGCCTATCCATCAACCATTAGTAGATAACATGGACTCAATTTAAAAACTTTTGAAGCCGAACTAAACTCATAAATGATTTCAAACAATTTTAAAGTGTTTGATGCAAATTTAAAAAAAAAGGTGACATTGTATTTTAAAAAAAATTACATTCATTGCCATCAGAACCGTTCTTCATTGATTTCTAAGGAATTAAAAAATTATATTATTATTTTGGGCCAATTACAGATCACCCGAAACTTATTATTTACAAATGAACCACTCTCTTTCATCTATTTTTCAAATTCTCGCTCAAATATCAAACTTCATGTAAAATACTTCAGTTCAGCAGTTCAAAAAGATCACACCTTAATGGTTAAGTTCTAAATATCAATGTTTGGAATGGTTTGTATGAAATTATCTCTTAACTGTCAATTCAACTATAATAAATTTCATAGGAGGCGATAATCATAAAACAAGTTTTGAAAAGTAGCTAAATAACTGTTGTCCAAAATGTTTGCTTAAATTTATTCATTTGTTTATATAAATAAATTTTATTCATTTGTAGCCTTTCTTCTCGGAATCAACTCTGCCATGTTTTATATGTACAAAAAAGCTTAAATGCATAACACTAAAGTCATAATTATGCACATATCTAACACCTAAATTTTGGTTTTTACATAAAATGTCATCTTACCTATGAATAAAAAAAGTGATTTTACTTTTTAAAATTTAAAATATGGTATTTTTAATTTAATATAAGAGATTTATTGTTATAATTGTAAATTTTAGGTTTTAAATATATAAATATATAGGAATTGGCAGTATGTATGCATGTAAATGCACCAACTATTTATTGCCCTTGGCACAATCATCTTTTTTATGAGTTAAAATTTAATAAATTAACTTTACTATTAATGTTGCTTGAAAAGTATTACATCAATATTTCTAATGTAAAAGTGTATCAGAACCAATCACAATGCCCCATATGTATAGTCCGACTCCACTTAATACAAAAAAATAAATAGTTTAATGCATTACGAGATAAAACCGTACAAGTATTGGAGTCCTGATACAATTTTGCATCATGGCGCCTGATCTAAAGACAATTATACTACAACAGTCAAAATTTAATAAAATAAAATAAATTTTTTTATAACAATAATATTAAAACGTGCCTGAAAATTATTGAATTAAATTCGAGATTGATATTATACATGAAGTTTTTATATTATATTAATCTCAAAATAATCTTAAGAATCTGATTCTTTGAAATTAATCATAATTAGCCACTTAATGTCAAATTTAAACAAAGCCCCCAGAAACCTAACCGTCCTCTTCAACCAACACTCTTTACTTCTTCGGCACCTTCTATCCATACAATTTTAATTTGTTAGGTGCACCACTTCCTCAATAATGCAGCATCATTTATTTTCATTTCTTTACATAATTGTTGGCGTATTCACATACAGACCCCTCAATCCCTATTTATTACATATCTAACCTCTAAACTTTAGATTTTATATTTATAATGTTCAAATCCATGTGTGGGTAAGGAAAAAAATATTGCATGAGGACTCTGCACGTAAAGTTACGTGCACGTAAAGTTACGTGCGGAGTCTAATGAAATCACGCAATGTAGAAGTGAAAGAAAAAAAATCGGCCCGGTAATAAAGGAGAATATTCCCCTGTGCTATTCCGTGTTATTCAAGTGTTATTGTATGTTATTCGGGTGTTATTGTGTCTTAGGAATATTTTTGATGTTATAATAATATAATAACACATCAATAACACTTGAATAATACACAATAATAACATTTTCTTGAGTTATCGTGCAGATTTTATTTTATTTTTTCTGTCACCTCCACGTGACGTGATTTCATTGGACTCTGCATGTAACTCTACATGCGGAGTCTCGATGTAATAACAGCTCGTAGGTAAGATGATATATATGTAAAAAAAATAAAATTTAGAAGTAAGATATGTAAATATATACGAATAAATGGGTATGTAATTAAGGGCCCGTTTGAGGCTGCTTATTTGGTGCAGTGACGTTTTGAAAATACACCTGACATGTTTGTATAAATTGCGTTTTGACAACTTATGCGTTTTCAAAACGCTGAAAACAACAGTTTCACACCGTACCCATCTTGGTGCTATTGCAGCTTTCTTACGACGGTCTGACTTTTCTAATAAAAATAAAAATTTGTAATAGCCACCCAGCCGAAGTTGCCCAAAGAAACCCTAAATCTTTCAAAATTATTTTAAAAGTACTTTAGCGGGCAGATCTGGCCCAAAGACTTTAATATATGGACCCAGTGGGTGGGGCTTCGGTGGTACATTTAATTTATTACGTCATGGACGTGCCCTCAGACATATCACACAACTATTAGATGTTTACATGCGTAATATCAAAGTTCTTGTAAAAGTCAAATTTTAAATCCGCCAAGAGATTACTGTTTCCAATTAAGAAAATCAGATTCAAAACGTACTCTAATTAATAATTTTTAATTGAGTTGCAGTAGATATCAACCTCCAAACCCAAAAAAAAAAAGAAATTGCAGTTGGCATCTAATTTTATTTATTTATTAATTTGCATCAATAATATACATAAACAATTCTAAAATGAAAGCATTATTTTTACAATATAAGGTGTGTTTGTGGCAATATCGTAGCTAAAAGTTGTATTTTCTCGCCAGACTTGGCTACCTGGTGTGGCTGCTAAAAAATTGCGATTTGTTTTTTTTTCAATATATATATAATAGTGATCACAGTTTTTTGAACAACAGTTTCTTTCTCAACAATCTTTATAGCTGCTGCTTCAAACAAACAGACCCTGAGTTTGGATTTTGAAATCCATAAGAATTCCAATAACACGAAGTGTGATACAAAATTTGTAAATTTACTTGCACCGTGTAGTTATCAATATTAAGAGTTTCATTGGGTTGGCTGCAACTATTTGAAGAAGTTGTTGTGAGTTTAGTGTAGAAGAAAACTCCTATTCTAAAAACTAGGATGAGTATTAAAAAGAAAATTTTCAAAAAGTCAGATTGCAGATTTTTATGCCATCACACTTGCCAAGATTAGCTAGGTCAGGTTGCAAACACAGTTTTTCATCGCAATTTTTAAAAAAAAACTGACAAATTTGTTTTGTCAAACACAAACAAGTGTGGTGCAGCACCGCACTACGATCACACCAATGCTCCAAACACACATTAAAGGTGCGTTTGTTTCGGTTGTTACTGTAGAAAAGCTCAGTTCATAAGTTGTTGTTGAAAATCTGTTGACCAAAAGCTAGTATTTCTGAAGCCGCTAGTCCGTTTGAAAAATACAGTTCTAAAAGTGTTGCTTGTTGAGTAGTGACTGTAATACTCCTCACAATATCAACACAATTCTATTTAGATTACACAATTTTGTTTGAAAAAATACGGTTCTGAAAGCGGTGCCTGTGGAATCAATCTAATGTCAATTTATCAAATTATTATCACTTCCAAATTTTCCAATCTTTTTTTTTAGCTAATCTCACTTGTTCTTTAATTGTGTTCGATCATTCAATCAACTCATTATTTCTTAAAAATTTTTGGTAATATTTCCCCATCCATCTTTACTAAAATAGGTTGCTGGTGTTTTTCCTAACTCAATTTCTCTCAAGTTTATGTCACAAAAAATCATTTTTGTTTTTTTTTTCTCAATTAGCAGATGACGTGTTGTCCCTTGTGTCGTCCATTTGTTCTCTTACCTATAAGTTCAATGGTTATATAATAAATAGGAGACCTTCCTATCTACTAAAGCATGATAACTTTGCATATTTAGCGGGCAATATGAGAATTTGGGAAGCAAATTTACATAAAACCATTTGGTATGTTAAATGTCCTAAATTAGAAAATATAAAGAGAAAAATCTTCAATATACATCTATAAACCATTTTGAGGATAAACCAATTGTTAGACCAACAAAACTGTAATCCGCCCTACAAGCCATCCAAAGTAGATTTAAAATCTGAAATTGGGCTTGCAGTGAGCAGCATTTTTCACTTGGTTTGCACCAAACCATTTTAGTTGTTCACAAATAGCCCTGTAAGAGGTTGTTTCATGAATTTCTTTTTTTTTTCCTTTTATGATACGCCTCCAATGAATCTCAATCATCTGAAATTGATCTCAAGACAACTTTTTGAGCAAAAGAAATTCAAATTTCTATTAAAAGTCATCCAGTGCTCCAATTTCAACAAACTTATAGTCAAACTAACTAGCTCAACTAGCCAAAAATATGATAGAAAAATTGATCCAATTTGAAGCAAATCGAGCCTCGATCAATCGATTAAACTACTTTTGGAAGCTTTATGGACACATTTGAAAGTTCAAATGGATGACAAATATGATGAGCTTATTGTGGAATCTAGCATCTCGACAGGACGAATCCAACGAGCCTAAGATCACTCAACTCCGACATCATTAAAGCACTTAAATGACCATTAAATGATGTTTGATCAAATGAAGCTACCGAGACTGTCTGATCAAAGTGTTTTATATTCCTGTATTAATTACACTCGAAACTCTGTAAAGAGAGCCGCACCCCTCTCATGAAAGGGAAAGTAATATGTCTTTCAACATGCTTAAAATCATTTATATTTAGCACTAGTTTTTGAATAAAATTACACTTTAAAGAAAGATATTTCCATGTTTTTCTTGCAAGGTAAACAGGTAGGACATATGGAGCAAAGCGAAGTTGAAAAGGGGAAAAAAGGATTTAATTGAAGCAATGTGGAAACAACAAGCCTGACACCTAGGCACTAGATTATGGGCGCTAAGGCGCTCGATTCAAGTGCCTTGGCGGCAGCTTACTGACACCTAGGTGTCATAATCTGCCCAATATGTCAGAGAGACTAGCGCCAAGGTACGACAATTTTCTGCAGCTGCTATACTGTGATGTTGGGAGATGTTTTAAGCAATTCAAAGTGAGTTTATACGAAGGGGAGAAACATTCTGAAGAAGAGAACAAGTGGAGAAGCATTAAGGAGGCCTAGTTGATCTAGAGTTTGTATAAATTTCTACTTTTTTGAGAGATTGGTGAGGAGTTTAGGGAGATATCTGTAAGGGAAGCAATGTAGCATTGCAGGAACAACTTGAAGTCATTGTTGGAGGGACTTTTCAACTCTTTTCAGAGAAGAGAAGCTAAGTATCGTGTTTTCATTTGTATTGAATTTATTGTAAACATATATTTGGTGTATTTAGTTGGTTAAATGATGATGTTCTCTATTGTAATTTTCATGCTTTGTAAGTAGCTTTCTATTAATATTCTCTTGTGATGCATAGGTGGGATTTGTAGGATGTGTTGAACACTTTTAGAATCAAATTTTAAACTTAATTTGATGGGTTTTACTTCATGCTTAATCTACTTATCAATTTGGATAATTAATGTGTTAAATCCCGTTGTGAACCCATAAAGACTCGCGAGGGCAATGACTTTGACAACTAGTAAGCACCACATTGAACTAGTAGGCGAAAGAAAAGCAGTCCATAGGACAATGCAAATAGATAAGGAGATAAATTTTGATTTATGATGCACCAAATAAATTAAAAAAATTTTAAAAATATAAAATAAAAATTTAAAGTCCATATATACGTGTTTTAAGCTTGTAGCTAATTTTTTTTATCATTTATATTTTATTATTGCCATCATATATATATATATATATATATATATATATATATATATATATATATATATATATATATATATATATATATATATATATATATATTTCATAGAAAGGAGGTGGGTATTTAGAAAACGTGAAACATGCACTGGCAGCGACTGAAAACCACTCTTCTCTTTCGTTTCGTACAATGTACGTATTTATTTGTGAGCTCAATAATATGGGCCGACCACTTGACTATGATGAGGCCGTAGCCCTTCACGTGTGAACAAAGCCCAAACTTTTGTGTGAGCTCAAGAATTTTATTGAGCTTATTAAATTAGGATTTGCCTTTTCGATATGTCCTTCTTAAAAGTTAAAATCGTGATTTATTGATCTGATATCAATGATTTAATTGGTAAAATGTAAAAAAAATTAAGTTTAGGTGTTAGATATTTAAATACATAAGACTTCGATGATATGTACGTAAATGCCCCTATAAAATATCAATATAAATCAATACCAATAATTAATAATATTAGCTATTTTCTTTGTTAGGCGCATTTTTCTAACCGTTATTCATGTTATGGACCATATTTTTATAGGAATTTGTCATCATTTAATCATATATTGCACCCCTAAAATACGTAGGTGCATGGGGTATTTTAGTCCATAACGGGCGGCTATTTGCTGAGGATTGACGCCTTCCGCTCTGAGACTGGAAGATCCATCTTTATTTTCTCGGCCTTTCCAGGTTGGAAGGCAACTTGCTCATCCTAATGGGCCCCACCCAATGGATTCTTGAGGGTCGATATGTCTTTCATCCTCTAGAGGCGCACAGTCCTTCTGTTGCGCTTGGACTGCTGGTTATTCGGTTGGTCGTGGGTCATCTTTGGTAGGCCCCGTCGGTCAACGTCACTTCTTACGTTTTCCGTAAGATGCATTTGTGATTAGTGTTTGCACATTGTTTGATGTATATATTAAAGTTCCCCAATTGTTTTGCTCCTTATAAGCGACGAATGCTACAAGCAGAAGGAAATTTTAAAATAAATGAACCTTATAAAAACATTTATTAAATACCATAAATAAACTCTCTGGATTTCTGTGTCCAAGATCATCATATATAAGGCCTTGAGGGGGTAGCTCTATCATCTCGACTTTGTTTCTTTTTTAGGTTTTGGTTTGTTGTTTGCAGCTTCATTATGGAGAAAAAGATTTGACTCTGTGCTAAAACTTGTTGATAAGGCCAAGATGCTAGTTGTGTTGGGAATCAGATCACGACAATCCGAGGGTGAGCCGTCGAGGAAAATGTTGACCAAGAGTTCAAAGTTGATTGAGGAGGCGAGAGCGAATTTGTCTTCTTACTTGGTTCGTGGTAGGACAGGGGTGGGACTTGGAGATCAACCTGTCGATACGACCTCCCGTTGAAGTTCAGATCCAATTGATTATCATGAATATTCCCCTTCTTGTCGATGTTCCATAAGTAGATGAAGATGATCCTCCATCTTACGAGATGGGGTCGATAGATGTTATCCCATCCTGCGACGAGGTTGGAACAACATGGTCCGAGGTCAATCGAATCTTGGATGAACTGTTTGTTTTCCCATTCTTCTTCTTCTTTTTGAATTGTCTGATCATGCTAACAATTTTTCCCTCTTGTCGACGACGAATCTCACGTCAGACAGTCGTCATTTGGCATTGGTGGTGGCGACTTGGCCTCACGGACAATCATAGCTCCCAAGGGGCTGACTGGTGGCAAAGAGGATGTGGTGGGTCGTCTGACCGATCCCGATGAGGTTTAGAGCAAAACTTCTAAGGAACGTTGGTCATTCCCCAAGGCTTTATCATAGGCGACTCTATCCTCCATGAGTGAGAAATTCAAGCCAGGTTAAAGGAGTTGCACGTGGAAATAGTTGGTCTTCATCATGAGGTTGTTGAGTTTTTGGAGGACTCACTTGTTGTGAGGATCAAATCTAAGGTCGATCGAGCGAATTAATTAATTTTAAGAGGTCAAACTTTGGTTAGGAGAATAGTTAGGAGGGGTTTAGTCTTGATAGACACGGTTGAAGATCAGTTTGTAAAATATTTCTTGTCAAATTGAATTCCTGTATAATCATTTATTTAATGATAAATAAATAAAAATAATATATTTATTTTTTCACATCTCAATTTTTTTACAAGACGATTTTGTCGATTGTCATAAGCAGTGTTTCATCTTTCACTATATTTCTTGAGGGACCCATGAGCGCGCCTCATGTGTTTTTTCCTTTTTGGCACCTTGATTCTCCTCTTGTCTTTAGTTCATTGTTATCTACTTCTTTGGTATTTCTAGGACTACGAGAAAGACTCCTCAGACCTTAAGTTTGGTGGTCGCGGACGTTATATCATCATAGAACATTGCTTTTATCAACGAATCCTGTATTTTTCATTCAAAAATTAAGTATTGGGCTGACTGTCCTGATGGAAGGGTAATCGAGAAATATGATAATGATCTGGTGATGTAACGCGACTAGTTTTGGTATGGGTTGTGGCTGCCTTTGTGTTATGAACTCTAATCGATTTTCAATCGATATGGAGTTATCCTTGCACAAATTAAGCTGAATTACAAGGCAATAATCATGGCCTACAATGTATTTTGTCAGTGTAAAGACATTCCATGGTTCATCAATCTATTTAGTTACATGTTCTCATTTCACATAGAAACGAATGGTTATGCCCAATTCAGAATGAAGATCGGTTCTAGTTCACCAACATGGAACATCAGATAAAAGATTGAAGTTGCAACTTCCTTATTATCTCGTAAAGTGAGGGTTGGGGGTAAAGACAATTGCATATGATATCTTTTTCAACTAGAAGAGTAAGAGTACATACCACTCCTGGGTCGATGAGGCCGATAACAACAGTCGACCGATCTCAGTTCCCCAATACATCGGCCCAACGACTATAGACTGAGTTGTGTTTCTGGGAGTGTCCGATTAGATTACGGTGGAGCGATGGGCCACCTCTGGTGCTTCAGAGGTGTGACAATCAAAGGAAGCGACTGGTCCTGATATTTTTTATATGCAAGGATTTATGAAGTTGACACCACTACTTGAAGATTTTAATCCCCGGTAACGACGCTAAAAACTTGATCCCAGTGAAAATATAGTTGTGTAAAATTTATAAATTTGTCTCCGCTTTACATCGATGCCAAAAAAATTTGATATCATATTTTATGAATAATAACGTTAAGCACTTAATGTTGGGATTCTATGCGAGTATATGTATCGTTATCAAGTAATATAAAACTTTCTATTTAAATTCCAAATATCGATCCCACGAGGAAGGTTTAAATTTGAAATAACAAATTAACTAGAAAATTCACAGAAATAAAAAGAAATTACTATCACTAATTTTGAATGTTTAATATACTATCAAAGGTAAATTATTAACTACTAGCAGAATTTAAATGCAGAGTTAAAATAGTAACTGCTAAACTATGTTTATGTTATGAAGTTTTCTAATATGAAAAAAGCATCTTTCCCACTACAATGAGTTTTTGGTGAAATGAGATGAGATAAATGGTTCAAATTTGTATTGTGTCAAATATGAGCAATTTTAATTCTCTACCCTGATTCAGTGTTATAGAAAATCATTGGCTAATCTTAGGTTTAGTCCTTAAATCCGTGGCTAAGTTAGGAGGATGCTAGCTCCCACTTCACTTCCTTTGAATGTTAACTCTCGCTTTAGTTTTTAAACACCAAGATCGAATTACAGATTCTAGTCTGTTACCCTAAAAATCTCCAATTCTACACTCAACAATGTATATTTCCCTATTTATTTGCACTTAATTCTATGAACGAAATACTTCTTCATGAACTTAAATGTGATTCTCGCTCTTTTGTAGAACTCATACTCCATTTCCCGGTTCATATGATTCATAACATATTTTAACAATTCAATTGGTCAGATCAAAAAGTAATTTAAGAGCGGAGTTGAAAAATTATCACAATTTATTTTATATTTTAACATTAACACATCCAAATTATCTCTTCATTTCATCGTATCTCAGAGTATGGAGAAACAAAAAGGAAACTAGTCAGACTTCATGAGAAAGATACAATAAAACACAAATTTCATAAATAAAAGAAAGTTCATACAACAATAATAAAAAAACAACACTTATCTGAAACTCTTTGTCAAAGCAAATCCCTTGTAGCCTCTCTTAGGAAATGTAGGAAGAAGAAATCTCTTACTTCTCTCTATCTCCAACACTCTTAGAGAAAAATTCAGACTTAAACTCACCACAAAACTCAAAACTATAAAGAACATAAATCACTAATAATGTGGAATGACTTGGAATGATGTAAAGTGGCAAGGAGGAGTTGAAGAGATGCGAGGGGGGTGGGGGCTTTTCTGATTAATTTCAGCCTTAAATAGAGCCTAAGGTTGGTTTTCTAATAGGTGCATAAAAAAATTCTTAAAAAAA
This sequence comes from Phalaenopsis aphrodite, assembly GCA_003013225.1. Lineage (NCBI taxonomy): Eukaryota > Viridiplantae > Streptophyta > Magnoliopsida > Asparagales > Orchidaceae > Phalaenopsis > Phalaenopsis aphrodite. The sequence goes on from NEWO01000049.1 coordinate 1,926,475, forward strand.
GGTCCAAATTTGTCGAATCTTCTAGAAACAGGGTCTGCACGGACAATGGCGTCGTCAACGCCCATTCTGGCTTCATAGGCGCCAGTCGTTATTTAATTAAATTTGTGCTCTCTGTCAAATGACGCTTTCGACACCCAGTTTGGCGTTGAACAATTTTTTTCAAAAACTCCATTTTAACTCCAAATTTCATCATTTTTGCTTCTTTTTTATTCCAAGTCCTAAAAAAACAACAATCCACAAGAAAATATGAAAAATACATTCTTTTAAAGTGCAATATCACAAAAAATGAGTATAAAATATGGGTCTAAAAATTCATATATTTTTGGTGTTTCAGCGACCGCCAAATTGGCCAAAAGAAAGGCTCAGGCCAAAGCTAGGGAGGAAGAAGTCCAGCAAAGAGTGACGATGACTGAAGAAAGGCTGACTAAGGCAACGAGAAGAGAAGTGCAAGCAACCAATTAGGATGACTTGTCACATCCACGTTTGAACTTTATTAAAATTTTAAAGTTTGTTATTACTTTCTTCTTAAATTTAGTCTTAATCTTTTGCAAACTTTTCGACATTTATCTCTTATCATATTTATCTGCAATTTAGATAGAGGTTTTGCAAGTTAATATTAAGAGTTACAACTTTCCCCGTGGGATCGATATAGAGATTTTTAGGAAAAATTCTTTATTACTTGAAACAGTACGTATACTTGTGTAGTATCCCTAGTGTGATGACTTCTTATCTATTTTTTAAATCATTTCATTTATTCACACTAGCCGCTAGATATAACTTGAGTCAATTTTTTGGCAGTCTTTTGGAGTAAAAATATCTGTGTAATTGTGGTTTGGGTCTTAAGCCTCCTCGACAAGCAAACAAAACTGTCATCATTGAAGACGTCGTCACCAGAATTTTCACCACAAAGTCATTCATCCCCTTGGGTCATCCACACTTTGTCAACATGTCTCTTTATGTCGATCAGCTACACTTTATTGAACGGTCACCTGACCAACCAACTTGATCCAATCGACCACTCGGTCGACAACATCCTATTGGCCGGCCACCCAGCCGACCACTTGGAGAATGAACAGATCGACCACTCGGAGATCAAACCGGCTGGCCACCTGGAGATTGAACTGGTTGACAACTCGATCAACTACATGAAGCTAACCTTGCCGGCCACCAACTGGCCGTTCGAAGCATCGACCATAGTAAAGGTAGATGACAAACACCTTGAGCTTGTCACTAAATGTCGATGAATCCAACTGGAAAAAGTCTAGAGTACCCATCAGGACTCCCCTTTAAACGGTGCATATGTGTAATTTCCTTTCCCCTCTCTCTACTTTCTATAAATTGAGGACCCTTAGGCATGTCAAAGGGGTCCCCCTTTTAGGCTCCATCTGTTCCTCTTATGCGGAGAGCTTTCTCCCTTTGTCCCTTTTTCCCTCTCTTGTAACCCAAGCTTGTATGGAATAAAGGGGTCGCAAATCCCGAGGACTACCCAAATTTATCCCACGACAAGACAACACTCTCTTTATTTCTTTCCATTTCTTTCTCCATTGCTGGAATTCTTTTCTATTCCTTGGGCACAGTCAAAAAAATAGTTTCAGATTCAACATGATCATTGTGCATATTTTAAAATTTTAGTCAATGGTGAGTTCATCAACTTGCTTCTATATGTTGATGATATGTTGAATGCATATGCTAGTCAAACTGAGGTTAATAAAATGAAGAAAAGACTGTCCAAATATTTTGATATGAAGGTGTTGGTTGAAGCTCGCAGAATTTTTAGCATGTAGATTCTCATGAACAAAACAAATATAATGATTTGGCTCTCATAAGGAGCATATGTTGTTGAGAAAGTTTAGGGTTAGTAACTCAAGCAAGGAGGTGTGTCTACCCATTGCATCCTCATTTCATTTGAGTTCAGATCATGTCCTAAAAAATAATCAGGATAGGAAAAAAACATGATCGGTTTTTTTTTTGTTAGTGTAATGGGATGTCTGATATATGTCATACTTCGTACTAACTAAATATTGCACAAGCGGTTGATATTATGAGTATGTTCATGTATGATCTGGGGAGGAGTTACTTGCGGACTGTGAAGAGTATTAGGAGGTATCTGAGGGCTATAATTGATGTTGGCTTGGTGTTTGAATAAAAATCATTTATGCTAATTTTTCTGTAAGCAACATTGATTAAAACTATGTAGGTGATATGGATTGACATGGGTCTACGATTGATTGTTTATTCACAATGGTAGGTCTAGTCCGTTAGAGACTGGTTCTTCAGTTTAAGGTTGTTTTGTCTACTACAGAGGCTAATTCATGATAATCACGGATGCGAAGAAGGAAAAAATATGGATGCAAAGCCTACTAGATGATTTAAGAGTAGATTAAGGCAATATTGCTATTTGGAAAAATTGCATTTTGTTTGCATTATCAAAAAACTGCAACTGAAAGCTATGTTATCCCAACAGACCTAACTACATGTGGTGGTTGCTATAAAGCCACAGTTTGAATTTTAAATATATAAAAAATTGTAATAGCCGCTGGAGCTTTTTGAACAACATTTTCTTCTTCAACAACCTCACGGATATTTCTTCAAAAGCTTTAGCTACCCCAAACAGACCCTAAAAATATTTGACAGTGTTAAGTAATAGTCGGAGTTTAATATTCTTTGCCACAAATCTAATTCTTCTTGCCTATATCAATGAAATCGATGCAAGATACTATTTTTTTCATGACTTAGTTGATGACGATAATGTTCCGTTGAAAAAGATACATACAAAAGAGAATTCAGTGAGCATACTCACAAACCTACTATCAATCGAGAAGTTCACATACTGTAGAATTTTGATGAACATCCGAGCTCATGATTTATTACCCATTCGAGCATTTAAAAAAACTACACGAGGCTTCATCTCTCCAAGAGGGGCGAAGCAAGCAACCATCTTGGTGCAATCATTTTCTTATTATTGCTCATTTTGATCCTCTCACTTATCTGGAAGTGAGAGAAGATGTAGAGATTATTATAGAATGTATAAAATATTGTTGTATATTAAAAATTGCATATATTGGAATAATTGATATTAGGTAGACTTATTAGATGATACCTAATTACATGAACTTTTCTATATCAGAAATATTGACATTAGGCAAACTAATTAGATGAGATATAATTACAGGATCATTTCTATATTAAAAATATTCTTAATTTATATGTACTAACCTTCACTTCTTGATAGAAAAAAAAAATTAGAATTATATTTTATGTGTGAAATTGTAACCTTATTTCAACCATTTTTATTCTATTACACCCACCCATTGATATTGGAATAACCCCTCTTCATGGACATGAATATAAACATATTCAAGCCAAACCACATAAATCACACCATATCTATATTTAGTGTGATTTTAAGTTTTTCATCATTTTGCGCAACAATTATGAGTAAGGCTGTCAAAACGGCTCGTTGTTCGCGAACAGCTCGTGTTCGGCTCGTTAAGAAGCTCGTGTTCGGCTCGTTAATTTTGTTCGATAAGTTAACGGGCCGAACACTAACTAAGATGTGTTCGTTCGTGTTCGGCTCGTTTTGGCTCGAAATACTACTCATCAAGTTTATTTATATATATTAAGTAGTATTTTAAAATTTTTAATTGACTACTAGACTATAAAGATTTATAATCAATTAAAATATTGATTAAGAAAATAGATTAAAAATTATTAAATTATATTCAAATGATGTTTTAATATAAATAATAAGTTTTAAATCTTGCTCAAACTCTTATTGTCTTATGTCTTATGGCTACATGATTAGGGTTGTTAAAAAGCCTCTTTGTTCGTGAACAGCTCGTGTTCGGCTCGTTAAGCAAACGAGCCGAACACGAACACACTTTTTGAGCTCGAAATATAAACAAACCGAACACGAGCGAGTAATTCCTCACCACAATGCTGCCCTCGCGAAAGTAACAATCACTAATGACACCTAAGTAAACTCTAAAGGTTGGCTTTATTGCAATTCGAGCATATTATCATCCCTTGCCTCTCTCAGGCTGGCTCCAGGCTGAGACAAGTCAAGAACACTATTTTGATTTCGTTTCTGCATCTGACGTTACAGTGCTTGCTTGCGTCTCCCTTTTTTTAAAGAGCGCGCGCGTCTCGGAAGATACTTTTCGCTGCAAAAGATGCTGACACTGCAATAATGCCGTATCGATTTCAGACTTCTTTATGTTTGAGCCTATCACCTTCTTTGATTTTTCACGAGCCATTACTGTCCTCTCTTCTAATTCTTAACTTTGTATTATTTCAATCTACCTCATTTTCTCCTCCCTAATTGCTCCTGTACTTTTATTTTATTTTATTTAGTCTGACCTCGTGGCTACACGAAACCTTTTAGAAGCAAACTCCGAGCGGCCAATGTCAAGGCCACAAAACCATACCGGACACGAAACCGGACATATGTCAACATAGATCTTTTTATTATTTTCCCTCCCTATAAATAGCTCACACCACACTAACCTTCAGCAAGTAAAAACAAAGGACGCCAATGGCAATCCTCTCCTCTTCGTGCGCCTTCCAAACCCAAATCTTCTTCCTACATCCCCCCCCAAGCTCCAACCACCATAAAAATCCCTCCTTTCGAATCTCAGCCTCAAAACACCACCTTTCCGCAGCCTCTCGCCGCGATCTCCTCATCGGCCTCACCGGCCTCTACGGCACCGCCACCGGCCACGCTCTGGGAGCCCCCATCCAACCGCCGGATTTAAAACAGTGCGGTCCCGCCGATCTTCCCTCCGGCGCCACTCCGGTCAACTGCTGCCCTCCGGTGAGCTCCGCGATTGATTTCAAGCTTCCTTCACACGATTTACCAATCCGTGTCCGCCACGCCGCACACCTTGTGGACGAAGAATATGTGGCGAAGTACGCCGAAGCTGTTAAGAGGATGAAGGATCTCCCCGCCGACGACCCGAGGAGCTTTGTACAGCAGGCTAATGTGCACTGTGCTTACTGCGACGCCGCCTATGACCAAGTCGGGTTCCCGAATCTCGAGCTTCAGATCCATAACTGCTGGCTTTTCTTCCCTTGGCATCGTTTTTATCTTTATTTTCATGAGCGCATTCTCGGAAAGCTTATTGGCGATGATACTTTTGCGCTGCCGTTTTGGAACTGGGACTCGCCGAAGGGGATGCAGTTGCCCTCCATCTACACACCAAGTACATTAACATTTTCCTTTCAAAATAATAATAATCATAATAACAAACTGGGACAGTTTATTTTGTGCAGTGACATTTTAAAAACGCACATGACATATTTGAGTAAAATGTGTTTTGACAGTTTATGCATTTTCAAAATACTGAAAATATCGTTTTCACACCGCATCTATTCATGTGTAGTGACTGGTTTCTCTCACCAGTCTGATCTTTCCAAAAAATTAAAATTTATAGTAGTCACTGCATCTTGCTTATCAGCAGATTATTTTTAATCGATTTATCAACAAATTATTCAATAAGCTACAACTGTCTCAAACAGATCTCAAAAAATACCGAAATTATTTTTTTGAGAATATTAAAAAAACAAAAAAATATATTAAATATACATATAATTGAAAGAATAAATTTCATATAAAAATTATGAAGTGTCAAAATCAATTTAGGACCATCCTAATAAAATACTAGTTCAGCATATTTTGGGTTATTTTTTTTCAATTATTATGTTAGCCCCTATCTCATAGCCTCAAAATTTAATTTTAACTATTGACATAATTTTAATCGCATTATTCATGTAGGTTAAATTATTACCGACACCAAATATAATACAAATTAGTTTAGCATGGCTCAAAATTAAATTTAATTTGAGACAAATTCATTTAATTGGTCACGTTGTAGTAAGTAGAGCATTTTGTAAGCCTCTAATATCCTTATGACATTTTACCCTTTCAATAGTCTAATTAAGTCCACATCTTTCTAATAAGAAAACAAATAATAATATTAATATTAATGATAATAATAATAATATAGTAAATATCAATGTCCCTATTTCTCTAAGTATGTTGACTTTTCTAAAACATTTAATCAGTTAAGCATTTCTCTTATGAAAAAATCATCATTTGCATCACAATAATCTTTTTTATATAGTTTTATAATTTAATTTCTCACTTATATATATACATTTTTCCATATTTTTATATCCAAGGTTGAATTTTGCAGCCTCGTCTTCTCTCTACGATCCCCGCCGGGATCCCGCCCACCAGCCGCCAACCATCATCGACCTCGACTTCGGCATAAGCCCACCCCCTAACACCAAGAAAGAACTCATCGAGGACAATCTCAAGATCATGTACCGTCAAGTCATCTCCAACGGCCCGACCGCCGAACTCTTCCTCGGCGCACCCCTGCGAGCCGGAGACCAACCTGACCCCGGCGCGGGTTCGCTCGAAAACGTGCCCCATGGCACGGTCCACATCTGGACCGGCGACTCCCGCCAGCCCAACCGGGAAGACATGGGCGTCTTCTACTCCGCCGCCCGTGACCCCATCTTCTTTGCCCACCATTCCAACATCGACCGCCTTTGGGACGTATGGAAGTCTCTCGGCGGCCAGCGGAAGGATTTCACCGACGCCGATTGGCTCAACACCGGCTTCTACTTCTACGACGAGAACGCGAAGCTGGTGAAAGTGAAGGTAAAGGACTGCCTGTCGACGGAGCTATTGCGTTACAAGTATCAGGATGTGGATAATCCATGGAAGAAAGCGAAGTCGGCGCGGGGGGGAACGGGGAGGCCGGTGAAGCCGAAGGCGGAGCCGAGTTTTCCGTTGAGTCTTGAGAAGGCGAACGTGTCGGCGACGGTGAAGCGGCCGGCGAGGGCGGGGAGGAAGGGGGATGAGGTGGAGGTATTGGAGGTGAACGGGATTGGGTTTAACAGTTCGGTTTTTGTTCAGTTTGATGTGTATGTGAACGCGTCGTCGGAGGCGGTGCTGAAGCCGGCGGTGGCGGAGTGTGCGGGGAGTTTTTATCACGTGCCGCATTTGAGTCGGGAGGGGAGGAGTGCGATGAAGACGAATCTGAAGCTGTGTATAACGGAGTTGATTGAGGACATTGGGGCGAAGGAAGATGATGACTTGGTGGTGACGTTGGTGCCGCGGGCGGGGACGGGGGTGACCATTGCGGGGCTGTCGATTGTGCTGGTTTCTTGAGAGATGCGTTTGGGTTGATGTGGAAATAATGAGGTATTTGGGCGGCGTTTCGTAATAATGTATTAATAGTTGTAGGAGTGTAGGCTGAGGAATGCCTGCGGTGGTTTTATGGTAATTTCGGGGAGTATTATTATTGATTCCGATTTGTGAGGCTGTCTTTTAATGAAATTTTTTTTTGCTTTGCTTGAATTTTGTAATTTTATATATTGTGTATTAGAATTTTAAGGTATTTTTATTTGAATATTTAACGGAATATGCAAAATTATATAAATGGGAATTATGCATACATGACGCACAGTTGTAATATAATTATTGTATGCATCAAAAATATCAACACGAATCTCAAAAAGACTAGATGGTACAAATACCGGTCGAACGATCGAAGCATCAGACCAGCGACCGACTAATCAAGATTTATTGACATGACATAAGGTTTAGCCAACGGGACATGACTGCAGCCCCAGACCACTCGAAGTGCGCGAAGGAGCGTCCGACTGTAGTGGGCCGACTAAAAATGGCGAACGAGATCGCTATACAACCGAGCACCATGACAGATCAAAACATATTTCGGAAGGCATAATCTCAACTCGATCGGTCACCTCAATCAGACAAACTTGGATAAGTCGGCCCAGCCAATTACCATCTTGTTGTAATATAGATATAATATAAAATCCATATAATTTATTAGAGTATTAATCATATTAAGAAGGTTTCTGTAACTTTTCTCTTCTTTCTGTAATTGTACAAAATACACTCATATAAATAATAGACCAAAATAATAATAATAATCAAGGGGACGGACTCGCTCTTCCCTTCGGATTCCCTCTACAACAAATTCTTGACCTATTCAGCTTTATTTCTTAAGGCATGTTCACAAATGACAATATGAGATCTAACATCTCCAAAGATAGTACTGTGAGTGCATACATACCTCATAAGAGAAGCAGGGCTAACTATAATGGAGAAACTTCTCAAAGAGAGAACACGCATGGACCCCAAAAAAGTCGCAACGCAACCAGACAAGCATGCTCAGGTTCAGGGCCTACAAGCCCAAATGACCATCGTGATGGAGCAATTTGAGATCCTGCGGGCGTAAATCACCCAGAGGAACGACCAACCACTACATTTATGAGCAAAACCTCAGGGCCTCAAGACAATGAAAACCTGTATTAATGAAAAATCTTCTCCAGCACCGGTTCTGTAAGGAATCATCTGACCGTTTTCCGCCCTTGCAAAGCTGACACACATGTTGAAAAGGCAAGGGCATCGTGAACCTCTCCCCCCTTTATATAGGGAAGAAAAGTCAAATGTTCGCAGGGGACCATGTAATAAAAAGTCGCCAATTCAACGTATTGATGGGACATCTCGCCGCCTCAGTTCTCGAAGTGGAAATGAAACATCACAATCAAGCAGCCTTTAATGTGCCATTGATTCCTAAAGAAAGACATTAAACGCAGAGTGGTCCTGAGACTTCGGGAACTGAGCTCGACCAAGTATGTTTTCAAACCCTTGCTCGATACTCATGGAATCTGAGACGGTAGAACTGGCCAATCGATGATATTACAAGACAATCGAAAAAATCCATCCCTCGATAGAAATGCCCTAGTAAGATCTTTAGGTCAGAGCGCCCGAGGCGTTTCCCCTGCTCGCCAATGGTAAGATCCATGAAGAGCACATGGGATTCCCCGAGAGTCCTAAATCGACGCCCTCCACAGGTGACAACAAGATCCACACATGGTGAGCTGCAAAAGGATAAAGACTCACACGAGTCGACAAGATCAAGTTAAGTCCTCGGGAGGTCCAGAAAAACCACCAAGAGACCCAACGATTCTAGGAAAATTGACCGACTGCCGCATAATTAGTCTAGAAACTTTGATATCTTTCAGCTGCAAGCCGACAGGGGGTTTGAACAGTGGATTAGCTAGGGATGACTCTCTCCTCACAAGAGACAAGATTCGCAAAAAGGGTGTGAAATTCATCTAGAAAACCTTACTCATCACCCTCTTAAGTAACGACAAGATTTGTTTCGGGAGGAATAATCGATCGAGAGCGGTATCTGCTCAAAAAACAAGCAAGCCATTTCGTGTCATAATGCACATTAGCCTGTTGTGTCATAATGCACATTAGCCTGTTGTGTCATAATGCACATTAGCCTGCTAAAAAAATATCACCTCCTCTCAAGCATGCCTCTCCGAAGACCAATGTCTCTGATAAAACAAAAAAATTTCGCAACAAGCCCAAGAGGCAAAACTAATATCAAAAAGGCAAAAAGGTTTCCTTTCATAATTATGTAAGGAATCATAAGTCTTTTCGTGTAACACTAATAAGCATTAATGATATTAATAATAGTTTTCATAAGTGCTCTCTCCTTCCAGTACAAAATACGCTCATATAAATAATTAATAAAAAATATGAATGAAGGTGATGGACTCACTCTCCCCTCCGGATTCTCCCTAAAGCAAATTCTTGACCCGCTCTACTCTCTTTTATCTTATTAACTTCTCTAATACATGTTCACAAAAGTAATTTGAAATTTAACATGCATATATCTAAACCCTATATAAAAATATGTATCTATTTATAGAAGTGAAAAGCCGAAATCTGCGGCTCCTTAGATCTGGCGTATAAAATAAGGGGATTAGTGTGCTGCTAGTAGGGGTGTAAACGAGAGTGTTGGGCTCGTTTATATTTTGAGCTCAGAAAATGTGTTCGTGTTCGGCTCGTTTGCTTAGTGAGCCGAACACAAGTCATTCACGAACAAAGAGTCATTTTGACAACCCTAATCACATAGCAATAAGATATTAAGAATTGGGGCAAGATTTAAAACATTATTTGAATCTAATTTAATAAGTTTTATTCTATTTTCTTCATTAATACTTTTAATTGATTATAAATCTCTGTAAACTTGTAGTCAATTAATTTTTTTAAAAATACTACTCATTGAA
>NEWO01000049.1:1936874-1976916 GCA_003013225.1 Phalaenopsis aphrodite
TATATATATATATATATAATTGATTAGTAGTATTTCGAGTCAAAACGAACAGTTCGTGTTCGGCTCGTAACTTAGTGAACGAGCTTCTTAACGAGCCGAAAACGAGTTGTTCGCGAACAAAGAGCCGTTTTTACAGCCCTAGCTGCTATGCCACAAATATATATATATATATATATATATATATATATATATATATATATATATATATATATATATATGTATATCCGTCGTATTTACAGAAAAAAAAAGCATAAAAATAATATTGGGTCAACTAATAAAAATGGAACTACTTTTTTTGCTTAGAAAACATGTAATTTTGGTCACCTAAAGAAACTTGACCTCATGCTTTTGTTCATTTAATTTCTTTAGAAGTTGAAGTCTACTCACAAGTTATAATTGTAATTAAAAAGTGGATTTAGAGTACTAAACTAAAGATATATTTAGCATTCTCCTCTAGGTTCCGGTCTCATTTTTATGAAGAGAGTGGCGTATATTTATATATTTTATAAATGCCAATATTCGTAAATACTACATGAATCTAGATCACTTCATAAGACAGCCTAGAGTGATCCATTTGATCAGATGGTGTTTTATGAGTATTTAAGTGCCTCAATCATATTAGAATTAAATGATTTTGTGCTCGTTAGATTCATCTTATCGAGATATTTAATTTGACTATAAATTTACTGAATTTGAAGATCATTCAGTCCCACAAAATATATCTCAATGTTCGTGTTATGCTGTAAGTGTGTGATTTGGGCTCGCTTTGACTCAGATCGAAATATGTTTGATGTTATTTGGTTCGTTTTATCAAGTCACTTAATTTAAATAGAGTGCAAGTAATTCAATATTTTGAGTTATCGGTCCTAATGTGCATCGAGATTCATGATTGATTAATATAATTTGTTGATAATGTATCAATAAATATTAAATTTTAGACATTAGATATGTAAATATATAGTACTTTTGTGATATGTTCTCTAAAATGTTTATATAAATATAAATATACATAAGCTACACTCCTGAATTTAATTAACAAGATTATAAATAAACTAAATTAATTAGTTGTTGTACAAATTGACTCAAACTTAATTTTAATTTTGAATTGAAATGGTTTGCCTTTAAAATGGACACATTTCAAAGAATACGAACTATATATATATATATATATATATATATATATATATATATATATATATATATATATATATATATATATATATATATATATATATATAAGGGAATGGTCAAAGGCTATTAGACAAGTCTCAACCATCCTTAGGTGTGCTAAATATTTGAGTATCGCACCATACACACGAGGGGATTCAAACCCTTGACATGAGGGAACTTACGAGCTTCAAAGAGGCTACTACATATCACGAATCATATAAATTTACATGTTTAACATTTATATCACTAAAAAATTTTTTATCACATAAGTAAATATTATTATTTTAAACCATATTTTCATACATAAATAAAAAAAAATATTACTCTAAAATCAAAGTTTAATTATTAGATATATAAATACATAAAATTAAGTAATATGTATATGTAAATCTTCTTATGAGACTGTTTGATTTGATGTAAAATAGGCAAAATAAAATAAATTCAGGAGTTTTAAGTTTTTCTCGTTTGATAGTAAATAAGCTTGATGTGTGCTAGAAAATTGGGGCATTAGAGTAATGAATTAGCGTTATACTAGAATTCAACACACTTTTAGGTAAAAGAAAACAACTAGTATGACACCATACGTTTTTATGTGGAAAACCCGTAAAAGTAAAAAATCACGCGGTCTAGCACAACTGAAAAAAAATGCATTATAACTGGATATTACATGCACAGTCCCTCGTCTCATAGGTGGGAAAGGGTTAAATACTCTTTGGAGTTACAACATCAGTGCACGAATGAACTTATTGTAAGAAACGGGCGACAACGATGGTGATTGGTGGAGGCCAGTAGGTGGTGGTTGACAGTGACAATAGTGTTTGACGGCGGTCGATGGTTCTCGATGGTCGACAGTGGTCGACAGCGGTGGGCGATGATTGATAGAGGTTGGTGGGTGTGATGGTGTTCAACGGTGGTTAACGACGATGAACGGTGGTCGACAACGACCAGCGGTGATCAACGGTGATAGATGTGGTGTTGGTCTTCAGCTCCTTCTCAAAGCTTTGAGTTCTCTTTCAAGCCTCCCGTCCTCTCTCATTAGAGGGGTGAGGTTATATTTATAGTGTTATGGGTGCAAAAAATGCACGAATATTAACCACTTGGATCGGGCGGTCCGGAGAGCTTCCTTCGATTGATAAACATTTGAGTGCCTGAACGATATCAGAACTGAGCAATTTTAGGCTCATTGGATTCGTCTTGTCGAGACACTCAATTCGATTTTAGGCTTACTAGATTTGACATTCGTTAATCTTCTACATATGACCATAGAAATTTCAAGAGTGGTTTAATGACGTAATTTTACTCGAATTGGACAAATTTTGATAACATTGGGTTTTTCTTGCCGATTCGGTCAATTTGACTATACATTTGTTGAAATTTAAGTTTTGGATGAGTTTTTAGCGATATTTGAATATTTCTTGCAAAAAAAATTTTCTCGAGATCTATGTCATGCTTCTAGATTCGTGTCGAATGATGAAAATTTTGCTCGAGATGTACAATTACCCTCATATTTTCAGGTGAGATTATTTTTTTCGACTGAAAATATCAAATTCTAAAGCGTTTTAGTTTGACGTGTGTGTGTATATATATATAAGTGTGAGAATTCATATAAGAATAATATAAACCTTTACATGTTCAAACAAATAAACGCAGCTCAGTTGGTAGAGGGCTTTTTCTTCACGTGGCCAAACATTAAGAATTGTCTTCTACCGCGGGCCCAAAGCTGAAGATGGAAGACGGCCCGTTTGGGGCTGTCCTGAAGCTAAAGAGGGGCATTAGAGCCTGCGGATTTAAGAATTCATCAAATTGCTGAATTTGGATCATATTTCGCTTAGTCAAAGAAGATGAATTTGAGTAGATTTTGGGAGCCCAAATGATTAAATTTGAGTAGTTTTTTAATGAGTTTTTTATTTTTTTTTTTGAGATGCTGTTTTTTTTAATAAGTTGATAATTTTTATTTCTATTTTAATGAGACATCACAGAGGTGAACATTAGAGATTTTTTTGAATAAGTTTACTAGTGGAGCTACTACTCTATAGGGGTGAAAACGAGTCAAACACGAGCGAGCCCAGGCTCAGCTAATGTTTAACTCGTTAAAAAATATCATTGTTTGTGTTCGACTTATTTATATTTCAAACATAAAAAAATTGTCCGTGTTCGGCTCGCTTGCTTAGACAGCCGAACACGATTTGTTCGCGAACAAAAAACCATTTTGACACCCCTACTCACGCATGCAGTTGTTAGGGGTGGAAACGAGCTAAGCATGAGTGAGCCCAGACTGGACTTGTTTAAAAATAATATTGTTCATTTTCGGCTCTTCTACATATCGAGCTCAAAAAAATTGTTCGACAATGAGTCATTTTGACAACCCTAGTCACGCAACCACAGGATGTTATGGGTAGGACGCGATTTAAATCTTATTATTTTTATTAAAATATTCATTTAAATATAATATAATATATTTTTCTTATATTTTTAATTAGTAAGTTGATTAATTATAAATCTTTTTTATCTTCTAGTCAATTAAATTATTTAATAACAATAGTCATTATATAAATATATCAAGTCAAAATGAGCCGAACACGAACGAACAGAATTTTGTTTGTATTGGACTCGTTTGTAGCAAACGAATTGAATAAGAGCTACTTAAAGAGCCGAACACAAGCTGTTCACGAATAATGAGCCATTTTAACAGCCTTACTAATCTATTTGTTAATGATTCTAAGGCTTCTATTATTTTTTCTTAAGTTTGTTGATGAAATTACTCAAAATAAAATTTGCAATATTTGTTATTTTATGATTAAACTCTTGTCTTGGTATTTTTCTTTCTGAAAGGATACTTCTAAGAAGGCTTCTAAAATGAGACATCACTTAACATTTCAAGTTGCTTTAAATAGCCTTCCTTCTTTCTTCTATGATACTTAGTATAATGACTCCTCTCTTAAAGAGTATTATGGCAATATTATTTTCACATTTTAATTTTCCTCAAAATGCTCTTCATAAAGATGTTACCATTGATGGAAATTAGAAGCTTGACTTTCTCTTATCAATGTCTTGAATTACTATTTAAATATAATTATTTCTATTATTATCAAAGATGGTGATTCTTGTCTTTAGGATTAAGTTAACTTTTAATCTCATAGGATTACTTATATTTCCTTTTATAATCATTTGTCATGTGTTGGTTGGTTTAATCTTATTTGTTTTAAATGTCATTTTTTCTTTAAATGTTAATTTTCTCATTGTCTGCTGAATAAGTGTGCGTTTTATGATAAATTTTGTATTGTCTATTCAATTTTTTTTCCCAATTTTTATATTATATTGATAATATTTTCTATAAGATTCAAAGAAGATATCATCTTTTAGCTATGCAAGCTAATCTCTATCACATTTAGTTAGAAAGAAATTTGAGAATTTTCATGAATATTTTTGGTCCTTTAGATAGTCTCAATCATTGTATCCATGGGATGATTATCTTAAAGTGTAGGAATTAGAAATTTAAAAGAGATACTCCTATTTGTGTTAGTAATTTTTATAAGCTTTAGGTTTTGTGTATGTGGGGTTTTGTTGGTTGTTTGTACTGGGTATTTCAGCTGTTTGAGTTTAGTTTCTTTGTGGTTGTATTGTGTTTGGCTTCTTTTTTATTGTTTTTGTTTTGAGTTTGCTTTCTGACTTGATTTTTGACTCTTTTATGTGTATATGACTTTTATTCTTTTTTTCTTCCTTTCTTTTATTTTGGTGTTATTTCCCTTTTTTTATTTTTTTCTTATGTTGTCGTATATTTTATTGATGGTATGGTTACTACTTTTTATTCTTTGATTTTTAGGTTGATTTTTTTTGTTGTTATGATGCATCCTATCATTTCTAAGAGTTTTAACCATTCTTTGAAATTTTTCATGTTTTACTCGTTTACATTATTAGATTGTATCTGTTTAATTATTGGATGGTCTCTTGAGTTTTTTTTTGTTCATCTTACAATCTTTGTAATATCTGGTGATTCGATTGTGTATTAGATAGTTTATTCCTTTGAATTTGGATGGATTCTTTGAGACTGATTAGAATTGGTTGAGCTCCTTCTTGCTTTAATTTCTTTTGATTGTTCATGGGGTTTTCGTTTCAATCCCTGTCTGATGTTTTTTTTATTAGACTCTCTATTCAGTGGTTGTTGGATGAGAGAATGTTGTTTGGTTGGTTGTTCTCAGGTGTGGGCGCTGATTAAAGGGAGCTCTTTTCATTAATTGTTGGTAGAGTTTTTACCGTCTCTAGAGATCTATTTTCATGCTGGCTGTAAGGAGTTCTTGTTTGCAAACAACTTTTCTCGATGATTATTACTTGATGATGTTGTTTGAAGAGTTCTTTTTTCCTTGGACGCTCCTTGGTGATTCTGCTGGTTGGAGTGTTCTACTCATGGATGCTCTACGCTCATTGGTGATTCTGCTGGTTTTGCGGTGCTTTGTAATAGTTGTAGTAGGTTTCTTTTTTTCTTCTCTTATGTGGATTGATTCATTCTAGACTTCTTTGATTTTGAGTTGTGTTGTATTTGTGATCTATGACTATATTTCATTTTTTTTTTAATAAAAAATAAAGCTCTGCATTAAAAAATCACCCAAAATGTGGAGTGGTAGGCATGTAAATCTTCTAATTCGAAGTTTATAGTTTGTAGATGAGCATTTGTCTAAGAAGCAACAACTAACTGAAATAAACCCATTTCTTCTCCTGTCGTCGATTGTTACATGTAAGAACATAAAATGCACACAAGAATGAACCAAGGAAACAACTACATATGGCTTTGAAATTTGAGAGAAGTTAATGTAGTAGTCGTACACCTTAAAACGATCTTCAAGAATCTCGAGATGATCTAACGGTCCAAATTAAAAAAAAAGATGAATCGAGAATCATCCCTTCTGTGATGGAAGATTACAAGTGCTCGTGAAGCCAACAGACTGAAGACTGCCAGCCGAACCGATCGAAGGGCTGGCGATCGAAATGTCTAAATGTTCCTAAGCAATTAGAGATCTAAATGATTTACATACATACCACTCAATTTATATGTACTTACATATCTAAAACCTAAACTTAAATTTTTAGATACATGCCATATTTTTTATGCATGAAAAGGTGTGTTTTACTTTTAAAAAGTTAAAATATTTATAATTTTTATGTGATATAAGCATTTTTGGAGGTATAGATGTAAATCGTAAAGATTACGTGTTAGATATATAGACGTATTGGAATTTTTTTAAGATTTACATGCATGCCACTCAATTATTATGCATGTACATATCCAACACCAGAGCTTCAATTTTTGATTCGTCCCCTTTTTCTATGCATGAAGTTTTGGACAGAATATCCCGAGCCTTTTTCTTCGGACAAAATATGTTAAATTTTGAGAGTGAATCTTAGGATTACATAATTGTTATTGATGCGCCACTGATAAATTTTCATCATGAGACATGAATTTCAAGGTAATATTTTAAGTAAGAAATATTCAAACCTTGATGAAAAGTCATCCAAAGCTTCGATTTCAATAAAATTATAGTCAAATTGATTGGCTCGATGAGAAGGAGTCAATGATATCAAGGTTAGTCCAATCCGAGTCAAAATCAAGCCCAAATCAAGCGATTAAATCATTCTTGAAATATTTCCAGACACATTTGAAAGATCAAATGAATGTCGAATTCAATGAGTTTATAGTCGAATTGAGTGTCTCGACAAGATGAATCCAACGAGCCCAAGATTGCTCAATTCCGACATCGTTAAGACACTCAAATATCCATCAAACGCCATTTGACCGAGAGAAGCTCTCACAACCGTCCGATCAAAATAGTTCATATTTTTGTATTAATTGCACCCAGAACACTATAAACAGAACCCCACCCCTCACATGAGGGGAGGAGACTTAAAAGACAACTTGAGGCTTTGAGAAGGAGCTTAAGTCTAACATCATCCCTGCCACCGCAGACTGCCGTCGACCACCACTGATCACGGCTGACCTCCGTCGTATACTGTCGACCGTCATCAACTATCGTCGACCCCCGCTAACCAAAGCCGTCAATCGACATTGTATGTTGGAAAAGCTAGTTACCTTTTTTCCATCTGTGAGACAAGAAGTCTCTGTAATCATCAATTTATAGTGAATTTTTTTTAAATGGGCCAAACCCCTTCATTTTTTTCCCTTTACGGGTTTTTCACGCAAAAACTTCTAGTGTCATTACAGGTTGATTCCCTTTCATCTGAGTGTGTGCTAAATCCTCGTGTAATGCTAAAACGATAATCCATTATCTACCGATCAATTATAATTTTTTAATTATGTTAAACAATAAATATTATGAATATTAGTGTAAAACAAGCTTTTAAAAAAGAAAATTTTGATCTAATTATTGTTGTTGAAAACCTCTAGAAGGATATGATCCTGAATATTATATCATTCAATCACAAACGAAGACATCTGCTAACACACATTTATTTGAACAACTATTAAATAAATAGTTTGAAGAGACCATTTCATATGATGTCATCCCACATGTTATTAATTAGAATATAATGCCCAAAAATGGTATTTAAGTACTTTCATATGATGGAATTTAATAATTTTAGGATTTATAATGTGCATCACACAATTAATAGGAATATTAACATACATAACACTTAATTCCAATGTATTTACATATCCTAACGCCTAAACTTCAGTTTTACATATGCATGCAATCTTACCTATGCATGCAAATGTGTATATCACAAATTTAAAAAGTCAAATTAATTATATTTTTATGTCATGCAAAAAGATTTGGAAATTAAATTTTTTTGTGTTTGATATGTAAATTCTGAGTAATTGGGGGGCGTGCATGTAAATGCCTCTAATTATTATGGTCAAGCTATAATAACTTATTGTTGAAGCCAGATTTGTCGTGTGGACTGCGCCAAGGCATAGAGTGTTGGGACCGAGGGAATGAGGAAAAGAGAGAGAGAGAAAGAGAGAAACTCGCCCCTGAATGGGTGAATAGGGGTGTTCCGGGGTTCTTTGAGTTTTTTCATTCTTTGGAAAATAGAAGTTACAAGAAAAGAGAAGGGGAGAGAGCTCTCTTACCTTGTGGGTTGAGAGAGGAGAGCGCAATGACCCTTTAATACATGTCAATGATCTTCTGTTTATAGAATATAAAAAAGGGAGATAATATATTACATTTTTGTCTTTACTTTAAGAAGAGCAGTATAAGTTATTTTAGTCTTTCCTTGCTCAGATCTGTCGTTTTGGAATCAATGGGGCTTGTTAGGTTCGGTCAGTCGGATGAAGGGGGTGGCTGGCTAAGGTGGCTGGTCGGCTGGGTGCTGGTTGTCAGCCCAATGAGGTTGGTGATGGGCGGCCAACCCATGGGTGGTCGACGAGTTGGTCTTGGATGGTCAGCCAGAAGGAAAGCGGGCTGTTGGCTTGACTCCAACGGTGGTTCATTTAGCTCGATAAGGACTCTGATATTTTTTGTCATATAATACACACACCCCACATGAAGGCAAAAAAGAAGTTGGCCTCAGCTTATATGTTTCCATTAGAAGAAAACATAGATTGAAAGGCGATTTTCACATACGGACATATATGTCATCTGTATATGCCATCACAATCCATGATTTATTTATAAGACTATTTTTAATTTACTTGATTAATTTTCCTTTTGCTTTTTTTTTTGTTTAAATTTTTTGGGGTTCATATCTTCAAGATATGATCTTTATTTAAAAAACCTTCTGTCAAACTTAATTAATGACAACCAACTTGATGAACATCAACTAATTTTATCTTACACGAATCTTGAGATATTTTTTATATTTTTTAAATAAAGAAACATTTCGGTTCATATTAACAATCATCCACAACTCCGCTTTTAACAAACTTAAAATCAAATTGGCCGTCTTGACGAGACGAACCTAATGATACCAAAATTGATCTAATCCAATCCGAATCAAGTTATATAACTACTTGTGAAGCATTTGGGTGATTAATTAGAGAGTCAAATGGACTTTAATTTTGACTTACCTATAGTCAAATAGAGCGTCTCAATGAGAGAAATCCAACGAGTCTAAGATTACTTAATTCTGAAGCCATTAAAACCATCAAATCATAAAAAAACCTCTTATGATCAAGTGGAATGTGGGTCGTTCAATTGGGTGGTTATGAGATTTATTTGTTAAAGGACAAAAATGTCCATCTCTAAGGAGCTATAAATAATCCCTCTTTCTTCACTTAAGAAAAATGAAGATAAATAGTCTAATTTGACCGCCACCTATCGTCTGCCGTCAGCCAACGTCGACCACCCTCTGCTCGCCATCGTTGGTAGACTACTTATTAACAAAGTGCACTATTGAATTTAGGAGTGTCATGTTGAATAATTAAGTATCCTATTGAGTAACGAATAACTTTATTGAGTAATGAAATATCTCAAATACTATTTAACGACTCACCTCAAACATGATGTACTAAAAAGCCAAAGATAACTCTCTGTGGCAACTGCTTTAGAGCATTATCTACAAAATACAACAAATCTTTTTGTTTTTTGTGTATGAACAAAAAGTATACTTTCTGTAATTTTATAAAACTTTCCCAGATGTAAGATAAAGTATATATTTATACTTATAAACTTATAAAAGATCATATTTACTGGGCTATACCCCAATGTTTTTTTCCTTACTAGGTTTTCCACATATGAAGCCCTGACGAATTCTCATATTACTTTCTCATCATCTAATGTTAGTTTCTTATTATATGTGTTTGTTTGTGTTGAATTTTTGTACAACACTGATGTTAAATTATTATCCTGCTTACATGAATTTCCTGGCACACAACACAACTAAAAAGTGATTTACAAATATTTCTTAGAATTACTATTCTCATTACCCGCTTTTAAGTTGAAAATATTCTATTTATATCTCCTATATATCATACATGGTAGATATTTCCATTGATCAAAGTCTCAAATGATAGCACACTTTTATTACATGAATAAACAACATGCTTATAAAAGTTTTTTGTAATTAAGAATAAATAACTTGTATAATGTATCATATTTCTTATGATAAAACTTTTATCATTGATAGCAGTGTAAGTATGTTTGGTAATGATAAGCTTAATCCATAAGTTTGATTGAGTGGCTCTAATTATGTCTAATTACACTTTCTTCTTCCCCATTTCCTTAAGCATCCTTTATATTAATAGAGATCATGAGCTATACAACTTCTTAATCCATTACTTGGAAATCTTCTATCTTGGAATCATAATTTTCTTACTTTGGTTTGAGGCAGACAAGACCAGCTTTGAGTGGAGTAATATGTGGCCGTTGATAAAACGTTTCACACCTGAGTTGATCAACTAACTATCTTTATGATTACATGATATCAAGTATGATAATATATTATGTCAGATTCATAAAAACATGAATAAGCTATTTTTAACTTTTACTCTATTCTTATCTTTGGTTGTAATCTTTTTTAGCTATTTATGCTTTATTGTGTCAAGCATGACTTAATGATTATTATTGCACAAAGTTTTTATATGGAAGGTTAGCTGCCTTATTGATCCAACGATTAATTAGGATACCTTTCATTGAATCATAGTAGTATTCCTAGATGTTTAGCCTACCAAAGTAAAATACAAGCATGTCATAAGTAATCGAGAGTATTTATTGGAGATATGGAACCTAATCCCTTTGAGAGTCTAGTCTACATGAGATATAGGTCATATATGGATTTTTCATTTGACATGATTTGACTCGATCATAAATTCTTACTATTCTGATTATTTTATGAGCATTTTATATTAGTTTAGATAATATTTATTGTTCATACTTCATTAGATCTAGTTTTATTTTTTCTTCGTGAAATCTCTTATATAAGAAAAACACATCATATTATCACCTTTCCTATTTAACAAAACAGCGGCATTGAGAAACATTTTAGGCGCAGATAATCTCACAACACAACGAATTTTGAAGCTTTAACTAATGTTCAGAACCTCAGCGAGATGTCTTTGAGATTTTGCTTATCTTATATTTTGCTCCACATTTCTCGACCGCTGTTTAAAAGTTAAATTTTAACTCTCATATACTTAATTTTTAGTACGAGATTTTTTTTTTCATGTAATTATAATACAATAAACTATCCATCTACTAGTTATTCTTAAACATAATATTAGTAAATTTTATTATATAATTTTTTAAAATGAAGCTCTTTTAACTATTTTTTAAAGATATTTTGCTTTATTCTTATATATTTGCTAATGAAATATAACATCTAACTTTATAATTATGAATTCTATTAAATTAAAAAAGAAAAATTACATAACACTTAACTTTTTTTTTTATCCCCTCATAATACTTGTTTTCTTGTAAAATTATATTATATTGTATGATTGTGTATATGATAATAGTGCCGTATATTATTCTATACATTATTCACATTCTCTACCAACCTTCCTCAAATCTACGTGTAAGTGGGGCCCATCAAAACCCCAAGGAAGTCTTTTGGTGCTACTTGGATTTACGTTAAATATGATTTGTCAAATCCGGTGGATTAATCTAATCCAACAAGTGACCACTAAAAATGTGTAGTAAATTCACCTCATAGATGGATTTAATAAATCTGAATTTATGCTATAAGATGGATGTAACACGAATAAATCAACGAAACACGAGAGATTTCTTATTAACAGAACATCACATTTAGTTTCTATATTTATTATATTTGATAAGATTTAAGTTAAATTGATGACTAAATCTCATAAATAGCATCCTACCACACACAATTTTTTTTTCTTGCCTTTAATGAACTCAGATGCTCATCCATCGCTCTCGTTGAACAGTTCCCTCCCATAAGATATATTACATACACAAAGCGTACAAATGTCCGACAATCTTAAGGCTTAATAGAAAAGAATTTGCGTATATAAGACGTACGCAGAGCTACGTATGTTTGTAACCTGCAAATATGTTACAGGAAGGATTTTTGGAGGTTATAACCGTGTTATACCCCTGTAACCTCCTTGTAACCTACCTGTATATGAAAATAGAAGTGCAAAATTTACTAGAAGGTACATGTAGGTGGTTATATGTTACTGGAGATATAACACTATTATAACCTCCTAAAATTTTCCATATAACCTGTAACCTGTAACCTGTAACCTGTAACCTGTTATGTATGCAAATTTTTCCCAGGCCTATATCAAAACCACAATGCCACAGATGCGCTCATAACCCGCAACTATCTCGTCCACATGCAATAATTCCTCTTCCTCCCGGCTGAACGACAGCTCCTCGAAATCTGAAGCACTCCGCTTACTTTATCTGTTATCTCTGCGTGTAGTTGCCGCGGCAAAACCTTGTGATAGAGGAAAGAGTTTGGGCATCCAAGTGGAAATGGAGATGGCGTGCCAGCTTCAACGGCCACTTGGTTGCAAAGTAGCGACCATGAACTGCTCGCGTTTCAGGATCAGGCCGACCATTGGGGTCTTGAATGTATCGCGTCTTTCCTTCTTATGAGCTTACAATTTAGTTATTGTCGATGATTTCTTTTTCCCCTCTTGCTTTGTGCTTTGGATTTGTTCAAGAATTCAGATTTAGTTTCTTTGGATTTGCAGTTTATGGACTAATACTTCACTGAGTTGTGTTATTACCTATTATTTTTGCATAAGAAGCTCTGTTCAGGATTAAGATGCTGGATTCAGTTAGTCGGTTTAGGTGCATCGTCCCTGGTTGATTACTATACGTTATTTGTCTGTTTTTTTTTTCGTTCTGTGCTTCTTCTTTCTATTAGCTATTTTTGAACGTTTACATGGTTTTCGAGTTATTCATTGAAAGATTTTAATGGTGCGGAGGACTTAGTTGATAATGATTTTGGAAGTTGTTGTCCAAATCTTAAGACCAAATCACTCCTAGATTAAATTTGTGCTGCAGCACTCTTAACTTAAAATAAAAAGTTTTTTTCTTTTTTTTTGGTGGGGCATTTAGGTTCACTGTCATGGTTGCTCGAAAATCTAAAGAGAACCAGATTAAATGGATTTCTTGCTATATTTTAATATCAAATTCTAATTAAATGGTCAGGTTTGGTATATTTCTGGCTAATATATAACGTACGCTATAGTTTATGGGGATCATCTCTTTTTATTGATGCCTTGTTTTTTTTTTTTTTTTGTTTTATTTTGTTTTGTTTTCAGTCATTAGAAAGCAATGATCTTGCAATAGCAAGAACTGTGGCGCCCATGAGAGCAAGTTCTGGCAAGTTGCTGTTTTGTGCTGTCATTTTTCTTTTTCATAATCATACTTCTGTATCTAAACTGCATTCATTTCAGACAACTCGAGGAAACGTCCTAGAAAAAGTGCAATTCCCAGGACTAATGTTTCTGCTCCTAAAGGTTTTGCACCTAGACCTCAGGTTGGAAGAAGCACTCAGAAGAAAGATCGTGATCCTGATGAGGAGGAGCAATCTGGCAGTTCTCAGTCTAGTAAGAACTTATCTTTCGCTAGTAGTTCTTGGTAGTTACTGCTGATAGAGAACCATAAGTAGTCGTTTTCATTCTATATCAATTCTACTGGCAATGTAGTAAAAAGCAGAACTAAGTTATCGGACGACGGTGAAGCAAGAGGTCAGGTTGATGCTGATTTAGAGCTGGTAGAGAAACTATACAGCAATGAGGATGAGAGAGATGAAATAGGTACAATGATGCTGGAAGAAACAATTGTTTATGATGATGAAAACTTTGAGAAAGGAAGGCTGATGAATGATGAGAGTTTACAACAGGAAAAAATATCTGAATTTTCAGGTAATTCTTGTCTCGGTGCATCAAAAGTACAGGGTCAAATGGAAAAGTTGGTAATTACAGAAAACCATAAAGCTGCAGGTTACAACAAGAAGGTGGGAGTAGCCATGGTTGAAGATGATGCTAGTATAGGTCAGTATGATGGGCAAATTGAACTTTATGATGTATCAACAACTGAAAAAAAGGTTGAGATGGAAGCACAGGCGCGTAGGAAATTGTTAGAGGGTCTTGCTAATGAAAATTTTGCCAGTGGGATCAAGTTTTTTGTTTTCCCAAAAGTCATAAAAGCGGATCAAATGATTGAAGTGTTCTTTAACCGAGCTTTATCACTTTTGGCAAATGAACCTGATGTTTTCATAAGTGGTGCCTTTAATAATTGGAGATGGAAGAATTTCACTGAAAAGATGCGTAGAAGTGATCTTAATGGGGACTGGTGGTCTTGCCAGATTTATGTTCCCAAAGAGGCTTACAAAATGGATTTTGTATTCTTCAATGGTGGAAATGTCTATGAAAATAATAACCTGAAGGATTTTTCTAAACCTGTTGAGGGTGAAATGGATGAATATGCATTTGAAGATTTATTGCTTGAAGAGCAGCGGCGAGGACTTGAAAAAATCTCTGCTGAGCAAGCTGAGAAGGAGAGAGTTGTTGAAGAGCAGCGTCGTAGGGAGGTGGAACGGGATCTCATGGAAACCATCAGAACACAGGCAAAATTCGAGGTGAAGAAAATGCAGGAAGCTTGTCAAAGAGTGATGACATCGGCTGTGGAGTCTGTTGATGGTTTATGGCATATAGAACATAGTTTATTTAAGGGGAAAAATGTGATTCGATTATTCTACAACCGAAAGTCTCGTCCGCTTGAACATTCTTCAAATATTTGGATTCATGGTGGTTACAACAATTGGATAGAGGGTTTGTCCATCATTGAAAGGCTTAATAAATTTGAGAAGTATGATGGCTGGTGGTATGTAGATGGTATGTACAAAATTAACTTAATTTTTATTTTTCTTATATATTTTATCAACAATTAAAGGTTCTTGTGACCTTAATTTAATATTCACATATAGTTTCTCTGATTTTTAATTTTCATGCTTCATGCATGCTAAACTTTTATTTTAAGCTCCTTCAAAGCGTGCCTTAGGCTTAAGCTTGCTGACTCAACATGCAAAGTGCGGTCTACATTGTTGTCATGTGGAGTGACTATGGGCTTACAAGTCATTGGATGTGCTAAGTGCATTTGTGTTAGAGCGGTGAACAAAAAGCCTTTGGAAAAAAAAACCCAAGTACTATAAAAAGTCAAAGTAGAAAATGTGTCAATTTTTTTAAAATGATGTGGGCCACCAATGATGACATATTATGTTGGTTTGTGATTAGTTCCACGCTATCTAGAGGAATGCAATTTTCATTGAATTTTGAATTTCTAAAATTAAAGTCCCGCAAGATTATGTGGTGTTGCATAAGTTTTGTGATGTACAAGTCTCATATGAATTTGATTACAATGAGAGAGTGTGATGTTTTACATCTTATTGTAGGCTTGTAATGGGTTCGCATTTTGTATCATTGTAGAGGTGAGATATAATTATCAACCATATATCCTTTTTTTGCATTGATGGGGAGGTTTCTTATATGGTCTTTAATGGCATGCATTATAGGCCCTTTAATTGTTGATTAACTTGATTGTGCCGATGCCACTATATTATTGCGACGATCGAAGTCCATATGTTCTTCGATGACATGCATTTGTGCTTCTAGCTATGCTTGATGCAATTGATAGGGCACAAAACTCTCAATTAGTCAGAGTTAATCTGAAATTGCCACTCAACCAGTTTTCACTTTGAGTTTATTAGGTCTTTATAAATAATGCAACCTATGGTTGCTAACAATGATCATTTGGTTAAGTTGGGTGTACTACATTTATTTACTAAATAGACTGATGATTTATAACCTATTTGGAATGATAAAACTATGAAATTTTAATCTGATTTTTCTTTATCCTCTCAACCAATCGCTTTTGAGAACAATACTTGATGTCCTCTTCTCATCCACCAAAAAGCCATGCAAGGACACATTTATAAGTGCCAATACCACTAGCCTTAATATATTGGTAGTTCTTTGTCGTTGTTTAATTTTTCTCTAGCATATCAAAGAAAATCTTAATGCCTTTTTGACATCACTTTTTATTTTTATTTCTTTCTTTCTAACATTTTAAACAAAACAATTTTGGTTAGTGTTTTGTAATTATTTTTAATTTTTATATTAAAAAATAAATCAAGTTCTTTTTAAAAATAAATCAAGCTCTTTTTACAAATAAATCAAGTTAGTTTTAAAAATACAAAAAATAGTTTATTGGCAATTCCATTATTTTTAAATTGAAATCTCTTGCGCACACCGCCGAGTAACCCCACAACTGCTACTAATTGACCTTGTGATAGTTGCCATCTACCTCTATTCCTATTGTATGCTAAACTCATGCTAGTCAACCATCAACCAGACGCCTCAGCTGATGATGAGTTACTTTGGTCTACCAACACATCTGATTGTGGCTTTGCCACCCTCTTACAATCGAATATAAATGGATTTATGCGACATTCATTAAGAAAAAAATAAAGTTAATTTATATTTAAGCTACCAAATATATTTTTTATTTTATGCAAAGACATAAACAAAGTATAGAAACAGAACTTTAAAAAATAAAAGACGATATCAAATTCTCTCAAAATCTCTCACCCCTTATCTCTCAGGATGGGCAGTGCTTTTCGAAGGTTTCACCGACATGCAATTGCTAGTACCTAGATCTTTGTTGCCTTGTGATTCAATCTTTATCACTCACATCAAGTTTCCCATCATTTCAAGTTCTATTAGAAATAAAATTTGAAAGAAGAAATACAAGATCATCATGTTTCTTCTCAAAAACCTTTGAGTTGTGTTTCTTCCTCAATACCTTTGCTTTCTATTTTTCTAGAATGAGAATGAGTTATTCATAAATATCTACTTCAAAGGAGGCATTACAACTTAAGAAACGAAAGGTAGAATCAAATGTTTTGTGACCTTCTTGGTTTCTCTTCAACAATGGCTATCACTAATATCTCAAGGGTCTCAACACCATTTAATTGGTGGGTTTATCCAAACCTTGAGGCTTGGCGCCCTTTCTCCAAATTCTCTCCCATTTGTAATTGCTGTCAATATCTTTCTTACTGCCATTCTTTTTTACAACAATTAGGGTTTTATAGAAGGTTTTGATTTCTTCTAAGATGGTGGCGAGAATGCTTCCCTTGATCATCTTATCCTCTCAGTCTTTCCAGATTGGCTCCTTCCAAGCAGACATTGAGTTCTTTTGAGTGATTAGTTCTCTCTAAGCTATGTCTTTACTTTACTCTTAGACTTATAGTTACTTATTAAATTTGATATGGGAGATCAAATCAAATGTCTATAGGCCAAGAAATGATGGTTTTTTACTTTATTCTGTAGAAGAAAAGCATTGATGATATGATTTCTATTTTTCTTTTTCAATTGTCTACGAGGGAAACTCCGTAGGATATTATTAAAGTGATTTATGATTTGCTTAATATATCGAGGGAAATTGCTGCTGAGCTACAAAACTATAGCAATTGAAATTGCATCTTCTTCTTAACTATCTTGACATGAATCCAAACAATCCATATTTTTTAGTCTTAATTTAGAATTGAATGGATTGAGCCTGGTATACTATTAAGAACTTGGTTGAATCACTTATGTCACACTTATATGATTCATACCATATCGCTCTTTATCCACATCGATTGGGAGCAAGGGATGTTGAGGTGGAATTGTTAAATTTAAATACATTTAATGTTTAAGTGACTAACCTATCCTTTTGTAGCCATAAGCAAAATTAGCGAGTTCGAGTAGTTAGGAACTAGTGTTTACAACAACAAACAACAACAACCAACAACAAACAACAACAAACATGCTTTTGTCCTACTAAGTGGGGTTTAGCTACATGAACCGTGTAAGATGAATCTCTCTAATGTTATCCACAACTGGAGCTACACCAACCCTGTCACAGAGATATTCATTTCATATTTTGTCTCTAAGTGTCAAGTCACTCATCCACCTAAGCTTTCTCATCTTAGCAACACATTACTTTATTTTATGCTTCTCTTTTAAAGGCCAATATATTGCAGGTTTCACCACCATCTTATAAATTTTCTTGTAAGTCTAAGCGATACTTTTCTATCACACAATAGGCCGATGCATTCCTCCACTTCAACCAACCAACTTGAATTCTACTAATAACATCCCCATCTATATCACTATCACTTTGAACAATAAACCTGAGATATCTAAAATATTCACACCTTTTAATGATTTGATCGTCCATTTTTACAACTCTGCCACTAGTGCTACTACTACTAAAATTACATTCAATGCAGTAAATTTTAGATCTACTTAAACGAAGGCCTTATACTCTAATCTTAGCCTTCATAATTCAAGTTTCTTCTGAACTTTCTCTCTAATCTTATCCGCAAGAAGGATTTTCATCAATGAAAAACATACACCATAATACATCCTATTGTAAATGTCCAGAAAGCATCCATAACCAAAGCAAAAAGATACGGTCTTAGAGCCGATCCCTGATGTAATTCAACTGAAATAAGAAAAAAACTTGTTTAAATATTCTTTTGTTCGAACACAAGTAATAACTCTAGTATACGTATCCGTAATGACTAGAATATAAGAAAAATCAATACATTTCTTCTCTAGAACTCTCTGAAGGACTTCTATGGGAACCTTATCGTAAGCTTTTTCTAAATCAATAAAAATCGTATATAGATCATTCTTACTCTCTATACTTCTCCATCAAACCTCTCAATAAATGCATAGCTTCCATAATATATCTATCCCACATAAATCCAAATTAATTATGAGAAATCTTTGTATCACGTCTTAACGTATGTTCAATTATTCTCTCCCGTAATTTTAAAGTACGACACATCAACTGATTAATTTACAGACTCTTGTACATTGCCTTTATTTTTAAAAATGCGGACCAAAATACTCTTCCTCCGCTTCTCAGACATCTTTTAAATTTTTAAAATAATACTAAAAAGTTTAGTAAACCAAGAAACTCTAAAATCTCCAAAATATTTCTATATTTCAATCGGATATTATCAGGTCCTACTGATTTTTCACCCTTAGTTTTCTTTAAATCCTCAAACTCTTTTTTACTAATGTGATGGTAAAAATAATATGTTTTATCATTATTAACGATATTAATATCACAAAGGTCGATCATAATTTCAGAAACTTCATTGAAAATTTTTTCAAATTAGCTCATCCATCTATGTTGAATATCTTCTTCTAAGAAAAAAAACCTTTTGATTTTCATTTTTAATACAATTTACATGAATAAATATTTACTTTTTTTGCTTTTTGTTTGGTTAGTTTAGACATATGTTTTTCATCCTCTTAAGTATCCAACTTATTATAAAGATTATTAAAAATAGAATTTTTAGCGACAAATTTCTCTTAGATTCTCTGCAAGTCATCTTATATTTATTCCAGTTCTTTATGCTTTTACATTTAAACCAATTTTTATAACAAAATTTCTTATATTTTATCTTTTCTTGCATATTATTATTCCATCACCAACAATTTGTATTTATAAAAACTTTTACTTTTGATTCTCCAAGTATAACTTTTGTCACTTGTTTAATAATGCTTGTTACTTTATCCCACATAAAATTAACTTCTTTATGTACATTCTAAATATTGAAATCTTGAATTTTACTCATAAAATATTTTTTTGTGTCTTTTAGGAGCACTCATATAATTCTATAACAATGTTTTATCGTATTCTTTGTCTTACAACTCATCATCTTAAAATTTAGAACTAATAATCAATGTTGAGTACTTAAATTTTTACTTGGTATGATCTTATAATCTTTGCATTCTCGACAATATCTTGTTCTCATAAGGAGATAATCAAATTGTGTTTTATTAGAATTATTCTTATAAGTAATAATATGCTCATAATTTCTCTTAAATAAAATATTAGTAATAACAAAATCATATGCTAAAAAGAAATCTTATATGGTTCTACGTTCTTCTTTAATCATACCAAAGCTGTAACCATCATAAATATTTCTAAAATCTTCGACTACTATACCAAAATGTCCCAATAGAAGTTCTTTCTTTAAGAGGTATTATTTGTATTAATTCTTCTAGGTCATTCTAAATTTATTTTTTTGAACTTATATTTAAACTTACTTGAGAAGCATAAACACTTCTATCATTAAAAGCCAATAGTATTAATAACAGTTTTTGGGGCTATGATTATATTTCCAATTTTATTAATTTTTACAACACCATCTTTCAAACTCTTATTAATAATTATACCTGCTCCATTTCTAGTGCGGCTTTCTCCTGAATATCAAAATTTAAAACCTAAGTTATCAATCACCATAGCCTTTTCTCCATCCCAATTAGTTTCTTAAATACATAAAATATTTTTCTTCCTATGAACCATAATATCTACT
Source organism: Phalaenopsis aphrodite (assembly GCA_003013225.1). Lineage (NCBI taxonomy): Eukaryota > Viridiplantae > Streptophyta > Magnoliopsida > Asparagales > Orchidaceae > Phalaenopsis > Phalaenopsis aphrodite. Next base: position 1,957,353 of record NEWO01000049.1, read on the forward strand.
AATTCCATTAATTTACCTGTGAGATTATCTTTATTACAAGATCCTATCTTAATATTAGTTTCTTGGACTAAATTCTTTGCTCGCATCCGTCCATAATAAGGGCACCCTTGCTTATTTGATACTATACCTGAGCACCGGTGTAGCGGTCATTTCACTCTTTTCACTGTATTCAAGTCGTGCAGTGCGTCGCTTGCACGGGACAGTCTAGCATTTACATAAAAGTGTAAATGATTCATGTCATGATTTTTCGAAAAAAAATTTAAGTTGGTTGCCGACTATCTAATGCAACCCTTCACTTTTTGCACCTGGGTCTTGAGATCCGACAATGACAGTGTTAGTTAGGAACTAGTGCTTAAAAAAGTTATATATATTTTTATTTAAAACTTACATTTTTTGCATTGGATTAAAAATAAATGAAGATAATTTGATCAAAATTGGATTCGAGTCGTTCTTCAAAACCGAACTGGATCATTGGCTCAATCTAGTTCTAGGCGAAAAGATTTTGTATATGGACCAAATCGGTTCATGATTGAACCCGTTGAATCATCGGGTTCGTTCCAATTTTAAAAATATTACATTTTAGAAGGTATATATATATATATATATATATATATATATATATATATATATATATATATATATATATATATTTGAGAAAGTCCAAATGCTAATATATTAAATAAAAAGTTGGGTACGGATAGATTGTGTCGGAGGTCCCAAGCATGACACCCTGCCCACACGGTAACCACAATATCAAATGGTTCCAAAAAGACAAAATACAACAAAATACATAAGAGTCATAAAAAAAACCAAAATGTGCCAAAATACGGAGTATCAGGTAGCTTGAGAGCGGCCCAATTTTGCCTTGCCTCTGCCTTTAGTTCTAGGGAAGGAGCAAGCTAATAAATTAGTAAAATGAGTGTCAAGGAGTAACCAATGTATCATCCAATAAATTTCTGAGCTCGAGTCGTCCTTTGTTTTTCTTCTTCCTCTTGGAATAGACCTGTCATTCCTCATTCGAATATTGACTCACTTGATTAGTAGAATGGTCTAAAATGTGCCAGATATGTGCAGGTTGTTGAACATTAGATGCAACTACTTATTGAACCAGTTGATCTTTTATCGGATCAAAGGAGCACTGTCGTGTGTCTTGGCATGTAAGTGGGTCTTCTTCAATAATAGTGAGTGGTATCAACACATTTGGATCTATACCTGTAGTATGGTGTTCTTCATCTGGAACCACGGTGTTGGAAAGAGGATCGGATTGCACCTTCTCAGTAAGGATGGTAGATGACTGATCTTTAGTGATATTCGACTTTAAATGAGGATGCAAGCAATAACAAATTGTAGAACTGTGACCAAATATACTATAATGAGAGCAATAAGGAGGGTGTGGTTCTATTTCAACATTTTGCCAATACCCGTTGTGAGTAGTGTCAATCCATCTCATCTGGAGCTGCTTGAGTGATATCTCTCTCAACTAATACATAAGTCACAGAGGGTCTGGTGACAACAAACATAGGACTATCAACCTTGAGAGGTTTGTCATAAACAGTTGCTAAATAGTAGAAAATTTTACATGTTGAACAGATGTAATTTTAACCCCAAAAACTTTATCCAAACATGAATGATAGGGGACTCTGCTTTTGGGTCAAAATCGACAGTCCACTTTAAAATTTTCATAAAATGGTTGTCAGTCTTGATAACTTTTCGAGAGAAAATGCGATTGTAGTCGGCATCGTGAGATAACTGAAGAAGTATATGTCGACTGTTAAGTAAGCCAATAGTCAAACTGCCCAATAGTTTCATAGCATCAAATTCTTTCCAAATGATCTCCAGCTTTGGGTGACCATAAAGGAATTTCCTCACTAGAGCAAAACGCCAAGAGGATGCAAGAGTGCTGGTTTCAACCTCAGTGAGAATAAGAGCAAATTTCCCATTTTTTTTGCCAAGCTTTTTAATGAAAGTGTGATCACCACCACTTTCAAGAGCCTCGTGAAAAGATTGTGGAACATTGCATGACTTATCGATATTAAAACCAGGCTCTTAACTTAAAAGAGAGGCACGAGTAGGAATAGAAAAGTTGTCAGCAAGGGCAGTTGCATAGGAACAGAGCGTCGATGCCATCTCGCCCATAAGATGGCCATGGTCAGAAAAGAGCGGTTTTGCGAACCGCAAGGAAAGCGAGCGAACTTCGGGCACTGTCTGTCGAGCAGGAGAGCACCAGTCGCGTCGCTGGAGCAAGCGAGGAGACGACTGCGAAGGAGAAGTGTCGTCGACTACGGGAGACTACTGCGAGAAGTAACGCCGTCGTCTATGGGATCAGACAACATTGGTTGGTGCGATCTTTGTCGACTACGAGAGACGATAAGGAGTGATCGACTTCGATTGGAGAGACTGAGAGCTCCGCGTACGTGAAAACGCCGTCATGGGAGACGACGAAGAGGATGGGAGAAGTCGATAGATTCACCGCTCGGGCGAAACCTAGTAGAACCTACCGCTGCCGACATATATATATATCTGTGTGTGCGTGCGCGCCTTAGCTTGACTCATTGATTGCGGCCTTTGGTGTAAGTCCCTCGCGTCGGGGGTTCGATTCCCGTGTAACATCGAATTGCACACTTTTCTGGAATTGGGATCCGCTCCTCGGTCAGACTATGGGGTTGATCAGCGATCAACCTTTAAAATATATAAATATAAATATAAATATATATATATATATATATATATATATATATATATATATAATAATAATAATAATAATAATAATAATAATAATAATAATAATAATAATAATAATGCAATCTCTTTCTTTTTTCACGTCATCATTTTTACATATAAAAAGTAATATATAAATAATTTTATTATTTATTATGTCATCCGATTCAAATCTTGACCCAAATCTTTTCTTTGGTCCGTTTTATGTTTAATTTGATTTTGAGAATCTTGAGTACTATAAATTGATGGCAAACAACAAATATAAATCTAAAGCTACATGAGCATTTCACTGGTTACTTGCTATAAGATCATAGCCCTTCAATTTTTGTTATTAGTTTTTGGAAAATTGTGCGAACCCTTCTAATGAATATGAAAGAGAAATTACCTATAAAACTACAAAATTAAGAGAAAGAACACTGAAGCAGAATAAGTGACTGAAAACCAATTAAGAAAATAAGAATTAAAAGCACTTCCTTTGTTCTCATAAAATTAAAAACATGTTCCATAATGAAATATCACTGTCATGGATGGATTAGTTAACTCCTAATAGTGAATTTTGTCACTTGGTTACTGCCAATTCTTTTTAAATTAATATGCTTAATATGATTTCATGCCATTTATTTGCCTTTGTAATTGCTAATTTCTGTATTTATAGTGGTTTTACCCGACGGAGCACTTATTCTGGATTGGGTTTTTGCTGATGGGCCACCACAGCAGGCAAAAGTGTATGATAACAACAGCTATCAGGATTTCCATGCTGTTATACTAAAGGGTTTATCGGAAGAAATCTTTTGGTTAGAAGAAGAAGATAGAATATTTAAGAAGCTTTGGGAGGAAAGAAGATTAAAAGAAGAGTCTGCACGTAAGAAGGTCTGTCCATTAGATGCTATGGTCCTTGAAATTATATCAATTGTTCATTCGAGCCTCCTTCAAATGTTGCATGAATTCCTACTACGCTTATATTTATGTAAAAAGCATCTTATGAGGTATTTGTATTCTTGCTATTACAGGCTGAGAAAACAGCTCGTTTGAAAACTGAAACAAAGGAAAGAACTTTCAAAAGGTTTTTGCTGTCTCAGAAGCATGTAGTGTATACCGAGCCGCTTTATATTCAAGCTGGAAAGATGGTTAGAGTTTTGTATAATCCCTTCAACACTGTGTTAAATGGGAAAGAAGAGGTTTGGTTCAAATGCTCATTCAACCGATGGACTCATCCTAATGGTCCATTGCCACCGCAAAAAATGGTGCATGTGGGCACTGGCCCACATCTTCAAGCAATTGGTAAGATTCTCTTGTTCTAATGTTGCTTTCTAATCATAAAATTTTGCTATTCAAATATTATTGACATCTTTTACAGTATTCATCCTCTAACTCTTACGAACTCTTATGAAATCTATTTTCATTCCTTGTGTTTTTTGGAAGGATCATTTCGTTGTTTATATTCCCATGAGATACCTTAAAAAGATTTAGTGAAAACTATAGGAATGATTGGTGAAGTTCACCCTTCCTTTGGAGGACGGATTAGACATGTGTAGTAGAGTGAAGAAGAATCCGATAAGAAGTTCCGCACTTATGAGATTCTACCATGGACAAGTTTGACACTAGTGGCCTAAGCACCATCAGTTGAGAACAAATAGTTTAGTACCCATTGGATGGATATGATTGAGTGAATTACTTAATGCAGTAATCTTCTCTGCTGAATTCTCGACACCTTCTCGAGCAAGTTGTAGCGGATGGCTACAGTTAAGGAGTCTGGCGTGCGTTTATTTTTTCAACGTTTGATTGCTAGGGAAGCGTGGGTTGATTTGGGCCAGCTGCTGGGGGTTTCTTACTGCTTTGGTAGTGGGGTAGTGTTGCATTATTTAGGTGCTTCTGTTCCTTAACTGGCTGTGGTGGATATTACTGTTCTGGTTTTGGGGATATGATGCTTTTCTTGGAGGTGTTTTAGTTTGTTTTCAGGTGGATCTTTGATGGATGGGACTTCTTTGCTAGTGGGTGGCTATGGATTTCTGGGGACTTTCACTACCTGTTTCATGCCTTTGGGTTTGTTTTGGGATCTTCTGGGCTGTTTCTGTTTTCTTTTATCTCTGCTTTTGCTTATTTTCTAATGCTACAAAATTTTCTTTTTGCCGGCTATGGTGGTTCTTATTTGCTATCTGTCTTGTCATGGTTGGAGGTGCTTGGAGTCTTATATGGAGGTTTGGAGTGTTGACAAAGGTTGGTTTTTTGGTCTTGCCCCAATTTTTCTACCTATTCCCTGGAGGATTGTGCCTGTTTGGATGAATCTGCTGGTGACTGTCTCCTGGTAGTGGTTTTGACTCCTTAGCTCGAACTGTGGTCTCGCAGGCTTTTTTATAGATATGAATCTCTTGTTTTCTGCCTATCTGGGTTCTTCTTACTATTCTTTTGGGATTACCTGCTACATATTAACAACTATAAGATAATTTTTGGAGTTATTGATTTCTATGATTTGGCATATAGTTGTATTTTGGAGATCTTTCTTTTGTGTGGAGTTGTATCGTGTGTAGTGGAACCTCTAAGTGTGCTTATTGTATCCTTTTGCTTTTGATTAGTGGGAATCCACCTCCACACCCCTTGTACTCCTATTTTGATGATATAAAATTACCTCCGGGTTTTGTTAATATATATATATATATATATATATATATATATATATATATATATATATATATATATATATATATATATATATATTAAGGAAAACGTAGGTCATTTTATTGCTTAAAAGTAAAGTTACATGTTTTTAGGAGATTGGATCTCACTACAAATAAAAAATTTAGAGTACTCACTCCTAGGGTTCCAACCTCTAGGTGTACAAACTCATCCAAAAAGTCTCCAAAACTGATACAAGTATACCCCAAAACAAAGGAAATAGCTATACTCAAGCCAAGAAGAAGAAAAAGAAAATCAACAATAAACAGACATCCCATCTTAGAAAAAAGGTGTAAGGTAGCATATTGAGATTGTCCCATAATAGGAGCAGCCTAAGATTAGAATCGGGCCTGGTTTTCAGGATTGTAGCCTTAGTGTGTGTAGCAGATTTGGCAAGGAAATCTGCTGGGCTATTAGTTTCATGGGCGTGTAGCTCCATGTGATGACAATATTTGCTGAAAGTTACATAATCCTGCATAAATCAACACTTAAATACCAAGGAAGTTCTTTTTCATTAGCCAATACATCCAATAGAATAATTGAATCCATTTCAATTTGTAAGAATCTCCAATTCATTTTAGCCACAACAGATAAGGCCAACCAAACAACATATAACTCTACAAATAAAGTACAAACAACCATATAGGGAGAAGAAAAAAAGCACAATAGTTTACGAGAATGAGATCTGTAGACTCACCTGCACCTGCACAGTCAGCCTTTCAACTACCATCAATATTTATCTTAATCCAGGTTAAAGATGGTTGTTCCACCGTACAAGAGAGACCTTACAGAACTTTTTGCCTGATATATTATAACCCAGCCAATCCTCCCAACTCACAAAGAAAGATGACTTAAATTTATGATAAATAAACAGCTTTTGTATATAAGATAGGATTTTTGAAATCACCGTATCCTGCTTAATTCAACAATTCTCATGCTTGTGGGAATTTCTAGCTAACCAAATGAACCAAATGCAGATAAAAGGAATGATGTTAAATATATGCAGTTTATGAATATGATGAAACCAATGTTCCCTGTACTGTGACAGATCCACCCAACCCAATGGAGGGGTTTTAATAGCAGCCCGAATGCCAAAACTGTCCAGATTTTGATAGAGTAGGCACATCTAGGAAACACATGGTTTACATTTTCCTCCTCTGACTTGCAAAGCAAACATTGGGAGGGGATTCTCAATCCCTTCAATTTAAGGGTATCATCCATTGGAGCCAAACCATGTAAAACTATCCAACAGAAAAAGAAAAAACATAAAAGGGTCAAACATTTATTCCAAATCACACCACCCCAGTTCACTTTGCCCTAAGTGTAAAGTTTGAATTGATAGTTTTAGTAATAGAGCAATTGGTAGTATCAGTTAACAAAATTTTATCCTTTTGGGAATTATCAAAAGGAATCTTAGAGAAATAAGTAGCTTTATCCTTACCTAACATATTGGTGAGCATCTCCAAGGTCCACCCTTCATCAAGGTAAAAATCAGCCACAGTCAAATCTTTTTTATCATGTCTAAAGCAAATAGATAGATATTCTTCTTGCCATTTATCATGCCAAAAGTATAATCTACTATTCCCAAGTTTCCAGCGGATAAAGTCCTCAAAAGTATTTCTGATTTTCAGCATGCCTTTCCAAGTTTTGAAATCACCAATCTTGGAATGAATCTCCAATGGATGAAGTTTTCTATAATATTTGCTTTGCATGTATTTGACCCATTGAGATTCAGTTTTTCTAAATTTTAACCACAGAAAAATATAATTGATCTCAGCTAGATGCTTTAGTTGTCAAAATCCTAACCCCCTGCATTTGAAGGCCTACATAGCACCTTCCAGCAGACCCAAATTCTTTATTTATAATTTCCCGACCATAAAAATTTATTAAGAAGCCTTTCAAGTGTTAGCTGTGCTAGATTTGATCCTTAACACCTGCAAAGCAAAGGGAATAGAGTTTAGCACACTTTTTAGCAAAGCAATACTTCCCTCAAAGGATAAAAAAGAATTGGTCCGATCTCCAACTTTGCTTTTGATTTTATCCACCACAACATCAATTTGCATTTGTTTTCTCCTCCCTTTGAGTATATATTTTAAGGGCATATCAACAATGGTAAAGCTAGTATATTCATGTGCCCATGCCTTCATATTGCGTTCACATGCTTCCCAAAATAAAGATGGCATTTCTCAATATTAAAGTTCATTACAGAAGCTTCCTGAAATTATAAAACTGTATGATATATATTTTTGATAGAGTATTTGGAAGCATTAGTAAAAATAATCACATCATCAGCATAGGCCAAATGACTAACTCCCATTCTAGTCTTTTTTTTGTACTAAGTATGGGGATGTAGAATTTGCAGGGAATTAATTAATCTTGAAAACTTATCAAATACTAGAATAAAGATAGTAGGTGAGAGTGGATCCCCCTGTTTTATGCCTCTACCAGAAGTGAAAAAGCCATGTGCTTGCCCATTAAGGAGCACCTGAGAATAGTTGCCCTCCAACCAACCTTTCATAAAATTGCAAAAATTTGAATTGAAGTCCTAAATTTATTGACCTCAAGTATAAAATCACAGCTAATAGTGTCATAAGCTTTCCTTAAGTCCAGTTTGATAATAAGATTTCCCCCTCTGCATTTCTAGTCAAGATTACATATTAATTCTTGTGCGAATAAAATATTATCTATTATACCTCTTCCTTGGATGAAAGCAGATTAATTTGGATAGATTAGGATAGTGAGATGCTGCTTTAGCCTCTACACTATGATCTTGCTTATGATCTTTGACATTACAGAGCTTAAGCTAATGGGTCTAAAGTGTTCCCATTTTGCTTTATAAGAAATAATACAATGAAGGAGGTTGTAAAATATTTGCACATAAGAGTGCCCCCATAGTAGTAGCACACATATAGGTGTACCTATATATGTATGTATATATGTATATATGTGCATGTGTCCATGTATGTATATTTTTTTATGTATATATCTATATATATGTCTCTGTATATATGATTGTATGTATGTATTTCTGTGTGTATGTATGTTTTTGTATGTATATTTTATGTTTGTATGCATTTATGTATGAATTTGTGTATATATTTATGTATATGTTTGTGTGTGTATGCATGTATGTTTGCACACATGTAATGTATTTATGTATGTGTGCATGTGTGTGTGCGCACGTGCACGTGCACGTGCATGATACGTATATAATATACGTTTGTGCATGTGTGTGTGCGTGTCTGTGTTTGTACTTGCGCTTCTATATGTAATGTGTGTATGTCTGTATGTTAGTTGTGTACGAGTGCGTGTTTGTGTGTTAGAGTCTTTGTCTGCCTGTACGTATTGTGTCTCTGTTTGCCTACTGCATGTAATTTGTGTGCTTATGTGCATGCCTGCATGCATTTGTCTGCGAGAACACTCAGTTTAGTGTGCGTGCACGTGTATCTGTTTCTACACGTGTGTGTGTCTATGTATTTCAAAATTTTGATTTTAGAAGATATATCCCCTTTGGCTGTGATATGCAGTAATCATGCCCATCGTAAGGGTAGTTAAAAAATTGTATTTCGCCTCATTGGAGTTTGTTAACTGTGTTGCTTTCCTGTAAAAAATTAGTTCTATAATTTATATATGATTTGGATTTATTCAAAAAGTTATTGCATTATAAACCATATTGATTCTATTATTTGTATGTAGAGAATTGAGTATGCAAATTGAACTCAATATCATGTTATACATGAATAATGGTGTTGGAAGTTTATATTTTGAAATAAATCCTTGTAAAAAGGACTCGAAGGCTGTAAGTAAATGGTTAACAAAATAATTTTTCTGGGATTCGTTAGAGAGCATATTTTTCTTCATATTTGATGATGATTTAGGTTTACTAGACTAAGAATTAGAGTTTAAATATCTTTATTTTGCTCAAATTTTATCAACTCCAATATGCATGATGTAGAGAATCAAATTTAAGGCCCGCTTGAGGATGTTTGTATGCGTTGAGTTTTTGAATTTTGAAATTGATTTGAATTTCTTAAAATGATTGCACTTCTCGGAGTTGTAAAATTAAATTCATAATAGTTAGTCCATGAAACATTATCAGATTTTAAGTTTGAATGTTTCAACATATTTGTTGGAGCACGTACAAACAAAATTGTTTTCAGTGATTTGACTCGTCATGCACAAGTTTGTTAAAACGAGGGTATAACTCATGAAACATAATAATAAATTGCTCATCTCATTGGGAAAAAAAATTTTGAGAATATACAATCGCACACGAGAGCACACTATTGCTTGAGATTCACGAGTTGCTCGTAGCAATCAACGTGTGTCTCTTAGGGCACTTATACGAGTTGTGACATGTAGTGGATTGGACCATTTTATTATTTATTGGGAAGAACTCTCATTCATTGGAACACTTAGTCGCTTGAGAGGTATGAAGGATGGTGGTGGCAAATGAACCATCAACAAAATATGCACGTTGTTTTACATTTTGAGCCCATTATCAGACTCATTTTGTTCGCTTGTGTATATTTGTATTCGGATTCGGTTGTGATTATTAGGGGCTTTAATGTTGTTAAGTATTTATAACATAGCCATTAATTGCATTTGACACTCTTTTTTTGCTTAAGTGGAGTCCACATGGGATCATTCTTTTCTTGTAAATAAGAATCTTCAGACGATTTTTATTCTAATGTTCAGGTTATTGAGTGTATTCTTAAGAGTTTTGAGCATTCAAAAATATCTTGAGTATAGTCTAGAAGTTTTTTACTTTGCCCTTAGGCAAGCCAATTAAGTTCATGTCCCCTGTAAATGTAGTTCAGTGCTTAGTTTGTTGTTTTATTTTGTCTTTTTTTTTTGACATATTTTTCATTTTGACTGATTAGCAATGTTACTTTTACTGTTTATTTTTTAGTTTTGTTTAAGTTTAGAAAATTATTTAAGTTCATGATACCGGAGTTAACCCAAACAACTATAAGCAAATAAATTTTCTTAGTGGAAAAATTTATAGGTAGTACAAATGATACGTTGAAAGGGAAATAACAATAACCGACACAGATGTATCACAATAGGGGTGGAAGTTAGGCTGGCTGATTGGGAAGATATGACAAGGAAGCAGGTGGGCGTTAGTTGGGAAAACTAGTGGCAGATGGGCGTAGGTTAGGGAGGCTGCTGCAGGGGGCTGATGGGCGCAGGTTAGGGTGGATGCTGCAGGGGAAGCGTGGCTGGAAGGTGGCAGCAGTCTGGATGTGCAGGAAGGCAGCGGCACAAGTGCACGAGGGTGTTGGATGGGGATGGTCAAGGGGAGACAGCAGAAAACACCTTGGAAGGGCTGTTCGGCGGCTGCAGCAAGGAGGGAGGATGGCAAGGAGGCTGTAATAGGTTGGCAGGGGCTGGAAAGGGTGACGGGAAGGTGCGGGGCTGCAGTGCTGTTCTCCAGGGCAGCTGCAACGGTTAGGCGACGATGACAGTGGAGGAAAGGTTGCGGAGGATAGAAAGATTGATGATAAATACCACCTCGAGAGGGAGTACAGCCGGAGCACCACTTGACTCTTGGAAGCTATTCCTCACCTCAAAACAAGATACATTCGGAGCACCACTCCACCTTAGTTACAAAGTTATAAGGGGAAACTGAGGATGCCGACGGCTTTCTTGACAAACAAAATAAGAAACCTGACCTAAAACATGAAAACACAATACTTATCGCCCTAAGGTTACTAAGAAGTGTCCCCACTATTGCAAAGAGGTGGCAAATCCAAAAGGAAGGGCCTGCGGACTCTCACAGATGGGAAAAATTCTAAACTGGTTTGGTCCAGCTAACACGCGTAGCGGTCGCTCCGCTCCTGCATCGCACGCGGGACACCCCACTTCAGATCATTTTATTTCTCGTCTTGCTTATGAAAAATTTCGCATTCTTCTAGCATTTGCACCACATAGAGGGATTTTCAGGAATGCTAGGTGATCTGGGTCTGCCCACTATTTCTAGAAAGGTGTATATGGTAAGTGTCTCGGTTACCATGGCCTAGTGTTCTACTACCATCATACTGAGAAAGGAATGTATGGGTCTTGTGCTCTTGCATAAAAGTTTACATTCAATTCCTTGTTGCATGCGCAAGAAAGATGCATGTCTTCTCCTCATGCACCAAGCTAGGCGCTTATAGTTTACCAACACAAAAAAAATTACGAACAATATGATTTGCTTATACATGTATAGGAACAGGGCTAGCTGGTACTCAAACATTGTGGCGAGTTTGATTTTTTGCGTTATATTTTTCTGCATGGTGTGTCAGTGATAATAAGATGTATACAAATAGCTGTTTTTTTTTCCTGGTTTTTTCTCTTTATTTCTTCTTTCTTCTCTTTTCCTTTTTTTTCACTTTTTTCTTCTGTTTTTTAAATTATATATATATATATATATATATATATATATATATATATATATATATATATATATATATATATATATATATATATATATTATCATAAAGTTAATTTCAACGAAAAACAAGATGACAACTTTAAATCCTAAATAAGCTTAGGCTTTATTTGGAGCAGCTATAATTTTTTTTTTGTAAATGTGATTATAAAATTATAAATATTTTTTATTTTCAAAAAGTTTGACATTATCTTTCTTACAACTCACACATTAACATATTTGATTGTAAAAAATAAATTCTCATCACAGAAACTTCTATAAAATAATAAAAAATAGTTTCCAAAGACAAATGTGACGGCTGTCTGAAATTCAATGCAAATCGAAAATTATTCTTCTTTGTGTCACTTTAATTACAGGTTTAATTTATCTGGTTTTGGTCGGGTTTAGCTCAAATCTACAAGTACACTACTGTTTTTTTTTTTTCACTAGCTCCTATGCTGTTGATGCCTCTCTAGTGAACTCTAAGTGCAAATTCTGCCTTGTTATGCAGCTGCTATTATCGATGTTTTCTTATGGAGCTCATGCCACAAATTTCTTTGCATCTTCGCGCTAGCAGCAGTACTGTTGCAACTTTCTAGCTTCCCAAATTGCTGGATGCCATTGATACCTTCTACAATGAGCACTTAGTGTGACTTTCTACTTCTCATGCATGCCAGACCCCATCGATGCCTTCTCATTCGAGTTCCTTTTGCATCTTCCCCACATTTTTCTTTTTGCTAAGGGTTTCCAGAGGTGCATGGGAAGGAGACAGTGAGAGAGTAAACGAGAGAGAAGATGGTGTGCAAGGAGTTTTTTTTTTTTAAGGGGATGGGTTCTGACTATGAAGACATGGGCAAGGCCGTGCATGGGATGCAGGCTGATCTGAGCCTGGGTATGGGGACTGGCGTTTTGTTTATGCTATTTAGGTCAACAACGTATTTCATGATTTTTTTAATAAATGTGATGATATTTTTCATAAAAAGTTGGAGTAATATTCATTGATTGCTTGCTTGGATGAACTTCTCTATTTTGATGACATGATTTTTTTTGGCTTTTTTGTAGTTGAGGTGCCATTAGATGCTTACATAATGGACTTTGTTTTTTCTGAGAGAGAAGATGGTGGTGTTTATGACAATAAAAATGGGATGGACTACCATTTTCCTGTAACTGGGGGAATTTCTAAGGTAGAACCATTGCACATCATACATGTGGCCGTGGAAATGGCGCCTATTGCAAAGGTATAATAAATAATTCATTACGGTTTTTTGGTACATTGTACTTCACCTAAGAGCAATTGAACTTTCTTTGTCAATTTTCAAGCCTTTTAACTTGTCAAATTAGTTTCAAAAATTTTTTTTGTGCTTCTACTTTATTAATTGTAATAACTTATATATATATATATATATATATATATATATATTAAAAAAAAGTTCAAGGGCTAATATATTAAAATAGAAAAGATATCAAAAGGTTGTGTGAGAGAGCCTAAAAGAAAGCTCAACTCACACAATACAACACACACAAAACCCAAATAAAACAAAGATACATAAAAGTAAAAATTAAAAAAGCCAACAAAGGGCACAAAAGTGCTAAATACGTCCCACTTTAGTCCTCCCTCTGCCTCTAGTTCTCGGAATTGAGCCGGCTAACAAATTAGTAAGGTGAGTGTCATTGCCCAAAGTAATCAAAGTATCATCCATCAGATTCCTGAGCTTAATTAGGTCTCCATTCTTCTTCCTTCTGGATGTGTAGACTTGTCATTCCTCATCCGATGATTGACTCATCTGATCAATAAATTGTTCCAAAGTTGGCCGGACAAGTTAGGCTGTTGCACAACATGATCCCCATGAACCTGAGTAGCAGTTACAACTTGCTCGACCTGATGAGATGGTAGTGAAACAATAAAAGTATTGTCACCTATAATAATGGTGATAGGTTTTAGGGCAAGTGGGGTCTGAAGAATCTCCCTCTCACCCACGATAGGAGGTTCCAGAGACGGCTGAATGGTTGTCATATTGCCTTTGAGAATAGTGACGTCTTTGGGGGTCTCCTTTTGATGATCTATAGTGTCAATAACTTGGAGCTGATCAGGAGGAGATGAAATCACTGCCTCTGGCGGAACACTATATTTTTTTGATTTGAGGTGTGGATGTAGACGGTAGCATTGAGAATTGGAGTAGCCGAACATACGACAGTTTGAACAATACGAAGGAAAAAACTCAATCACTACATTTTGCCAATACCCTGTGATGATGTGTGCTCAATCAAATTTCCTCTGAATCAGATGAAGTGATGTCTACTCTGGCTTCCGATGATCGGGAAAGATTAAAAGTAGGAATGTTCGTTTTGCGTGACTTACCATAAGTCGAGGCAATAACGCACAAAACTTTTTGAGTAAAATAATGAAATTTCAGATCAGGGAGACAAATCCAAACCAGAATGATTGGAGGTTCCGTCTGGGGGTCAAAATCCACAGACTATTTCAGAATGTGTCTTCCATATAACAATCTAATTTTTCACTCCCCAACCATGTGCATAAGTTCAAATTCCTTACGAATCAACTCCATTTTGGGATGACCATACAGAAATTTCCCAACCAAATTCAGTCGACAGGAGAAATAAGTTCAATACCTTCAGCTTCTGTAAAAAAGATGACAAACTTCCTATTCTTCCTACTAGGTTTCTTGATATCCTCCACTCATTCAAACGAAGGAGGGAAAGAACACGATTTAGGTGTACCTGAGACGTGGTTACCCGCAAGGGTAGCAACGTAAGATCTGTCCGAAGCCAACCCTAATAGATGGAGGTGCAGCGTTAAGAACAGTGAAGAAAGCAACGAATGGAGCAAAGTTCGAATCCAGAAAACAAGGAGCAGGAGCGAAAACCTATGAAGAAGCCCTGTGAGTTCAGCTCGAGCAGAACAACACCCTTCAGCCTGCAGCAAACAGACGAGGAGCGGAAACCCCTTTGAAGAAGCTCTGCGAAATCAACTCAAATAGAACGATGCCTTATAGCCTACAGCGAAGAGGACGCAGCCCACCGAAATTGCAGAAGCGGACGACGAGGATCCCTGCAAAATCAGCTATAGCAGAAAGCGACAAACAACGCGAGAAGCCGACGACGAAGGTGAAGCAAAGACAGGAGAGATATCTAAGCAGTTGACGTTAGAGTTCGCCATGTGACGAATCCCTAACAGAGCGGAGACAACAACACATCATTTTATATATGTAATAACTGATATATATATATATATATATATATATATATATATATATATATATATATATATATATATATATATATATATATATATATATATATATATATNTATATATATATATATATATATATATATATATATATATATATATATATATATATATATATATATATATATATATATATATATATATATATGGCGGTCCAGAGCTCTACTAGGGTTTCGAATGATGATTTTTGCCGCCTATTATTGTCGTTCGAACGAGAGGGCTCGCACCTCGTCTCTGTCGTACACTCCGCTTCCGCTCGACATTTTAGCTTCGTCTGCTCGCATCCACTTCTTCGAAGCCGACGGTTCCCTCTTCGTTTTCGATTTCGACGACGACGTCCATAGCTGTTTGCGTCTGCGTCGTCCTTGTTTCAATGCCGACATGCCTGACAGTTCGCATCTATTGCTTTCTGTTCTTCACTTGACGCTTTTTGTCCGATAGTTCGCAGCTTCGCCTTCTGATTTCTCGGCACTACGCATACATCATTTATATCGAGAGCTTCTAGTAGGAGGATTTCCCTGCTTTGATGGAGCTTCCTTCTTCTTCGGTTCTACCTGACAAAATCTCATTTGCTCACGTGGTGAGTAATCCTTTTGTTAAGAATGCAAGTGTGAAAAGTGAGAAAACAACACTTTTTTCTCTGAATTAGAAATTTCAACCATTACTGAGAAATTCAAGTTCGCCTTATTGGACAATTTCAGCTGGGGCCACCCACCTATAAAGGTTATCAGAAAAGTTTTGATGATTTCAAACTATCAGGAAAGTTGAAAGTGAGGCTCATGGATGAGAGACATGTGTTGATTCAATTAACAATGACTGAAGACTACACTCAGATTTTCTCCAAAAAATATTTTAGCATTGCAGACAAGTTAATGAAGTTATCCAAGTTGTCTCATGATTTCGACCCTAATAATGAATCTCCTTCTGTACCGATTTGGTTTAGTCTAACTGGTCTTAAGCTGCATTTTTTTCATCATCAGGTTTTTTACTCTATTAGGGTCATACTTGGGGGTTCTATGAAGCTTGATCTACTTACTTTCAATCTAACCAGACCTTCTGTGGCCAAATTACCTGTGAAAAGAGATATACTTTACCTGATGTTATTGAAGTCTGGTTGGGCACAACTCATAATGGATATTGACAACAAATTGTTATGGAACATAGACCTCCTTATTGTTCTCATTGTAAGATGTTTGGGCATATCCTTGATAAATGTCATAAGCTCCATCATAATTTGAAATCTGAAGATCAAGTGAATAAAGATGTATCTAACCCTAGTGCTTTAGACATATCTGCTCCATTTGGAGAGAAAACTATCATAGGACAGGATTTGGTGTCTGATTTAATTGCCCATACGGACTCCCTAACAATACTATTTCTGTGATTGATGTGATGTTGGATGACACTACTGGGCAACCTATACTTTCAAACTCTATTGAAAACAATACTGAAGGATCCTTACATACAAAGGATAATGTTTGGACAGATCATCAGGAGAAGCTTACAACTCCCCATCTTCAGGAAGTATCAGGTCTAGAAGCAACAACTCATACTTTAAATACACTAGAACCTATAGTGGGTACAACTGTTGGCAATCATTCTACTGTAGCTCTACCACCTCATCCAAATGAGCAACAATCTTCGGATGAGGAATGACAGGTTTATATTTCTAGGAGGAAGAAGAGGAATGAAGATATACTTGAGCTAATGAATCTAATGGATGCTACTTTGATTACGTCGGGTAATGGTACGCACCTCACCAATTTGTTAGCTAGTTCCCTTTTGAGAACTAGAGGCAAATGCATATTTAAATTGGGCCATCCTGATTGATCTTACATGTTCCATCTTTTTTTTTATTTTTTTATTTTTTGTGTTTGTTGTATCGCGTGGGTTGGGTGACTATTTGGGCGTGCTCATACAATCTATTTGTATCCTTTTCCCTTTAATATAATTGCCTATATATAGCACGATGTGTCGTTGTCTTCGCTCTGTTAGGGTGTCGCTTCATGGTGAACCCTAGTCTGCTGCTTCGATATTCCTCGCGTTGGTGCCTAATTTCCTCTTCGTCACCTTTGTCGTCGGCTTCTCTCGTCTTCTGCTTCGCTGTTGAGGGCGTCTGACTTTAGCTTGGCGTCGTTTACTCGCTCGCGTCGTCTGCTCGAGCTGTTTTCACAGGGGTTCGTTTGCTTCTGCGATTTGTCAGCTCTGCAGGAAATGGCGTCGTTCTGCTTAAGCTGACTGTTCGATGCCCGACAGTCTATCTTGTCTCTTGCTCGACAGACCATCTTATTAGAGGAGATGACATCCACTATTCGTTCCTATGCTACTGCAGTTGCCAGCGGCCTCTCTATTCCTACTCGTGCTCCTCTTTTAGACTAAGAGACTGGTTTTCGTATAGGTAAATCTGGAAATATTGCACAATCATTCCACGAGGCTCTTGAAGGTGGTGGTGATCATACCTTCATTAAAAAACTAGGAAAAAAAATGGGAAGTCTGCTCTTATTCTCACAGAGGTCGAAACCAGTACTCTCGCATCTACTCGGTGTTTTTCTCTAGTGGGAAATTTCTTTAAGGTCATCTAAAATTTGAGATCATTCGAAAAGATTTTGAGGCTATGAAGCTGTTGGACAGTTGAAATATTGGTTTACTTGACGGTCGACACATACTGATTCAGTTATCTCACGATACCGATTACACTCGTATTTTTTCTCAGAATGTTACCAAGATTGACAATTGTTATATGAAAATTCTGAAGTAGACTGTTGGTTTTGATCCAAAAGTGGAGTCCCCTATCATTCCAGTTGGATAAAGTTTTCGGGGATAAAGTTTCCGGGGTGGGTCCTCTTTTTGAAGGGGCAAAGGTAGGGTTTAAGTTAGTGTGACTCCACACAAATTTATTGAACTATGAAAACAAACTGGCTCATGACAAAGACTAATTTTCATAACACTCATTAATGATTGTGCCCAATTAAGGCAACTTGCATATCTTAGACAAGCTAAAACTGATGTGTTTAATTCTCTTAGTGTAATAGGTTTAAAAGCAATTTGAGTTAGACCTATATGAATATATTTATAACTGTCAAAATAATTATTTAAATCATCTTGACTTATAAGCAATAATGTTTTCATCTAGATGTGGTTAGATTGCCCTATTAAGCTTGTTTAACGAAAAAGAGTTCTAGATGTTTCGCTGGTTATCTCTGATGAGCACCTCTTTAAGGTACAAAAGTACCATAATATCTAAGAATTTTCAAAGATCTCAATCAAGAAATAATAATATCAAAAATGCAGAGTTGCTAAAATATCCTACAAACAAAGAAGACTTAGATAAATTGACTATTTCAAAGGTGAAAAAGGCTCTTATCTATAAAATTAGAACATTTGATTTCAATGTTAAATCATTAATCAAAATTGTTGAACAGTCATTAACAATTGATTAAAATGAGAAAACAATTTCTCTTCCAAGTCAAGAAGATCTAAATAATTATTTGGACAGTTATAAATAAATTCATATATGTCTAACTCAAATTGCTTTTAAAACATCAATTTCAACTTACTCAAGAGATGCAAGGTGCCTTAATTGGTCACAATAATTAATGGGTGTTATAGAAACTAGCCTTTGTCAAGGACCACTTTTCTTTAACACCTTCCCAAATCTAACTCTGTCACTTACAAACGTCAATCTCTTTAAATCAGCTAAAATATAGATTAAATTACATGGGTTTGAATTTTTACCTGGATCTAAAACCATCGTCATAATCTATTGATTTCATTTTAAAGTTATGAATATTTTATGTCCAAATACAACAACAACAACAAAAGCCTTAATCCTACTACGTGGGGTCGGCTACATGAATCATTTTTCTCCATTGCGTCCTATTTAGTGTCATATTTTCATTTAGTTCTAATAAATTAAGATCATTTTTAATACAATAAGCCCAAGTCTTCCTAGGTCTACCTCTGCCTTTCTTAACACGAGTCGAATCTAAAACATCTACTCTCCTAATCGGATCATCTAATGGCCGACGTTTAATATGACCAAACCATCTAAGACGACTTTCTCTAATTTTGTCTGTCACAGGAGCTACACCAACCCTATCACGAATATATTTATTCCGCATTTTGTCTCTAAGTGTAAAGCCACTCATCCATCTAATCATTCTCATCTCAGCAACACTTAACTTATTATTATGCTTCTCTTTCAAAGGCCAACATTCAGCGCCATAGAGCATTGCAGGTCTCACCACCGTCTTATAAAATTTTCTTTTCAGTCTTAGTGGTACTTTTCTATCACACAAAAGACCCGAAGCATTCCTCCACTTCAACCAACCAACTTGAATTCTACTATTAACATCCCCTTCTATATCACCATCGCTTTGGACAACAGACCCGAGATATCTAAATCGTTCACACCTTTTAATAATTTGATCACCCAAAGCCACACTGCTGTCACTAGAGCTATTACTACTAAAATTACATTCCATGTATTCAG
>NEWO01000049.1:1977096-2005387 GCA_003013225.1 Phalaenopsis aphrodite
CGATCCCTGATGTAATCCAACAGAAATAGGAAAATATTTTGTCAATCCTCCTTCAGTTTGAACACAAGTAACAACTCTAGTATACATATCTTTAATGATTTGAATATAAGTCATATCAACACATTTCTTCTCAAGAACTCTCCAAAGGATATCTCTTGGAACCTTAATCGTAAGCTTTTTCTAAATCAATAAAAATCAAATGTAGATTCTCTTTATTATCTCTGAACTTCTCCATCAAACCTCTCAATAAATGTATAGCTTCCATAGTAGACCTGCCCGACATAAATCCAAATTGATTATGAGAAATTTTTGTGATGTTTCTTAACCTATTTTCAATTACCCTCTCCCATAATTTTAAAGTATGACACATCAACTTAATTCCTCTATAATTTGCACACTCTTGTGCATCCCCTTTATTCTTAAAAATGGGGACCAAAATACTCTTCCTCCACTCCTCAGGCATCTTTTTAGTTTTTAAAATAATATTAAAGAGTTCAGTAAGCCAAGAAACTCCCAAATCTCCCAAATATTTCCACACTTCAATTGGGATATCATCAGGTCCTACAGACTTTCCACCTTTGGTTTTCTTTAAAGCCTCAACTTCTTTTTTGCTAATGCGACGGTAGAAATGATACGTTTTATTATTATTCACGATATTAAAATCACTAAGGTCGATCGAATTTTCAGAAATTTCATTAAAAAGTTTATCAAAGTAACTCACCCACCTATGTTGATATCTTTTTCTAAGAAAAATACTTTTTGGTTTTCATCTTTAATACACTTTACTTGAGTTAAATTTTTATTTTTCTTTTCTCTTTGTTTGACTAGTTTATACATATATTTTTCACCCTCCTTAGTACCTAATCTATTATAAAGATCATTAAAAACAATATTTTTAGCGTCACCGATTGTTCTTTTAGATTCCCTGCGGACCGTTTGATATTTTTTCTAGTTCTCTAAGTTTTTACAATTAAACCAATTTTTATAACATAACTTCTTATATTTTATTTTTTCTTGCACATTATTATTCCACCACCAACTATTTTTATTTGTAAATATTTTTTCTTTTGATTCTCCAAGAATATCTTTTGCTACTTGTTTAATAGTGTTTGTTACTTTATCCCACATCACATTTGCTTATTCATGAATATCCCAAATTTTGAAATCTTGAATTTTACTCATAAAAATAATTTTATTTATGTCTTTTAAGTTTCTCCATCTAATCCTGCAATGATGAGTCCTAGTATTTTTTATTTTACAACTCTTAATTTTAAAATCTAAAACTAATAAACGATGCTGGGTATTTAAATTATCACTTGAAATTACCTTACAATCTTTATAATCACGACGATCTCTTCTTCTCATAAGAAAATAATCAATTTGTGTTTTATTAGATCCACTCTTATAAGTAATAAGATGTTCATCCCTTTTCTTGAATAAAGTATTAGTAATAACAAAATCATACGCTAAAACAAAATCTAAAATAACTCTACCTTCTTCATTAGTTACTCCAAACCTGTAGCCACCATGAATATTTCTGAAATCTTCTACCACTCTACCGACATGTCCATTTAAATCTCCTCTAATAAAATTCTTTCTTCAAGAGGTATCATTTGTATTAAGTCTTCCAAGTCATTCCAAAATTTATCTTTAGACCCTGTATCTAAACCTACTTGAGGAGCATAAACACTTATAATATTAAAAATCTTAGTATCAATGATAATCTTAAGGGCTATAATTCTATTACCAACTCTATTAATATTTACAACATTATCTTTCAAACTCTTATCTATAATTACACCTACACCATTTCTAGTGCGACTCTTACCAGAATACCAAAGTTTAAAACCTAAATTATCAATCTCCTTAGCCTTTTCTCCAACCCACTTAGTTTCTTGAATACATAAGTTATTAGTTTTCCTATGAATCATAATATCAACTAATTCCATTAATTTACCATTGAGAGTACCTATATTCCAAGATCCTATCCTAAAATTAGTTTCATTAGTTTCATGGACTAACTTCTTTACTCGCATTCGTCTGTAATGTGAGAACTCTTGCTTATTTAACACTACACCCGGGCGCCGGTGTAGCGGCCCTTACACACTTTTCACTGTATTCAGGCTATACAGTGCGTCGCTTCCAGGGGACGTCCTAACACTTACACAATGATCAAAAAGATTCATGTCATGATTTTTTCGACAAGTTTTACGCTGGCTGTCGACTACGTAACGCAACCCTCCACTTTTCGCATTCGGGCTTGTGACATATATTATGTCCAAATATTATGTCCAAATATTATACATAATATGAAACTTACATACAAATCTATAATAGTGGAAACAAATTTGCTAGCTTCAAATATAACTACTAATAAGACTATAAAATAGGATGACGTAAGGTTCCCTGAATCGTGATAGTTACAAAATATTCATCCTTATCTTATAATAAATCAGGTTGTAGAACAGGTTAGTCAAGATACTAAAGGTGATGTTCTAATAAGATTTAAATCCGAGAAAATACATTACTCTTCCACGGGTATCTTATCACTCTTCAAATCTATCTCAAAATGATTTTGATGAACTTTCATAACTAAATCAAAGAATAAACAAAATTAATCTATCTTCTAATAATTTATTACGCTTAAATAGGTTTAAAAACCTTTCTTCGCAATCAGATGCTAATTTTAATTTTAATAATGACGGACTTAAATAAATTAATACGAAAAAAGTTAATTGATGATTACTATCAACCTAGATACGAAACATTTAGAAATTTGTATCGTAGTTATACTACGAAAGATGATAGAAGAAAAATATTTGAAATTTATTTTGAGAAAAATTATAATAGATTCAATAAGGGGAAGAATTTTTTTCTTTTCTAAGATGATTTAGTAATTAAATAACTAAAAACATACAAAATGAAATCGATATGTTATCTAGAATATGAAAAACAAATTATGGAGAAATAGGATCTATTTGGATGATTGAAATTCAAATTTTGAATTAAATGTTTTTTTGGGAAAACCTTAAAAACTAATGCAACTATAGAATTTATTGAAATGCTTAAAGAATTAAATTTTACTCATACTAATGTGTTCTTAATTTCAAATCGTTTGATAAAATTGGAAAAAAAATTAGATCAACTTATTTCATTTTTAAAAATTACTAAAGGAAAAGAAATAAGTTCTGAGATTATCTCTTCAGCTCCTGCAATATAATCACCTCCTAATCCTAATTTTCAGTTAGGATCATCTATTCAGGACTCTGAAGAAATGATTAAAAAGATAAAAAATACAAATATAAGTACGTTAAACAAAGAAGAAAAGTCTTATGATAAATCATTTGATTCATTTGATGATTCAGATCATAAAGATATTAACAAAATTGAAAATCAATTTCAAGAAATAAATATTGAAATAGAATTATTTAAAAACCATAAATTTAAATAAAACATCGTCTTCATATCAGACAAAGCAGGCGGGATGCTATTATTCTAGACCTACTCCTACGTATGTTTTATATGAAGAAAATGATAAATATCAAAATGATTATAATTCATCAAATATCTTTGAATAGAATATTGATGGCCTAACCGTTCGTCAAATACAAATTTTATTACAATGAGTGATGATTTATGTCTCTGTCGTCCATAGCCATAATAATCGAGTTCATCAAATTGTAACCTAATTAACTTGTGGGTTTATTGGTCTTCTAAAAGGCTGGTTGGATAATTATTTGAATAAAAAATAATGTAATGAATTTTTGAGTCCTATACTCATAAGAAATCCCAATCAAGAAAACACAGATATTGTTTATAAATTAATCATTAATATTTTACAACATTTTATTAGCATAATATGTGATAATGACGAGTAAATTCATTCTCTTTTGCAAAAATTAAGATGTCTAACATTGACACATTTTATATGGTATAAATATATTTTTTTATTAGAGTAATGCTTTATCGGATATGAATAACATGCACTTAAAAATTTATTGAAGATTTATCAAATCCTTTTGTCGACAAGGTAGAAAAGACAATTACAAGTTATTACTATTAAATGTATTCCATATGAGAATCTGATATATGGACAACTGTTAAATACTTGTGTAGAAGAAAGATTAGCCTTGTGCACAGATCTTGAATTGAGATATTAGGTTGAAATGAAAATGTTAACATAAAGAAAATAATTAGACATTTTCTGTGAATAATCTGCTTATGATATTCCTAAATTTGTAAAAGAAAAAAAATCTTTGCTTAAAAAGATGAAATATCATAAACAACACGCTAAAAAATATTATTCCAAGTAAAGATCGAAGATTTCTCATAGGAAAAAAAAAATAGAGAAAACAAATACTACAAATGTGGCGAAATCGACTACTATGCAAATGGATGCATAGTTAAAAAGAAAATAAATGAACTTAATATTTATGAAAACATTAAGTGATCTATTTTCAAAATAATCTTAAATTTATTTTTTTAAATTCCAGCAATTAAAAAAATTTACAAGAAATAAATGACAATTCCTCTTATTCATCAAAATTTGATGAAAATTATTGCACATCAAAATCTGAGTGCACATGTAATAATGAAAATTATTATAAATCTATAGGGGACTTGAATGACTTATTTATTTTATCTTCTTCAATAAAAGAAATACTTAAAATTGCATCCCAAATTGAGGATGAAAAAATAAAATGTTAAATATTGTTATCGAAGCTAAAAGAGAATCCTTCCCTTCAAATAATATTAATGATTTCAGGATATTCTATAAAATAAACTTTAAATAAAGCCTTATTTTTAAATATTGATAGTATACCTACTACTATACGATTTCCAAAAAAGAAGTTAACACTTTAAAATCAGATTTACATATTTTCTGAAAAGATCAAAAAAGCATAAATACTAGATTATTAAAACTAAAATCAAAAGATATTATACCTACTGAAATACTAGAAAATGAAGAAGAACAATTTTTTTTTAAATTCTTTACAAAAGACAATTATGCATAAATGATTTACAATCATAATTTTAAATATTAATAGAGAATGTACTCTATATCATCTCAGTGTTTTAACTGATAGCGATATAAATATGAATTATATTCAAGAAGGAATAATATTTTGTAAATATTTTTAAAAAACTACGCAGTGGTTAACTTCTTATTCAAGAAATAAAATACAATGAAAATATAAAATTTACTCTGCTAATATTTGCAAAAATGATATTTATATCAATAATTTCTTTTTTACTACATTATGTTAGGAACTTCGTTCCTATATAAAATAATGTCAATCGAAAAAATTGATAATACTGGAATATATTCAAGTTTGGTAAACCAATTATTTTTGAATTTATTATCAAATCTACATAATCATTTTAAATAAACTAAGTAAAATTAATTTAAAGCAAAATCAAATTGATTTTCTAAAAGAAGAAATTGCTTTCTTATCTATAGAAGAAAAATAAAAAAAATACTTCTATAAAAGAAAAGTTTTTTACTATTCATAAAACTATTTTAAACACAATTTGCGGTGATAATGCAACTTCTTTTTGGGATAGAAAAAACACCGTATTTATTTGCCATATATTGATAATTTCGATGAAAAAAGTATTAAGACCAAGGCACGACCGTCTCAAATGAGCCAAACATATTTAAGAATTTGTAAAGAAGAGATTAATGGAGTTTTCAATAAAAAATTAATTAGAAACTCTAGCTCTCATGAGTGTTGTACTGCATTCTACGTTATGAACAATACAGAAAATGAAAGAAATAAACTACGACCAGTAATTAATTATAAACCTTAAAATTAAATTTTAAAATGGATTAGATTTCTTACCAAATCAAAGAGATTTACTAAATAGATTAATTAACTTAACAATCTTTTCAAAATTTGATTTAAAATCTAGATATTGGCAAATCCAAATTATTGAATTTGATAAATATAAAACAACATTTATAGTTTCGTTTGATCATCATGAATGGAACGTAATATTGTTTGAATTACAAAATGCTTCTTCTGAATTTCAGAAAAAAATGAATGAAATTTTATTCCATATTCTGATTATATATTAATTTATATTGATGATGTTATTATTTTCTCTAAATTAATAGAAAAACATTTTAAACATGTGCAAACATTTCAATGGTTTGTAAAAAATAATTGGTTGGTAGTTTCAGCATTAAAAATCAAATTATTCAAACCAAAATTCGATTTTTAGGACACAATATTATCCAAAATACTATTATTCGAATTGATAGAAGCATAAAATTCACTTCTAAATTTCCAGATGAAATTCAAGTTCTCTGTCAATTATAGAGATTTCTGAATTCACTAAATTATGTAGCAGATTATTATAAAAATGTAGCTTTAGATGCCTTGATTCTTTATAATTGATTAAAGAAGAAACATATCTTTGGACAGAAAGCCATACTAAAAATATCCAACTAATTAAATAAAAGGTAAAAAACTTACATTTTTTTCATATTGCAGATCTATCTCTTCCTAAAATGGTGGAGACTGATGTCTCTAGTATTGGCTACGACGGAACCTTAAAGCAAATCCTAAAGCAAAAAGCTTTTAAAAACAAAGAATCCGTTTGTTTTACATCAATTAAATAAAAGGTAAAAAACTTACATTTTTTCATATTGCAGATCTATCTCTTCCTAAAATGGTGGAGACTGATGTCTCTAGTATTGGCTACGACGGAACCTTAAAGCAAATCCTAAAGCAAAAAGCTTTTAAAAACAAAGAATCCGTTTGTTTTACATCTGAAAAGTGGAATACCTCTTAAAAAAATATTCGACTATCTAGCAAGAAATATTTTTGATAGTCAAATGTATTATTAAATTTCAAAAAAATTTATTAAACACAAAATTCTTATTATGAGTTGACTGTAGCTCTATAAAATATATACTAAATAAAGATGTCAAAAGTCTCGTTTCCAAGCAAATATTTGTCAGATGACAAACCTAATTATCTTGTTTTGAATTTGATATTGAATATATTACATGTAATTCTAATTCTTTATCTGATTTTCTCACTCGTGAATTTTTGCCCAGAGGAAGACAATGAGGGGGGGATTAACCCTTACCTACGAGTTAAAATGACACCCCAAAGGGGTTGGTTCTCTTTTCGAGAGGCAGGTGTAGGGGTCAATCTAATGTGACTCCACACAAATTTATTAATTTACAAAAATATCTGTTTGGAAACACTATGACATCCACATCTACATCGGGACCTCAAAGTCCCAATTTACAAATTCAAGAAGTTATTGAATTTATGCAAAAATTTTTCAAAGAGAATATTCTCAAAATAAATTTAAAAGATTATGATATTACCGATCCTTAAAAAATCCAAGAACGCTATTTTAGCACAAATGTCTATCCTTAAGATATTCTTGGTCGTGAATCTTATAAAGTAATATTAACTTCATTAAACTGTGTTGAAATTCAATGCAATTTTAATGAACCCAATCAATCTATTGCATATAGTAAAACGACAATTAATCGTATGCTGCATCACAAGGAATGGAGGTTAACTTATTTCCAAACTAAACAAGCTGAATTTGTTCATCCAATATTTCATTAGAAAAAATTAATTTACTTTAATTATTGGACTTATGTTCAAGTCATGCATTGTGCTTCTTAATCATCAATCCAAGACAAACATTCTTGGATCTTCATTTTAATGCCAAAAATCCTAAATAAGGAGATACCAAACTGTTTTCTAGCATGGTGGGACAAATTTGGTGCCATTAATGAAATCCTCCCTGAAGCAATTGCTAATCTTTACCTAGCCTGGGTTGAATCCTCTCCTCAACTCAACAAAAAAAAAATGATTTTCTAGCGGACATGTGCGAATTACTCTTATTTTGCCAAACCCAAAAATGTTGGATTTTTTGCTTGGAACTCATGTTTTCAACAAGACGATATCAATAATAAATGTTTTGGGAGAATATTTTCCATCAAATGGTGGTCAACAATTATTTTCAGTGAGAAAAAGGTTCAGATTAACAATGTTATTGCATCCAATATTTCAAATATTCAAGAACCAAAACCCCACTAGTTTTTTTTTTAAAGAGTTTCACGACAATAAAACGAAAATATCCTAGAAAATCTCCTGAACAGATCAAGCATTAGCGACAAGATTTATATCAGAAACAAATGAAAGCATTATTTGAATCAAAAGACGATATGTCAATATCAAATCGAGGATCGGATGACGAAGAAAATTGGGAATGAATTGTGACCCACCTCAGATCAAACTGATAGCATTGCAAAGCCAGTTGTATGTTGTAATGCTTTATTGAGATCACGACAGAAGAAAATTATAGGTAGTAATTTCGGTGGTTGAAATAGTGTCGGTTATTGGAATAGGATTTGTAACAATCTTACAGGACTCCAAGCTTGGAATGGACACTAGAAGGGCACTCCTTATTTCACAAGAGGAGGAAATATTCTAACTTCTCTTGGTTTCCCAGGTGGCATGCCTCTCAATTTATAGCTGAGATGGGAAGCACTATTACAACAAGCATAATTATTACAGATACTATTACAACAATTATAATTATTACAAACACTATTACAACAATCATAAATTTTATAGATATTATTACACCAACCGAAATTATTACAAATCCTATTCTATAAATAGGGCTATGATGTATGGCATTATCATAACTTGATTATAGTATGTTGAATCTTGGCTTGCTTCTAGGTCTCCTCTCTTTTGGGAGTCTCCTCTTCCCAGAACTCAATCTTTTTCTCAGCTCATCCTCTCCCCGTCTCTTGAGGTTTTCCCTCTTTCTCCTCTACCTTTTGCTTCTCTCTTTTTTATCTTATAGCCACTGCAAAGCCAGTGTAATCAAGGGTTGATTCCATTGAGAACTTCTCCTTCACTGTAATTCTTCTTTTGTCAGGCATGCTTGTTTTTTTAGCTGAATTAGAAAACAATACAAGAACGCTTAAATCAAGGGAATGTAAATTTTGTTGGAAAATTTCATTAGAAAAGTTGCAACTACCTCCTTATATTTTGAAATGAAGGAATCTAATTGCAATTTTACCCATTTCTTAATAACTTCATTTATTAGAATTGATGCTTCATTAGTTACTGCCAAATCTTATATGGCATCATTTTAGCTGTGAAAACTCTAAACCTTCAAAATTTTTGAATGATATTGATGAACATATAGTTTCTTAATATTGAATTATACTATTTTTACTAACGAGTCATAATTATTTGTAATTGAACTTCTAATCTAATATATCCTGTTTAGAGGATAGCAGTGAATAGTATGTTTCTTCATGATATATAATAGTTTTTCTTTGGTATTTTTTTTATATGATCACCATTTTCATTGAGCCATGTATAAGCATCAACCACATACCATTTCCTTGCTTGTGTGCCTTAATAAGGGGCTAGAGTGCCATGCTCATGAGAAGCTCGTGAGTGTAGATACTGATGCTTATGGAAAAGTTTCATGTCAAGGTTTTTTTTTTAAATGTACTTAACTAAGCAGCTGATGCATCAAATTGTGATTAATAATGTAAGAATATATTCTCAGTATTTAACTTTTAAATGATATTTGATATTTACTAAACACCCCTTTTGTTTGAGTTCTCTAAGTACAAGTATTGCATGTAAGCGAGTTGTGTGGCACATATTAACATTTTTATATTTGCAACTAAGTATGCTTCTTGCACATTAGCACCAGGACATGCCTACTGCTTGCTCACATTTTTTGCTTATGTGCATATCTTTGGCATCCATAGTAGGTCTCTTGATGATTTGACTTGTCGTCTCAATTTATAAGTTACATGATTATATTATATTGTAAATAGATTTTGTTGGTATGAATATGTACAATGAAGGTTAGAAAATCCACTCATTATACTAATTCTTTAAATAGTGGAAGATGAATAGAAAGTAAACGGGAAACACTTAATATTGCATGGATATAAGTTCCTCAAAATATTTTGCGAATGACATGCTTAGCACATTAATACAATACTTATAAGAAGTGAAAAGAAGTTAGATATCCTAATGCAATTCCCAATAATGCTAATGGTGATGCATATTTATTAGAAAGCTTAAATAATTGCTGCTATTGCTTGCCCAGTGAAAGGAAACCTCTGCAGTATGACAAAACTAATGAATTTTTTTTTTAATCTTTTTGAAGTTTATCTCCTCCTCCTTTTCTCTTCTCACTTTAGTCATTTGTAAGTTGTTGCAGGTGGGAGGCTTAGGTGACGTTGTTACAAGTCTGTCACGTGCTGTTCAGGATTTAGGGCATAAAGTTGACATTGTTCTTCCAAAGTACGATTGCCTGAAATTTGATCATGTAAGTCATCCACAAATTAATTTCTTGTTTGAAGCTTCTTGTTGTGAGTTTGGAGGGTTTGTCTGGTAGAAATATTTTGTGTGCCGCACTTGTACTGGGACGTGCAATCTGTTTATCTAAATTTTTCTTGGTAAATAAGATTGATATTTATGATATTTTCATCCTTCTATGGCCGTAGTTGCTTGATTTTTTTGGTTTAAAGCATTTTTTTTCTATCGATTTCTTTGAATTGTAGGGTTTGTGTACTGACATGGTAGTAAT
This sequence comes from Phalaenopsis aphrodite, assembly GCA_003013225.1. Lineage (NCBI taxonomy): Eukaryota > Viridiplantae > Streptophyta > Magnoliopsida > Asparagales > Orchidaceae > Phalaenopsis > Phalaenopsis aphrodite. The sequence goes on from NEWO01000049.1 coordinate 1,987,705, forward strand.
GATAACTGCAAAAAAGCTCGTTGTTCGCGAACAACTCATATTCGACTTGTTAAGTAGCTCATGTTTGAATCGTTCGTTAAGTAAACAAGTTGAACACTTAAATTTTTTAAGCTCTAATTATAAATGAACTGAACGCGAACAATCCTTTGTTCGATCGTGTTCAACTCGTTTTAGGTCAAAATAATTAAATTATATATATTATTTTATATAATAATATATTACATATATTTATTTATAATTTTAAAATATAATAGCTTGTGTGATTATGTGATTTTGGTGCCTTCTATTGCACATAATTGGTGCAAGTTCAAATCTAATACCATACATCTATTTTTTATAAATAATTTAAATTAGTCAATTTCGAGCCAAACACGAACAAAAATATTTAAATCGAGTCAAACACAAACACCCTGTTCACGAACAATTTTGAACACGAGCCAATTTCGAATGAGTCAAACTCGAGCCAAGTCTAAGCTCGCTAAGTCAGCTCATTTATACCCTAATATCAACTAGCCATATTTATTTACTAGCATTGATATGCATATGATGCAACATTGAAGATATCTGAAGACAAAATAACTTTTAAGGGTGGATCATTTTTCTAACCTAGCAAAAACTTGGTTTTCTTTTCATTATTTTGTTTTTGATGAAATTTTATTTTCTTATTAGTCACAATGTAGGATGACCTTCTTTTCATCTATTTGCTCTAGATGTAAGTCTTCCTCTTCTATCAAGCTCGAACACAACTCTTATACTTTTTTTTTTCAGTACCTGAGAAAATATCTGGTGTAGGCAATTGCTTCCTTTTGCTGAAACACCTTCACAACAAGTCTCGCATTGTAGCGTTAGCTACCATCTAACTCTTCTTTCTGCCTATAAATCCACTTGTTGTGCAGTGTCTTTTGCCATATTTTAATTCTTCGAAGTCTCATGTCCGATTTGACCTTAGTGACTGCATCTCATCATCAATGATAAACTCTCACTACTTTGAGTCTTTAGCTTGAGCGACTTCATCATAGCACTCTGGTTAACCACTATCAGTCAACAATATATCGTACAAAGAAGAATACCTTTGTATTTGTTGTGTGAATTTGTTGGACCTTCTTACTTTCGTAGCAGGTGTTTAAGGAACTCATTGTGCTTCATCAAATCAAGCATCTTTACTTTCTTCATTTTCCTGATCATCATTATCTTTTATCTCAATATATTTGGAGGGCTCTTCAGAAGTAACTAATGAACAATCCTAAGTTCCTTCTGTGTTTTTGTACTACTCCATTTCATGGAAAGTAGTATCCCCGCTTTTAATCAATTTCTGTTTTTGTAATAGTGAATTTTTGATTTGGCCCGACGCTCCCAGTCTTCCTTCCTCGGATCGCACTCGACGATCTTTGTCGCCCTGCCCGACAAAAAGTGAAGTCTGCTCGCCTTTTTCTAGCAGCTCGCCAGCTGCTCTAAAGATGGCCTCGACGATGCGTTCTTATGCTAATGCACTTGCCGACGAATTTCCGATTCGTACTCGTGCTCCTCTTTTAGGTTCAAAGTCTGGTTTTCATATTGGCAAGTCCTGCAATATTTCTCAATCTTTCCACGACGCTTTTGAAGGTGGTGGTGATCACACTTTCATCAAAAAGCTTGATAAAAAAATGGAAAGCCCGCTCTTATTCTCACTGATGTTGAAACGAGTACTCTCGCGTCCTCTTGGTGTTTTGCTCTAGTGAGGAAATTTTTTTATGGCCACCTAAAATTGGAGATCATACAGAAAGAGTTTGATGCTATGAAGCTATTGAGCAGTTGAAATATTACCTTACTTGATGATCAACATATACTTATTTAGTTATCTCACGATGTCGATTACACTCGCATTTTTTCTCGAAAAGTTATCAAGATCGACAACCGTTTTATGAAAATTCTGAATTGGATTGTCAATTTTGATCCAAAAGCAGAGTCCCCTATCATTCCTGTTTGGATAAGGTTTTCGGGGTTAAAACTACATCTATTCAACTTAGAAATTCTCTATTCTTTAGTAATTGCTTACGGTAAGCCTCTCAAGGTTAATAGTTCTACGCTTCGTGTCACCAGACCCTCTGTGCCTTGTGTGCTAGTTGAGAGTAATATCACTCAACCAGCTCCGGATGATGTATGGATTGACACCACTCACAACGGGTATTGATAAAAGGTTGAAATAAAACCACACCCTCCTTATTGCTCTCATTGTAGTATGTTTGACCACAGTTCTACTATTTACTATCACTTGCATCCTCATCTAAGACCGAATTTCGCTAAAGATCAACCACCTACCATCTCTGCTGAGAAGGTGCAACCTGATCCTCTTTCCAACACCGCAGTTTCAGATGCAGAACACCATACTACAGGTATAGATCCAAATGTACTTATACCACTCACTATTATTGAAGAAGACCCACTTGTCAAGACACACGAGAGTGTTCCTTCGATCCAATAAAAGATCAGTTGGTATAACAAGCAGTTGCTTCTAATGTTCAACTACCTACACATATTCGCTACACTTTAGACCAACCCAATGATCAGACAAGCCAATCTTAGAATGAGGAATGTCAGGTCTATTCCAAGAGGAAGAATAATGGAGGTCGACTCGAGCTCAAAAATTTATTGGATGATACATTGGTTACTCTGACAATGACACTCATCTTATCAATTTATTAGCTGACTCCTTCCTTAGAACTAGAGGTAGAGGCAAGACAAAATTAGATCGCTCTCTAGCTACCTGATATTCCGTATTTTGGCACTTTTGGTATTTTATTTAGGTCTCTCATGTTTTTTTCTGTATCTTCTCTTTTTGAAACTATTTGATGTGGTGGTATCGTGTGGGCAGGGTGCCATGTTTGGACCCTCGTACACAATCTATTTGTATCATACTTTCTATTTAATATATATATATATATATATATATATATATATATATATATATATATATATATATATATATATATATAAGAAAGAAGGATACAAATAGATTGTGTGAGAGGACCCAAATATGACACCTTGCCCACACGATAACCACAAATAGTTCCAAAAGAACGCGCACACACACACACACATTTATGTTTTAATCATAATCTAAAAAGTGGTATCAGTGCCATGTTAGGTCTTAATCATAATCTAAAAAGGCTGTTAGGTTGATTGAAAAAAAAATTATAAGTACGTATTAAACCTTTTTTTTTTTTTTTTGCTTGGTTTCCTTTTATTAGTAATTTTGCACTCTGGATGTCCTTATGTTGGCTTGGATGTTTTAGACACTTTTATGATTTAGTGGCTCTTTCGATTTTGAATAATTTTTACTGTAGATTATTGTCATTTTTAGACTGAATGTACTATTGTTTGACCGTTCGTTCCTGCTTTGATATTTCAAATTTTTGGGTGTGGTTAGGACATATCGGAAGTTGCTCACGCATTCTGAATACAACATTGCCATGTGTTGAATTCCACAGGGTTTCACAGCTATAACAGCATAGCACCGGATAATGATGCCCCAAGTCCAATATCATTAATTCTTATAAACTCTGGGATTTAGATTTGGGTATATTTTTCTTAATTTGTTGGTTGCTTCAAACTTTTTTCCTGCAAGCGTACTTGAAATATCTGTCGAACAAGTATGCTTAAAATAAGTTTTTCAAAGAATGCTTAAAGCTTATCCCTATTTTAATTCATGATTCCTGAATTTAAGCTGCACTTTTTAACTATTATGTTTACAAATTTCTTCCACGAAAGAGGCACACGCTTGTTTTGTGTATGGTTGTTTCAAAGTTGTACTAGGTTCTTATTTTATTGTAAATATACGGAAAATATTGAAAGCCGGAATGTTCAAAACTATGTCAAGCTTTACTAGTTCTTATTTTAGTATTTAATCCATAATAATTTATCTTTTTCACCTTGCTATTTATCTTCAAAACATTTACTCTCTTTGTGCAGGTTAAGGATTTTTGTTATCATGTAAGTTTCGGTTGGGGTGGAACAGAAATAAAAGTGTGGCGCGGTAAAGTTGAAGGCCTATCTGTTTACTTTTTGGAGCCTCAAAATAGGTAACATATTAGCTTTTTCTTCCAGCTTGTCTATTTGCTGCACATTTTCTTTTTGGAGCCTTAAAAAATACCATATTTGTATATCTCGGCTGAGATTTCGATATGAGCCTTGGCAAAACCAGCTCATGCTTCATTCAACCCCTTTTTTTTTAATTAGTTCTCGACCTAACTAGCTTAATATAATTCAAATGATCTCATTTCATTTTATAAAATTTTACCAAATAAAGGTCTAATTTGCCAGTCTGAAAAAAAGGATAAAATTTACAGCCCAGTCTTTTTATGTTTTTTTTTTGGGCTGCTTCTTCCAGTCTTCCTGTTAAATATTGTATATCTACATCTCATTTTCGCTTAAGTTATCAGACCATCAATGCATCAGGGTTATACGAGGTGATCAATGGCAGCCTGACTCAATTTGGATTTGACCTTTTTGGGTCAAACTTGAGTCATCAGGTGAAAAGATGTATTTTTTTTATATAAAAAAATCTCTAGCATTTATTTTATATAAAATAATGTGCCTTTAGAGATAAATTGAAATAATATATTTAATTAAGGCTATATTTTCTTAGTCTTTCAAGAACCGGCTTAAAATTTCACCCAATCCTTACATTGGCAATGTCATTGACACCATTCTAGAAAGCTGAGAATGTGTTTGAGGATTGGATTTAGCGAAGAAATATTTTGGATTGTTAAAAAAAATGAATATAGAAGCTGGTGAAGATTGGAAGGTTAAAAGGTTGTTTGAATCGCTATTCAGGGGTAAGACAGCCGGAAACAAAGCAAATAGGGCATTATCGGCTAGTACGACTGCAAAGGAAGATCCATCACTTAGTCTCCAATAAGACTTATGCTGACCACATACACAAGGAAAATGATACAACACTTAATAGGTAGAAAGCCAGAAAACAATATCTAAAATGCATAACCCAAGCATAAGTCCAAAATCAGGTTATAAATAATATATTTATACTATCAAATAAAAACAACCCGAATTCTAATTCAAAATAAAGCAAAATAGGGCTCCACAAAGGCTGACCATCCTTATGGGATGGGGAAATCTCTTAATGGGATGCCCGGGGACGGAATTTCTTCTAGTTTGGATATCTTGATCCCGCCTGGGTGGAATCTGCTCCCACATTACATATATAAATCATGTTTGTTACAACAATTTTAGTAAACAACAACAACAACAACAACAACAAACCTTTATCTCACTAAGTGGGGTGCGTTACATGAATCTTTTTTCTCCATTGCGTCTTACTAAGCGTCATATTTTCATTTAATTCTAATAAATTAAGATCATCTTTTATACAATTTGCCCAAGTCTTTCTAGGTCTATCTCTGCCTTTCTTAACATAATTCAAATCTAAAACATCCACTCTCCCAATCGAATCATCAGATGGTCGACGTTTAATGTGACCAAACCATCTAATATGACTCTCTAATTTTATCCGCCACTGAAGCTACACCACAACCCTATCACGGATACATTCATTTCACATTTTGTCTCTAAGTGTAAAGCCACTCATCTACTTAAGCATTCTCTTGGCATCACTTAGTTTTATGCTTCTCCTTTAAAGGCCAACGTACAACACCATAGAATATTGCGGGTCTCACCACAGAGTTTTAAATAATAACATGATACTGAAGAAAAACCCAAATCATAATAGAAAATGATAATTTTATTACCGAAATTTAAAAGGACTACAATCACAGACTCTTGATAATAGAAGAATAACAACAATACAAACACGGAAGACATTCTAAGTTGGCGGCGAGGGTTGTGGACGATGGCTGGGCAATAGGTCGAGGGATTGATTGGACGAGATGGGAGCAATAGGAGGCTGGAATGAGGTTAAAACAACGGCCGGTTGCTACGAGGTTGATGCCAGCAACTGGACACAAATTTAGGGGCAGCGACAAAGGAGAATCGGGATTAGACAATAGGTTTGGGTTAGCAAGAAGGTGGGCAGCAACAAGTGATTTTATATATATATATATATATATATATATATATATATATATATATAGTAAATTAAATAAAAGCATTAAAATTCGGTCAGCTCTAACATGCAGACGTGCGACCTGCTTCAGCTCTCCCGCATGCGTTCCCTTCATCACATCGCCTTGTTCGGCCTCCACACTAGCCGCTCTCCGTCACCTTCATTTCGCCTCCTCTGCTCACAACGATGTCATCAGTGGCCATGGCTGGCTCGGTGAAAACCTAGCGTCACGTTTCTGCTCGACAAAAGCCTTCTCCTGCACAAACACACCAACTCAAACCGTCACCTCAACATGTCCCTTGACTCTTAGGTAAGCAATACATGCCTTTCACAAACGCACGAAGTCAACCTGTAATACTTGCCTTTACCATGTCATTATATAGGCGAACTCGTCTCATTAGCTTCGATCCTCTTGTTTCCTCTCCTACCTTTTGGCTGTCCTCGACTCCTCGTTTCATCTTTTTCGATTTCTTAGAGTCTTGGATTCCTTTCCTGTGGATAGACAAAATGAGGCATTACGCGTTTGACTCCACTTTAGCTTTTCACCATTTGACATGCTCGTTGGCTGCTAGGTTCATGCACTTGCTTGCTCTAATTATTGATTGTCGACTCAGTATGTCACCAACACTTGTTATTGCTCTGCCTCTTACACAAGCACTCATCTCCCGCACGTGATGTCTATCTCCTATGGCGTTGTCTTTGTTTAGCTTGAGATGAATCCCAAAATATCATTTTGTGTTCTAAGTAATAGAGTTGGCTCCTCGGTTCTTTTGAATCGTTGTAGCCGGTTCAGAAATATATGTATATATTGTATATATTATATAAAAATTGGTTCTCAAAACACTACTTATATACGTCTTTCTTGATGTGGTGATTTAGTAATCTTGAAAACGCTCCTTACATGGAGAAGACACTGGGAAACTATGGAAATTTAGACTGATAGAACCTCAATTGAACATAAAGTTAAAAAGAAAATGAGAAAAAAACCCTAAAATAAGTACTCACAAGTGTTGTTTGGTTGTGATTAGGAATCTCTTATTCAATATTTTTCATACATTTAAACGCAAACTCTGGCGTTAATTGGGATCATTATTTGGTGTCTTTTCGTTTTGCAGAATGTTTGATGTTGGTTGTATATATGGAAGAAATAATGACCGTGATAGATTTGGATTTTTTTGTCACGCTGCTCTTGAATTTCTTCATCAAAGTGGATTTTGTCCTGTAAGTCCTTTTCTCTCTTCTTAATTATCAGAATATTATAGTCTGCATTTCATTCTCTTAGTTATAAGATACTAAACCTTGGGTTTTTGAGATTGTGACATTTACTGCAATGACAACTAAGTGCCTTTAAGTATATTCTTGAACTAACAATTTAGTCCAGTTCAAGTCTGTTTAACATCTACTGTAACTAAACGAGCTTCAATTGGTATTAAATTTATCTGAACTTGTTACTCTGGCATGTTTTTTAAAGTTTTTAGTGAACTATATATCTTAGGGGCATTTACATACATACCATCTAATTCCTATGTATTTACATATCTAACACCTAAACTTATTACATTTATACCGCCCAAATATTTCATATCATATAAAAAATACCACAATTTGAACTTTTAAAAAGTGAATACACTCTTTCTTGGATAAGCATGATGGCATGTACGCAAAAATTGTAGTTTAGGTCTTAGATATGTAAATATATAAGAACTGAGTGGTCTGTATGTAAATCTCCCTATATCTTGTTGCATGAACGTATATTGCATGGAAACATTCCATAACAGATAACTTTGTTGCAGGATATTCTGCATTGCCATGATTGGTCCAGCGCCCCAGTGGCATGGTTATTTAAGGAACATTATTATAAGCAATCTGGGCTGGGTGGGGCTGGAGTTATTTTTACTATTCATAACCTTGAGTATGGAGCACATCAGATTGGAAAAGCAATGAGTTATACTGACAAGGCTACCACGGTTAGTACCTACCTTTTGTGAGGCTTTCCTTGAATTTAATTCAAAGTTCGTTTACATTTATATTTATTTTAAGTGCAAACGATTTGATTAATTATCCTTACTGCTCGAGGGAAATCATTTCTCAAATAAAGAGGTTTAGGCAAATATTTTTTAACTGAAATTTGGTAGCTATATGAGAATTTTAATGGTAGCTATATGTGAATTTTAATTGAATGGGGAATGATTGTGGTGTGAAGGTAGAGCCGATTAAGATTGCTTGATTTTTTCATCCCTGGTAAACTTATTAGCATTCATGGGTTGTCACTTCTCTGATATCTCAAGTAGACTTAAGTGGATGTATGCGTCAAAGATGTACTTTGAGATTGATGTTGACTTATTCATTCGTAAGGGGGTTGGCTGTATGATTTTCATTGATAGGCTAGAGGCACAAAGCATGACTTATTCTGGTTCAGAGGCATTGTAATGATTAACAATAGCTCAGAGGTACGACGTCTAAGAAATGCTTAAGAGTTTTAATTTGACTTGAAGAAGTATGTTTAAGATGAATCGGAGGTTTGATTGGTTGGTATTGTTTTGCTTGAAGGATTTATTGATGTGGGGGCTGATCCAAGTGTATTTTGGTGTGGCTTACATCCATTCAAATGGCCAATGATTAAGATTGATTTAGTGGACTTCTTTGTTTGTGCCAACTATATTAATTTTAGTTTGGACTTATATTTGTTGGATATCTTAAAAGGTTCAATTAGCTGCTTTGAGGAAGATGAAAGTCCAATATTTATCATTTAAATTTTTTATTTGTGTTTGATTATTTAAATTATTTTGACTTGAAGTTTAAGGCTTACAACTCGGGGATTTTTGGTTTAGATTTTGTACTCATCCCAACATTTGGTTTTACAACATCACCATATAGTAAGGTAATCTTATTGGTATGGCTTATAACTTTGCCCTATGGGTGAGGTGGCTTATTGGAGGGTCTTACAATCTCTCCTTAGGTAGGCTGTTTGGTTAGTGAATCATACAATTTTGCCTTACCGGTGAGGTGGCCCACATTCGTGTATTATTTTATGAAACAATAATAGAAATTATTTTGAAATCTGCTAATCATTAACACCTTATTTCGGCAAATCAATCTTTCAAGTGGCATTTGATGAAGACTTAATTTCTAGCATCAGGACACATCGAAGTAAATTCTCTATATTCTTTATTTTTTAAGCCCATAATGTCGGTCATATTCGCAGTTGGATATTCTTGAGGCTAGGCAGCGAGATTCAATGCTTTGTTGGGAAAGTTTGTAACTGTTTGTTCTAAAAGCTTTCCATAATGTAAGAAAGTTCTTTAATGATATATATTTTGTGTTGACTAGGAAAACGCTATTTAGAGCATGATGCCTAGGAAATGATGAGATTTAAATTGGGTCGCTCTCTAGCTACCTGATACTACGTTTTTTGGCATTTTTTTATTTTTTTCTTTAGATCTCTTGTAATTTTCTGTATTTTCTATTTTTTTGGAACCATTTGTATGTGGTGGTTATCATGGGAGAAGGGTGCTATGCTTGGGCCCTTCCACACAATTTATATGTATTCTTATTTCTTTTTAATATATTAGCCTTTGGGCTTTCTCAATAAAAATAAAAATAAAAAATAAAAAAATAAAAAATAAAAAAAATAATATATATATATATATATATATATATATTAATAAAAGAACAGCTCGTGGCTCCTTACGCGTTAATAAAAAAGGAATGGTACAAAAAAAGGGGGACCATGTATCAAAGTTAGTGACACTCTTGAGGGTGACCACGTATCAAAGTTAGTGACACTCTTGACCATCACAAGGATATCTCTGATCCCAATAATATTATGGAAACCGTACTATCTAGTCCACCGTCTAAAACGTTGTTGCGAGTTCAATTGCCCCCGCGGGAAAATTTTCAACTCTTCAACCTCTACAAATTGCTCAAATAGTAGGTCATATAATTATGAAGGGAAATGATACTTCTATTACATCAGAATTTTTTAATACTGATGTTGTGGCCACCCCAATCCTGGGGGAGTGCCAAGCTCAAAATGTGCAACAACCTTGAAACAATCAACACTCAATGGATCAACACATTGTAGTTGCTCAGTTGGGCACTCCACTATTGGAGGAGAGTAGAGCCAATGATGGGCAACAGTTTGCACTTATTTAACAATCATTGGATCAACAGATTGCCTTTAACCAGATGGGAAGTTCAACGACTGAGGATTGACAAGTTCAAACATATAGGAAGAGGAAAAAAGGAAAGCGTGAATTCAGCGTATATAGGATGACATATTGACTTTCTCGAAGGTGTTTGTTGGACTCCCTCCCTAGAACCAGAGGCCCATCCCCCCCCCCCCCCCCCCCCCCCCCCNCCTCCCCTCCTCCCTCCTCCCTCCCCCTTCTTATTTATAAATCACGTTTACATCTAATCTTTAGCACAGTTATTCGATGTTATAGCAACAAATTGCAAAATTTTCGCTCCATTCAAAATCCTCTCCTCACGAACGTCCTCATATGCCATTTAAGCACTCCTATGGTTGTTCTGGAGCCTTATTTGGTTATATTTTTATATCTCTTCTTGGGGTACACTTTGTATTTTTTTTTTGGCTTTTTTAGGTGCGTTGTGTACCTTGTGGGTGGGTTTTCCACCCACTCACTAAATTTTATAAATGAAGTTGCCTTATATATATATACACACATACATACATTACACACACACACACACACACATTATATAAGTATATATATGAATATTATATAGTAATAGAGTTCTTATTAAATATTATAGTTATTAAATTCACCCTATAAAATTCTTTTGGTCAGCCCTGTCCTCACGTAGACACGATTTGTTCCTTCCTCTGTTGCGTTTGACTCCCTCCCGCACGAGACGTAGACACCCTATTTCTCCTTCGTGTGGTTGCAGTGCATGCATTAGTGCTAGGGAGAGTTTTTTCTTCCATTACATGCAGAAACCGGCTCACAAGTCATCTTCCTTCCTCTGCCCCTAGTCATAGCTTGATGCAACAAGGCAAACACTCACCACCGCAACATCCCTATTCCTTCTCCTTGCTAGACAAAAACCTTGTCTTCTGACGATGCCGTTACCTCTGGCTATGGGGATGCCCTGATTTGCGCCTGACGGGGTTGCCCTAATTTGGGTCAAGCAATGGTGCTTATTAAATAAATTTAATTTCAAACATGGAAACCAGAACCAGATAGGAAAAATAGGTGGTTCCTCAGGATTGAAATCCGTAGACCATTTTAATATCTTCATATTAACTTTTTTGATTTGCAACATTTTTCTTGCAAAAAGGAAAGTATAATCTTCCTCTTTCTCTAAATGAATCATAAGGTTTCTTCCATCAATTAATCCCACATTTCAAGAATTTTCTAATAATTTTCATTTTAGGATGCGCAAACATAAATTTACCAATTAAAATGAATTTCAAAGGTTCCGCAAGCGCCATAGTCTCTTCTTCCGAATAAAGTAAAGCTGGTTTGCCATTTTCCCTTGTAGCTTTTTTAATCAATCTGCTCGAGTTGCAATCAACCAACTCTTCCCTAAAATCAAAAGGAAACAAATGAGTATTCAAATGCATATTAGAAGAAGTATTATTACCTATAACAACCTCCAAGAAGGGTGGTCGATTAAAAAAATCGGCCATCTCACGACTCCAACGAAAATCTAAAAACCAGAATCACTCTCCAAAGAATATAGAAAGTTTCAGCAAGAAACAAGATTAATCCCTGTAGACCCTTCCATAAACCCTAAATAAAATGTGAAACCCTCCAAAGCACCTCCAGTAATACGGAAAAGACATGAATAACACTGCAAATACCACGCCACATATAGCTACACGGAGAATTCCACGATAACACGCGGAAAACACCCGTAAAACGCATCATGTAACACCAAAAAATTGCGCAAAACACTACTAATAGCATCGAGAAACCAATGCGCAAATTCCGCAAATAACACCGAGAATCCAACGAGCGACCCCGAGTAGGAAAGAAAAACCCTGAATAAGAGAATATGTCGGGTCGAGTGCTTGTGAGAATTATGTCTAACTGATTTGCTCACCTTTGTTGCACCATTGTTTGACCCAAAGGAGGGTGGTCAACTTGGGTGTGACATGATGCTTGTTCCATACATGATCGAAATTGGGGATTGATGATTTTGCAACCTTTAGGAAATGAATTTCATTGTTAGAGTGCAACAACATTTTATGCCATCATGTTATGATATTTTCGCTCAAAGTGTGAAAACTTAGTGTCAACAGTAAGGAATTCTTTTGTGACAGTCTTGGCTATTTTATGTGACATGACATGTTTTTTGGAATTGGAGATCATTGCTCTGGTCAAACCTTAATTTCTTGGATGCAATTAAGTTTTATTTCAATCAAATTTTTTGTCACGCTAGTTTTTATTTATATTTCAGGTTGAGATTTCTTGTGGACATCATCTTCTATATTTAATCATCTTTGTCTTTGGTAGAAAGATCTCGATTAAAGAGATTGCTTAGGCTCAATTTGTAGCTTTGATTTAATATTTAGGCTTAATTGGATTATTGACTAATGGTTGAGATAGTGGAGGCAGAAAAATTTCATGCTTCTGTCATAGTCGGGGGTGTACTAGTGAATGCTATCAACTAATGTTAGAGAATTTTTATGCTATAATGTCTAGGGAGACTACTTAGTATCCATGGGGGGGAAAAATATCTTTGGTCTCCAGTTTTCTAAGGAAAAAAAATGTGTTATTTGTTGACTTTGATCAATTTTACACACAATCTGATCAAATATTATGGCAATGTTGAAAGTTGGATATAGTGTCATGAAGTCGATTTCAAAATGCCTCGAAGTTCAATCTTTTGCGAGATACTCTCTATTCCTCTCACTACCAACTACTCAAGATGTATGTATGTCTGTATGTATGTCTGTGTGTGTGTGTGTGTGTGTGTGTATGCATGCATGGATGTGTGTGTGTGTGTGTGTGTAGATGCGCGCACGCGTGCGTGCGTGCGCGGGGGCGGGCGGGCGGGCGGGCGTGTTTGTGTGCGTGTGTCAGTGTGTGTGTCTGTGTGCCTGTATGTGTGTGTGTCTGTATGCCTGTATGTCTGTATGTATGTCGGTATGTATGTCTGTCTGTGTGTCTGTATGTATGTCTGTGTATCTGTATGTCTGTCTGTGTGTCTGTATGTATGTCTGTGTATTTGTATGTCTGTCTGTGTGTCTGTATGTGTATTTGTATGTTTGTGTGTTTGTATGTGTGTCTGTAGGTATGTATGTATGTATGTGTGTATGTATCTATATGTATGTATGTATTTATGTATTTATGTATGTACGTTATGTATGTATGGATGGATGGATGGATGTATCTGTTTCCGTTCATTTTTTCTCTTTTTTTTATTTTAAAAAGGAGTCGCCAGCTTGTCGATCGTCGTATAATTCTCCCATTTGAATAAATCTCCCTCCCGAACCATATAAATGATTTGAAGAGGAGAGGAACCGAATAAGAAGGGACATACAACAAAGTGACAAACAAGAGAAAAAGTAAAACGTGGAGAGTCTACGTGCGATAAACCTCGCAAGGATAGGTTAAGAATGTCCGTCCAAACAAGATCGGGCGGAGGCATCTTAAACCAATATCCGCGAAAGAAGTATCTACATAGACTACACATAACCAGAGAGTCAGGTGTATGTACCTGTTCTGGGGTCAAGAGCACTCCCAGAGGAACGTGTTCCTACTGGTTAATTACATCTTGGGGGATACCCAAGAATACTCTCGATAAAAGGAGTTTCGCTTCATATTATCATAGATCTGGGGTATAGGAAATCAAATGAAGGTTATTCTGTGTGGGGACAGTCCTAATGCTTTAAAGCTCACGCTAAGTAATCGAGCAGAGAGTGAGTCTCTCACATCCCGAAATGGGTAGCGGCTCATCGGCACATGGGGCCCACGGAATAACCTAAATCATCTTGACGGGGATATCCCAATACGTCAAAGCACGTCCGGGCCAAAGGGCAGAGGACAAATCGTCGTATCCCAAATGGGCGGCAGCTCATCGGCATCGGGCCGTCAAGGTGATATCAACGAGGTCAAGGAGCGACAGGGCTCAAAGGGGCTCAACAAAAAGGAAGGTAGAGTGATCCTAAAAGGTAGAGGTAACTGTGTCGGGGTACCACGGACCCGTCATACACAGCTACTAGGACCCTAAGTCTACCTGGTCGTGAAGGTAGTCGACCCAACACGTCCTGAAATCCCCGGTCAGCAATCCGTGAATTGCATCATCCACGGGAACCTCGGTAGCCCTAAGGTCAAAGGAAAGAAACTCTATCTTATGACTACAAGCTGGAGCTCCAAGAGGTGGGACTTATACCTGCTAAAATAGCAAGGACGCCTCAGGAAAGAAAAGAAAGTGGAGGTTCAGCTACAAAGCTGGAAACACCCCAAACAAAAGGACTTACACTCCGTCTGGGTCGGGGAGCCTTCTAACACCCTAGGCGCACTAGACAACCACCTATATGAAGGTATGCTGGGCCAGTCAGGTTGGAGAAGTACGGGGACTCCTCCTCGGGACATGCAAATATGAATGCAGTTATCTAGAATGATCCTAAGTATTGTGGAGGCCCTATTAATATATGCAGGAAAGCAAAAGTTGCAATTTTTAGATCCTGAATATTTTAATCCTAAATTTTAATTATCTTGAATATTTTATTTAGGATTTTTGTGGAAAATTACAATTTTAGGGTCCTTAATGAGCCTATGTTATATCGTGAAATCCCAGATAAAACACAGAAAGAAACAAGGAAAACACATGCAAGTGCAGACATTCAACATGATGCAAAAATAAAGCAAAGCAAGTCAAACCAAAATAATAAACAGGCCGGTGTCGCTGGGTCGGCAACATATCCCAGAAAAGAAAAGGGCGGCCGGACTCCGCATATACATGCCCGGTCCTAATTTTATACATCAATATAAAATGCAAAATTAAGATACGGGGCACGAGCATCTGCTCCTGGTCCCCTCCACATGGTTCCCGTGCTAACGACTCGGAACCCGTGCCCATATCTTATTTCTGCTACAGGACTCTCTAGACTCTAAAAAAAAATACATAGAGAAAAGAAAAAGACTCAATCCTGCATGGAAACAAGTGTCAGCGGGAAAATCACATGCACATAACATATCATGAGTCATGCCTTAAAAGTGGGGGAAGCTAATAGCACCTGCAAGCAAAAGAGTTAGAAATCATTACTTGCTCCCCCCATAGTGGTACCTGTGTGTGTGTATAAAAATAGGCATGACTCCCTGCAAAAGAACGCTCTAACATACTACCACACATATGCAACATGCAATCACATCACAAGCATAATGCAAAAGAAAGTTACCTGGCTAGGGCAACCAATCCAACAGAGAACAATAGCCAGGCATCAAAAAGACTATCTAGCACCCTAAATCCTAGCCTAGCACACCATCTAACGAAAAGTGCATCAACCTAGTATCTAAGTGGGGGGTAAGTCTAGGTATAGTATGACTTTGACGGGGTCGTCGTACCGGCCCCATCCTAAAGATCTAAAGGATCTAAAGGGTGTCACAAAGAGCGGTGACGCAAGTTAGATCTATTAAATCTTTAGCACAGTCATACTCATGTCAATCCCGATGACTTGACTCGCATTGCTCACTGGGATCAACCCAGCAAGCAATGCTCGTTAAGGCATCGCGACCAACACGGGATCACTCTTCTAACGAACCTGGCTCGCTATCCATGCAAACATGCAAATGCAAATGCTAATGCAGGAAAATCAGAACATATAAGTAGTGACAAAGAGTATGCCATGAAGGCAGTGACTCGTAGGAATGGGCATGCCGTAGTGGCAGGGGCCCGAAAAGAGGGTATGCCAATAAGGCAGTGACACGAAGGTGGGCATGCCGTGGCGGCAGTGGCCCGAAAAGAGGTATGCCGGTAAGGCAGTAACCCAGAGGTAGGCATGCCGTAGCGGCAGGGGCCCAAAAAGAGGTATGCCGGTAAGGCAGTGACCCGAAGGAATACAACTCAAGTAGATGATATCGATAATGCAAACAAACATGTACATGTACATACACAACATGCAAAGGAGCAAGTAGTAAGTCGATCCAGATGGAGCATCTGGTGAAACCAAAGTATTGTGCCAATCGGACCGGGGTAGCCGGCTAAAGCACAAGTGATGTGACCGGTTCGGGATAACTGATCGAGACACAAGTGGTGTCGGTGCAGGTGCAAGTGCAAGTGCAACGTGCAACGTGCAACGTGCAAGGTGCAAGGTGCAAGTGCAACGTGCAACGTGCAAGTGCAAGGTGCAAGGTGCAAGGTGCAAGTGTGATATATGACACACAATATGTAACAATGCAAGACACACATATGCCAACAATGAGGTGCAAATGACCATACATGATAGCGAGCCACGCTCGTACTAACGATCTCACCTAGGAAACCTAAGGTTTAGACCCTTGGAAATGCGGCATCGCCGCCTCTTGTTTTGGTGAGGAAATGTGGGGAGTTTCTCCCCGGATCTCTGAGGGGAAACTCTCCACGGCGTTGCGAAATGTGCTAGCTACAAAGCTTTTCCTATTTCGCGAACTCCTCCAGACTTTGCAAAGCGAGCCAGCTACAAAGCTTCTCTCGCTTTGCCAAGTCCGACCTCCTAGCTTCTCCAAGTAAAGCTGGGGAAACCCAAAACAAGGGGAGTGAGAGACTCCGACCCATCGGGACTTGTGCTAAGGCTCACAACAAATGGGAGACACTCGGCTCTACGGGGGTATTTGGTTGCGCACAGAAAGTCCTAACCTAAAGGCTAGCTCTAGGAAATCGACGATCCATCACGCAGGCACGTCGTCGCGCCGACCCATGCCGGCGCACGCACCCCGTGTGGGCGATCGAACCCACACGCCTAGACACCACTAAACCTAAGGCTAGCTAGGAGTTTAGGGGATCTCACCACCGCGAAGGTTGCAGACGCGTTCTCTTTATTTGCTCCAAGCCGTCGACGTCCAGTCCGTGCTCCAATGTGCCTCGTAAAACGTGCACAGGACAACAAAAAGACATAGGAGGCCGTGAGGTATGGTCCACTTTTCCGGTGAATCTCACAACAAAACAACGGGAAAGTAGGAAATAGCACGTGAGGTCCGCTTTCCGATGAATCTCGCAACAAAACAACGGGAAAGCAGGAAATAGCAGGTGAGGTATGCAAAGTGTGAGAAAAATAACTGATTTTGGCATATGAAAATATAACCAAAACATACCTTCGAACAAGGTTCGCTCAGGCTTAAGCATGCTCAAGCTTATCATGCAAGGAGTCACAGAAATTTTGCATGAAGATTCTATGCAACGAGCTCGTCTCTTTTATTCTGCCTCCCGAGTTTTGGATAGAAGTAGTTCGGAACAAAGAATAAAAAATGGGAGTTTTGTCTCTTTGTTTGTTGCGATGACTGCTTGCGGCACATCAGCGACGAGGCAAGAGGCCGAAGTTCGGCCGATCGAAAGAAAAAAGGAAGGCGACGAAAAAGCCAGAGTTCTGCGCAGGATGGGGCTGTGGTCGGCCGGATCTCGGCGCAAGGAGGCTGACGACTGGAGGATGTCCGGCGACGTCATCGGTTTTTGTCG
>NEWO01000049.1:2005471-2020268 GCA_003013225.1 Phalaenopsis aphrodite
TTTTTGGAGAGAGAATAGAGGAGAGAGGGAGGAGGGAGGAGAGAGGAGAGAGGAGAGAGAGAGGAGGGAGGGAGGAGAGAGTTACGCATCTTTTAAAAACAGGAAAAATCTTTTTTTTTTTTAATTAATAATAATAATAATATTATTATTATTATCATTATTATTAGTATCTCTCAGCATCTTTTTGTCGAATACGTCATTGCAGTGAAATGAACCTCTCCCCTAGGTAAATTCGACGTTCCGGACTCGACCGCACTGTTCGTTTCATCGTCTGGGGTCGTTCGGACCACTTATTTTAGCAATCAAGACGAAAATAAAAATTCACGTATTTTTAGCCCGCACGTGAAACCGTGGTCCAACGAGCGTCTGTCCTAAGCGGAATCGACATTTCGGACTCACTCGCGTGGTCTGTTTCATCGTTCGAGGTCATCTGGATAACTTCGCCGACGAACAGGTCAATTTTAGCCAATTTCGTGCGCGACGCGATAGCTAATTTTCGTCGATCGCATGTGGACGCGCTACACTTATGACATCCAAAAATTGATGCCAACAGTATCATGCATGCATGTATGGATGTATGTGTATGCATGTATGCATCCTTGCATGCATGCATGCATGCATCCATACAGGCATGCATGTATGGATGCATGTATGGATGGATGTATGTATGTATGTATGTATGCCAGAAGGACAGATTTCCTGAAAAAAGTAAGCACTAGCATGTGATGGTGAGTAAGCTAGGACCTACCATATGCTCCATAAATTATACTGCATTATTCATGCTTTTTTGCGATACGTCTACGAATATGCTGATGAGACTATTCATCTGCTCTTCCATACGATGGTTGTATGGAAGCATATCTCCTCATGCATTATCCTTTGTAGCCATAGTTCTACAATATCTCGTCTTATTCTCCAACATATCTTGGAGCATATAAAATTCATCCATAATTTTCATCACCTGGTCTTCCTCCATTCTTTTGGCAGCTCTCTCGAGTCAGTCATGTGCCTCCCCTATGATTGGGTGGTTAAGTGTTTCCCAAAGTACTTCCCAGTGTAGGTCATTTGCTTCCTTTGGATTAAGGCTCGAAACGTCTGGTCCAAGAGCTTTGAACCATTCTCGTCCATGAGGAAAACTCTTTTCCTTGGTGTTGTCAGCGATTTGCTGAAATTTATTGTCTGTCCACAGTTTGTTGAAATTTCTTTCTTCTGCTTCCTCCGGCGTCCAGTCTGTAAAATCTGTAAAAATATGTTTAACTGATTCTGCCTCTTGTTCTGATCCTGCACATAAAATAAAAGTTAGTCTTGAAATGTTATCGACGAGAACTTTATTTTTCTCGTCGATGTGTTCAAAGTTGATTGTAATCCTCAGACCGTTAATAAAATCCATAAAAGCAAGTCATCTAACGCGAGATGGTTTGTTTTGGGTCATTTTATGATAAAAAGATATTATTGCTTGGCAGTCGGTTCGAAGACTGATTTCTCCTTTGTCAAGATAGTGGATCTTGAGAGCACTTAGAGTTTCCATGCATGCATGGATCTCTGCATCAATGGTAGACTTCACTGTAGGGAATTTTTCGCTTGCATAGGCACAGACACGCTCTATGCTCCGTGAGTCTCCTTTTCTTCTTTTCCACTTACATACACTTACACTTCCCCAACCCTTCATGCATCTATCGGTTTCGAGAACTATGTAGGCATCTTCTGGGGGAATCTCAAGATCTGGTAGATTTTGAACTAGCGCCTTAATCTTCTTGACTAATACCCAGTCATGTTCCATCATCCTTTTGTCGCCATGGGGTGAAGTTTTCTTATATAGAGGTCCTAATAAAGTTTCCAAAATTGGGATGTAAGACCTTGCATATTTTATAATTCCAAGCCACGACCTCAAACCTTATTTTTCTTTGAGTCTTTCATAAGAAAAATCAGCGATTTTTCTGATAATATGGGGTTGCAGCTTTATGCGTCTGTTGCCAATGACAGCTCCCAAAAACTCGATTTGTTGTGCCACGATCTTCATTTTTGACGCAGATAGAACTAGGCCTTCTTTTTCCACAATTGTTAGGAACTTCTCGAGGTGCTTCTTATGTTCTTGTTCTGTTTTACTGAATATCAGAACATCATCAATATATATGACAAGCAAATTAGAACAGTTTTTAAAACAATGATCTATTTTCCTTTGGAATATGGCTGGTGCATTTTTGAGGCTGAAAGACATTACGAGCCATTCAAATAGTCCTGAGGGTACTATGAATGCAGTCCACTCAACTGAATCAGGATGCATAGCAACCTGATGGAAACGACTTTTTAAATCGAATTTTGAATAAATTCTGATGTTCCCAATCTTTTTCAGCAGAGTGTTGAAACCTGACAACGAATATTAATCTTTATAGGTATTATCATTTAAAGATCTGTAATTGAAAACCATTCATTCTTTGCCTTTGATTTCTTTGTCAGTTGTTAGTTCAATAGTTGTTACTGAATTCACAATCAACGCCATTGTGCGATGTTTGCTTATGCTTGGTCTGATAACTTTAAGGGCAAGTAATCCATCAATATACCGCTTGAATTGTTCTTGCATCATTAGAGTCACATGCTTTAGCGGCTTGATCTGTATGGTTAGATCAGGATTAATTATGTTGATTTTACATACCACCTGATATTGGTTCCAATGCTTCAACAGGTCCTCGCCAATGAACCCGTTATCTTGTAATCTTTTAAAAATTGATTTGAGTCTCTGGACGAACAGATTTTCCTCATTCATTCTATTGGAGTAGATCACTTCTGGCTGCAATTCTAGTTAGAAGCTGTAGTCTATCTCAAGTTCCGGGATTTGCTTATTGTCTATTTCCAACTCAGTTGTTGTATTAACCTGAGTTATTTCTTTGTAGAAAGTAATAATAATGTCTTCTATCCTCATGCCACTGTTCATGCTTCGTATGAAATTGCAACCTAGTAGCATTTGAACCCCATCTTTATTATCGATCTCTAGGCAGTAGACTAGAGGGATGCAAAAACTTTGGCCGTTGATTATCATTACTCCAGCCTGTATCTTTTTCTTTGATTCAGTGACTGAATTGACTCCAATGAATGTTACTATGTAACTCAGCTCTTCTCGTGCTTGTTCCGGTACATCTCCTATGTTTACACATGTTGCGCCTGTGTCCACTATTGCACGTATGTCGAATTGTTCAATGCCTGGAACATTAAAAAGAATTATCAGGTTAAATAACTTGTTTGTTATCTTTCGTGGTTCCTTCTGAGCTTATTCTTTGAGAACTTCATTGAACATTTTGGCGCCACGGTTTTCTTCAAATTCTTCTTCACTTTCTTCTACTATCACCTGCTTGTCTTTGTCATGGAGTGATAGTTCATGTCTTGACTCTTCTAATTGTGATTCCAGGAGAATTTGAAGTTGTTGTTGCAACTTGTTTTCCTCAACTAGGTGGTCAGAGTATTTCAGCTGTTTTTGTATTAGTGTATCTTTTGAATGATACGGCTGCAAAATCAATTCTTTATGGATAGAAATTTTTAAATAGAAATTTGCACATAAAGGACATGTTGTTAGCTTACATATAGCGCAGTGAATTCGCATATGTATATTCGTAAGTATACAACAGTATGTGCAACGAGTAAATGACCCTTGTATTGGCCTATTATGCTCCCATTTGTGAGCACAGATTGTCTGTTCATCGCTTATTTTGATGGCACAGTGCCATCCAAGATCTTCCTTTATCATGAGGTCATATTCTTCGATCGGCTAGTTTTCTAATGCATTTCAGGGACCCCTTCTCCTTCAGAATACTACATATTGCGCAGACTGCTCCTCATCAAGATCAACATATAAAAAGTTGTAGTTGTCTGGAAGATCCAAATTGCTTAATATAGCTGCCCTTGCCATATTACCTTTCTTGTTTTTGCACTCCCTTGCAAAGTGTCATTCTTTTCCACAAATATAACACCTGCATTTTGTGGATCTTGGTTTTTTTTTTTTTTTTGATAACCCGCACGTGGGTGTCATGCAGTTTTCCTTTGTAATTCTTTGACTTCCGGAGTCCGTATTTCTTCTGGTTGTTATAATAGTCAGGTATAGGCATTTTTCTGCATATTGAGAGGTCTTAGATCCCTCTTTGGATTGCGACCTTTTTGCATAAATCTGTCAGATACTGATAAGTGAATCGTATCCTTGGTAGAACTCCGATTGTATTTCCTGGGTACTTGGTTTTGAAGGACTCAATTTCATTTCCTAAAATAGGAGGTATTTTCCTAAAAAAATTGTCAGAAAGTTCAACATTTATATACATGCCAGACTTAGCCGCAAGAACTTTATAATCGTTCATACAATCGAACATATTCTTTATTTGATCACAGGATAAACGTTCTAGATCAAGATATGCACGATTTTGCTCCTCCGTTGATCCTTGATAAGGATCTTCGAGCAAAATTATCCTTCGGATTTGTGAGAGCACATTTTGTGGATCATCTGTTATGTTAACGAGTGCTTCATATTCATTTTCATACGTCATTCACCATTGGATCCACACCTTCTTTTCTACTTCACCAAGCAAGTTCTCAATGAACAACACTTTTGTTTTGTTGTTTTGAAACTGTTTATCATTAATCAAGTTTAGTGTTATTGACTCCCACCTTGATATTGCATCACCGTATAAAGAGAAATTATCAGAAAATATTAGCAATTCTCCTTGAGAGTTGTGGGCCGATGGAAGGGTCCACAAGTTTTGTTGATATGTTCTTTTGAAATCAGATGTCTTGGATCTAAAATTCTGAAATTGATTTGATGATGAGGGTCCGACCTGTGAGCTTGTAGTTGCATGGGGATACATTACAGGACTCATTATTGGTTCATTTGGTGGTAGATATGGTGAAGATGAAATGGATGCGTACAAATTTTCAGCTTTGGATGACATCTTTCATAATTTGGGATACTCAAGATCAGCTAACTAATCTTCAATGGAAGTATAGCAAAATTGAGGTTCAAGTTCAGGTTGTGGTGGTGTTTTTGGGCGTAGGATTGGGTAATCAAAATTTTCAAAATTTTCAGAAGTACTTTCCCCACCACTTTTCAGTGAAATTTGAGAAATTTCATTGTTGAATGAATTATATATAAGAATAAGGAAAATTCATTATTTGAATCTTCCGTCACAGTCAGCCCAAATAGGACCATCTTCAGCAGTATTTTGAATATCATCATCCCAAATAGGACCATCTTCATAAGCCATGTAGATTAATTCATTAGGTTCAGGGTTTTCTGTGTCATTGGTGGAATGGCATGCAATAGGAGATGGTTTATTGGTGGTATAGCCCGAGAAAGAAAGACGGAGAGTACCGTCAATCCTTTGGTGGGTATGTAATTGATGTGGAATTTGGACTGTGGATTGATCAGAGGGTTTTAAATTCAACGCTAGTCCTTTTAATTGAGCAATTGTATGTCTTTCTCCTGAAATTGCAGTAATTCCATGAGAAGCAAGGTAATCTGCAATACCTACACTGGGAAGTGCTTTGGGAAACACTTAACCACCCAATCACAGTGGAGGCACACGATCGACTCAGAGGAGCTGCCAAAAGAATGGAGGAAGACCAGGTGATGAAAATTATGAATGAATTCTACATTATCCAAGCCATGTTGGAGAATAAGACAAGATACTATAGAACTATGGCTACATAAGATAATACATGGGGAGATATGCTTCCATACTGCCATCGTATGGAAGAGCAGATGAACAGTCTCATTAGTGTATTCGCATCTTGTATGTATCTATGTGCGTGCGTGCGTGCGTGCGCGGGTGCGTGCGTGCGTGCGTGCGTCCGTGCGTGCGTGATGTATGTGCATGCATGTATGTATGTATGTATGTCTAAAGCTCATATGTTCCTTGATGGAGTGGGGATGATAAATTT
Organism: Phalaenopsis aphrodite; assembly: GCA_003013225.1. Classification (NCBI taxonomy): domain Eukaryota; kingdom Viridiplantae; phylum Streptophyta; class Magnoliopsida; order Asparagales; family Orchidaceae; genus Phalaenopsis; species Phalaenopsis aphrodite. Next base: position 2,011,388 of record NEWO01000049.1, read on the forward strand.
CAATAATTTAGGCTTTGTCGAGCTCTTACACCATATGAAATACCTAGAAGGTGTTTAAGAAAGGGATTTAACAGAAATGGTTTTAGGATGACAAGGAAGCAAAAATAAGGCATGCATGTATATGATGGAGTGTATGCATGTATGTATGTCTATCTGTGTGTATATATGTGTGTGTGTGTGTGTGTGTCTGTGTTTGTGTGTGTGTGTCTGTGTTTGTGTGTATATGTATGTATGTATGTATATTTGTGTGTGTATGTGTGTATGTGTGTATGTGTGTGTGTGTGTGTATGGATGGATGGATGGATGGATGGATGCATGCATGCATGCATGATGTATGTGCATGCATGTATGTATGTATGTCTAAAGCTAATATGTTCCTTGATGGAGTGGGGATGATAAATTTCAATAATTTAGGCTTTGTCGGGTTCTTATACCAGATGAAATGCCTAGAAGGTGTTTAAGAAAGGGATTTATCGGAAATGGTTTTGGGATGACAAGGAAGCAAAAATAAGGGATATTGATGGCGTTTGGAAGGGTGTATGGCGTGAAACCTATTTGTGTACCACAAGTTGAAGGCTTCATCGGTTGTCCAAACTGAAAATAGTGGTTGAATGACGAAACGATGAGGATCCACAATCTTTTCCTGAGCAAGACGAAATGAAGAGGATCCACTATCTTCTCCATAGAGCATAAAATAGAGAATAAAGTCTCTAAACACAATAACAATAATCAAAAGTCTGTCTAAGCAGTCCTAAACAGTACCAATATATAGTTCTCGAATCCAAATTAACCCAAATATTAATTAAATTAGTATTAACTAGGGCTTGTGGCCATGCAACTATGAAACAGGGAAGTAAATTCCTGCTGTTCGAGAAAATTGCAGAAATGCTGCTTGATCCTGTTTGCAAACTTGCATAAGTTTTGCGGAATGGAAGAATCCCATGGAATCTTGTGGTACAGATCACGGATGTGACCCTTCCACATCACATTTGTCGGTTATTATCTTTTTTTTTTTTTTTTTTTGATTCCTAATTGTTGATATTAATGATCTTTGATCTTTTAAACAGGTATCACAAAGTATTCTCCTGTTTACTTCTAGTTTTTTTTTAAATTTAGTCTTTGAAGTGTAATTGTTGATCAAAATAATCTTTTGATATTTTTTTTTACACAGGTATCTCATAAATACGCAAAAGAAGTCTCACAAAATCCGGTTATTTCTGCCCATCTTTACAAGTTCCATGGCATTGTTAATGGCATTGATCCAGATCTCTGGGATCCATATAATGACAATTTCATCCCTGTATGCTGTGTTTTTTCCCCCATAAAATTTCCATTTTCTTGACTCTTTATTTCAAACAAAGCTGTGCACAAATTCCTTGAATTTTATTCGTGCTTTTGTCTCATGTTTATACAACTCTAGATGTTTTTTTTATTAGGAAATATACAAAATCAGGAACTAAAATTTAGCCTGATAAACTGCTCATATGTCTTCTGAAATTCTTTTTCAGATTATGCTCTTTAATTTACACTTACGGTAAACTTAATTAACTCTTTGTAGGTAGCATGTTCTCTGATTGCCTGGTTCAAAAATATTAAAGGTTTGCTGGTTCCAACATGTTGTTGCAGAACCAGTATATAAGGTTTGATACTATAATAGACTTATTTTACCCTAATATATCAGAGAAGAAAATTTCAGCGATCAATAGAAGTGTCCTCTTACTTTTATCTTGTAGTCTGTGTTCGTTTGGCCACACTAGAACTGGCTTTCCTGGTTGGTTACTGCAAAATAAAAAGGGTTTTCTTGGCTGTGCCCAATTAGCAGATGAGGGGAAAGCCACTCGGTATGATGGCACCACATAATCATGTTTTCTTGCCAAATGGTGTCTAAGCCTCTAACGTGGGAGGTCTCCTGCACTGAGGTGTTCGTAAAGAGAGGCGCGGGTGGATAATCCTGCATTTCTTACGCCTGGACCGACCGGTCCAGGCAAAGGGAGAGCCGATCAACTCCTCCTAGGTTTGGCGCCTTCTTTCAACAGTGGAGCCACTCCTTAGTTACCCTACGTCTATAAGTATGTTGTTTGCGTGTCTTAGGTCAGTTTTTATATTTGCTTCTTTCAGGCAGCTGTCGGCGTCTCTATTTCCCCTTCTAGAGTTGTATTTAAGGGCGAGTGGTGCTCCGGTTGTATCTTTTTATAAGGTGATGATTAACTTTCAATGGTTGAGTGGTGCTCTAGTCGTGTCTAGCTCCTAAGGTGGTGATTCATTGCCTACTTTCTAATTTGCCCTTATTGCATGTTAGAGATGACTCTTTTGCGTTATTTTTGGAAGACTAAATGGAGCCATTTGCATAATGAAATTAGTTCGGTAATGTATCCACCGACAGATGATCGGACATGATCGATGAACCAAAGTGTTGGAAATCACCTTAGGAGCTTTGATGGAAAGAACATCCTACAATGAGATCTAGATCTTTTCAAAGAAGAAGAAGAGTCCTCTCCTGTGTAATTATATTTCAGTGTGGTTCAACCTGCCATAAATTTCGTTTCGGAGTCGATTACTCCTGTCATACTTTTTTATTAGATATATTCAACTAAATACGTGTGGAGGAAATAAATTACGGATTTAATGGATGGAGAGCTTTATGAAGCCTCTTTCGAGTGATTGTACTTTAGTGTGGTCCAACCTGCCATAAATTTCGTTTCGGAGTTGATTTCTCATGACATACTTGTTTATTACATATATTCAGCTTAATACGAGTGGGAGAAATAACTTACGGATTTAATGGGTCAAGAGTTGCTTTATGAGGCCTCTTCTGAGTAATTATACTTTAGTGTGGTCCAGCTTGACAGAGTGGATTCATTCCAACTACTTGCTTAGCAGATACATTCAATCAAAATGCAAGTGGGGAAAAAATTACGAATTTAATGACTCAAGAGTTTCCTTTATGAGAATCTACGTATATATACATCTTCAACTCAGGTTATGCCATAGAAAGGATGACTAATTATTCTATCAGAATGCGCTTTGGAAGGACAATACCTATAAGATTAACTTATTTGGAAATTACATCAGCTCCACCTTCAACATGATTGATATGATACTATACTACCATGAGCCAGAAGCTTCGATAGATGGGGTCAAAGCTCCCCCAATCCCGGAAGACTAACACAAGAGTGTCTCCCGCACTGACGCGGGCGTGAAGAGAGGCACGAGTGGGGACGCTCGTGTTTCTTATGCTTGGATCGACCGGTTCAAGCAAGGGGAGAGTCGATTGGCTCCTCTTAGGTTTGACGCCTACTTTCAATAGTGGGATCACTCCTTAGTTACTTTGTCACGACCAGACTCAGCGCTTAAAATTAACTAAGGCAGGCGGTCAAATTGTGGAAATTAAATTTGTTTATATTCATTTTTTATAACTAACATCTAATAAATGAAGGAGTCACTACAAAAAAGAAAATTATATTAAAGTAGTTATAAATTTTTCAAAAGTCAAGTTGTTTGCGTCTTATATAAACATTTCATTTTCTATTGTTCAATTTCTTATAAAATGATTAACTCTGTAATGTTAAGTTAAAACAATATTTAACTAAAAAACTAGTGAATACTTATTCTCATAAATTATAATTACACAAAAAAAAATAGGCATGACTGTAAAACTTTATGTAAAATCAATTTAAGAATACTTGAAGGTTTGTACTCACTATCTAAATAAGATAATTTAAAGTAATTTTAAATATTCACTATTTTTTACTATATCATTTATATATCAGTGTATTTTTAATATATATATAATCGTCAGAGGAGCACCATTTAAAATTGTGTTAATTAAAACACATCAATATTAATATTTTTTTTCCATTTATATACATTTGTTTTAGCGTTTCCCCGCTAGTTACATAAAGGGGTGAACTCCATTATAGACAATCATGTTCATATATTCAGTCTATGTAGTTCATAATTCATACATGTATTTCATTTAGTTCAATATATTTTGCATACATTGTAATAACTAAAAAAAGAAAGAAATAAATAATAATATTTTACAATTAGAAGCATTGTTTGGAAGATAAGCATCGTTAGGGGGAAAAGTAAACGAGCACTTAGACACTCGTTTTCATTGAAACCAAACAAGACAGTGAGAGAGAAAGTGAACAAATCGAAATAGACAGAGAGAAGGAAAGAGATGAAGAAGTACCGCACGGCTTACATATCGTGGAAAGGAAGTCGACTGCTTTTGCATCTCGTGGAAGAAGGAATCGAGAAATCATCATGTGAGGGAGAACCTACTGAGAGAGATTCAGATGCGGATGCTTGCATGAGAAGTTGACGGCATTATAAATCTCCAATCAACCCTTGGTTAGAGTTTTCAAATTGAATTGTCAGCTAAGTCTTGGATTGCATCTCACAAGCTTCCTTAGCATCTCTTTCAAGTTCTCAAATCCTCCCTCAAATTGATTTTCTATAGATAAAAACCTTCCTTCTATAGAGGAGAACATTTTCTATATCCTATATTTTATTTGACTGATCTCTTCCTTTAATTTTTTCTTCAAAGCATCTACTTTCTTTGCTGCCATCTTTTCTAAAAAAATTTTGATCTCATAGGAAAAAATTTTCTATACCCTGAAATTCCGTCATCACTTCTTAGCTAGCTCTTATCACAATTGTACGACAAATCAATGCTCCCCAATCACGTCAATCCCATCATCGCCTCTTAGGTAGCACCTACCGTGACTATACGCGAGATTTAGTTACACCAAGATGGATCCTGTAGTCGTGATCCTATCTTAGGCTTCCCGGCTAGTTGAATCCTAGCCATGTGAATCGCGAATATAACGCTTAATCAGGGCATTGTACCCTGCAATCTGTCATATACTACCTAGTTGGCTCTTTCCATGAATGTATCGCATGGATCGACCCAATCTCTGATGATGGGAGCTTCAGGTCTCTATTCGCCATGTTCCCCTTGACTTAGAAGATCGGAGCTTCGAGTCTCTGTTCTTCGTGATCCCCCATGCCCTTCTCAGGACATGTCATCACGCGCGATCTCTCATGGCGTGTGACCGTAAGATTAAATCTTGACTTTATCGACGGGGTTCGGTCATTGTATTCATTCGGTATGATGTGATCCTATTAGAGCCTTCCCAACTAGCTATGATCACAATTGTACGCAACGGAGCGGGAGAGGCGAAACGATGGAGTTTTGAGTCTTTGTACATTATGATTTTTCTACGTTTACTCAAATCGTGACTCTCGCGAGTTGAAGTCATGGGTATGTCGCGATCCTTCCTCTTCACGTTCAAATCACGTCTGTATCGCCTCCTGCACGTTGTGATCCAGTTGTTGCTTCCTAGTTCGCGACTGCTTTGGCACTGAAAGTCGCAATCTAGTTGGGATGATGAAGGCTCTGGACCCAGCCCTGTACATTGGTGCACAACGATCTTGTTGGCTTCGATTACCCAAATTTCTGCTCCGATACTAACTTGATTCGACTTGACATCAAAATCAACATTTTTTCCACATAACTTAAGGCAAAATAATATTTTCTTCAATAATTCAACAAGAACAAAAAAGACAATCACCTACAATTTGAGAGGTAGGCGATCTCTCCAAATTCTTACAATTCGAGAGATAGGAAAGCTCTTATAAACCATAAACCTAAGACTCGCAACCCAATTTCATGCATAAAACTAACCCTAAACTTAATAAGCTTATTTATACTCAACAATAATAATATTAATAAAAGACTAAATAGCCCTTAGGCATATAAAAGACAATTGCGCTTAGGCTAGGTATCGGCATAACACATTCTCTTTTTTCATTCTTAGCCTTATTGCGGATGAAAATCTCATTTAACTCTATCTTGATGAGAAATTTTTTCTAATATTTTATCTTTTCTTGCACATTATTATTCTATCACCAATTATTTTTATTTGTAAAATCTTTTCCTTTTGATCCTTCAAGTAAATTTTTTGTCACTTGTTTAATATATTTTGCTACTTTTTCCCACATAAAATCTTAAAGTTTGTTAAATATTACATTTATTTGTCTTTTAAATTTCCTCATCTAATTTTTTGATAATATTTTATTATATTTTTTATCTTCTAATTCTTTACCTTAAAATCTAAAACTATTAATGTGTGAGAGAAATATTTGGTAGTGGAATAATAATGTGAAGAAAAATATATAATAAGTTTTGTTATAAAAATTACTTTAAATGTAAAAACTTAGATTATGGGGAAAAATATAAGGTGGCATGTAAGGAGTCAAGAGAGCTATTTCTGATGCTAAAAATTTTATTTTATTAATCATTATAATATATTAGATACTAAAAAGGGTAAAATATATACGTATAAACTAGTCAAACAAAGATAAAATAAAAGTAAATATTTAATTAGAGTAAAGTGTATTAAATATGAAAATCAAATATTATTTTTCATAGATAAAGATATTCAACATATGTAGGTGAGATAGTTTGATAAACTTTTTAATGAAATATTTGAAAATACGATTGACTTTAGTTATCTTAATATCGTTAATAACAATAATTTTTTTTATTATTTATGTCGTATCAATAAAAAAGAAGTTAATGAGGCTTTAAAGAAAAATAGAAGTGAAAAATCAATAGGACCTTATGGTATCCCAATAGAAGTGTGGAAATATTTACGAGATTTGAGACTTTCTTGACTTACTAAACTTTTTAATATTATTTTAAAAACTAAAAAAAATGTATGAGGATTGAAGTAAGAGTATTTTGGTCTTCATTTTTAAGGATAAAGGGGATCTACAAGAGTGTGCAAATTATAGAGGAATTAATTAATGTGTAATACATTAAAATTATGGGAGAGAGTAATTGAACATAGGTTAAGACGTGATACAAAATTTCTTATAATCAGTTTAGATTTATGTTGGACAAGTCTTCTATGGAACTTATTCATTTATTGAGAGGTTTAATGGAGAAGTACAGAAATATTAAGGAGGATCTATATATTATTTTTATTGATTTAGAAAGAGCTTATGATAAGGTTTCAAGAGTTCTTTGAAGATTTCTTGGAAAGAAAGGTGTTTATATAACTTATATTCTAAGTCATTAAAGATATATATACTAAAGATGTTACTTGTGTTCAAACATAAGGAGGATTGACCACATATTTTCTTATTTTCTGTTGGATTACATCAGAGGGATCAACTTTAAGCCCATATCTGTTTGCTTTAGTTATGGATGCTCTTAGTGGACATTTATAGGAGGATATTCCTTGGTGTATGTTTTTTGTTGGTGATATCCTTCTTGTGGATAAGTCTAGAGATAGAATTTAGGAAAAACTTGAATTATGGCGATCTACTTTAGAGTCTAAAGACCTTTATTTGAGTAGTTTTAAAAGTGAATACTTAATATGTAATTTTAATATTAGTAGATCTAGTGGAGAGTTGTAACAATGGGTGATCAAATCATTCAAATGAGTGATTAGATATCTCTGGTCTTGTTCAAAGTGATGGTGATATAGACGGGAATGTTACTAGTAGAAATCATGTCGGGGGGTTGAAGTGGAGAAATGCATTGGGCCTATTGTGTGATAGAAAAGTATCACTTAGCCTTGAAGGAAAATTTTATAAGATGGCAGTGAGATCTGCAATGCTTTATGCGTAGAGTGTCGCGCTATAAAAGAGAAGCATAAAACTAAGTGTTGCTGAGATGAGAATGCTTAGGTCGACGAGTGGCTTTATACTTAGAGATAAAATGCGAGACGAATATATCCGTGAAAAGGTTGGTGTAGCTCCAATGGAAAAAAAGATTAGACAAGATCATTTTAGATGGTTTGTCACATTAAATGTTGACTATCTGATGATCATATTAGGAGATTAGGTGTTTTAGATTTGATTTATGTTAAGAAATGTTGTTAGACCTAAAAAAATCGGAGCATGTTTTATAAAAAATGATCTTATTTTATTTGAATTACGTGAAAATATGATGCTCGATAGGACAATGGAGAAAAAAGAATTCATGTAGCCAACCCCACTTAAGTGGGATAAAGGCTTGTTTTTTGTTTTTTTTTTTTTTTTGGTTGTTGCTGCAGTTTATTTCATAAAAAATTTTCTTGTACCAAACGTAAACACAACATCAGTTCCTTTATTGGTAAACTTCTGAAGACACCTCTATTCTTTTCCAAAAAAAAATCAAAATTTATCGGACTTTTTTGTTGTTTCTTAGTCTCACGTTTGGGGCAAACAACCTAAACTTTACACCTCACTTATATTTACCATTAAAATAACTTTTTTAGTAGAATATTTACTTTTACATAAACGTTAATATTGTTTTAGTTAATAATTTGACAATATTAAACAGGCCACAGGCAACTATTTATACAGTTTGTCATGATCACATCCTATTTCTTGACTAGAATAATTCTCTTAAAAGAATTCTTACCCAAAGAAAGAAAAGAGGAAGAAAAAGGTCCAAGGGCAGCTATTCATAAAGTTCATCACTTTTCTCACTTCCCTTCTACATAGATTGGTTGAAGAGGCATATGGCTTTTTCTCGTACATTGTACTGGAGAACATGCTACTTGCTATATTTTGCATAAGCCAGATTGGAATTCAGCATTTATTAATTATATTTTGCATTCAGTAATTTTCTTAATAATAGGTCATTGCATTTTTGTCCTTTAATTTCATTGCAGGTGTCTTACACTTCTGAAAATGTTATTGTGGGTAGGAAAGCGGCCAAAGAGGCATTACAGCAAAGACTTGGCTTGAAGAACTCTAATCATCCATTGGTAGGAATAATCACTCGTTTAACTGTCCAGAAAGGAATTCACCTCATCAAACATGCTATTTGGCGAACACTGGAAAGCAATGGGCAGGTTTTTATTTCATGTTTTTTTTT